>LPNX010734149.1:0-78190 GCA_001517045.1 Pseudotsuga menziesii
TCTCTGCAGTCTTCCATGCTTCCCGGTACTGACCATGGGTACTATGCACCGCTTCTCTTTCTGTCCTTCACCTTCAATGCTTGAGCCTCGTTGCTCCTTCTTCTTTATGAGGGCCGCTGAGCCCTCCTGTCTTCCGCCGCTGCCTTCAATGCAGTGGCTGAGCTTTCTTCTCCCAGCCGTTCTGGTACCGTTGTCTTCTTGACTTTCCTATCCCAAAATTCGTGGTTTCCGGCTCTGCTCTCCAGCTGGAAACATGCTACGCCGTCGTATCTCTGCCCTGTCCTTTTTCCGCTAGACTTCTCTCTTTCCGCCAAAATTAGCAGCTTCTTCTGTAGCTGCGGGGTCCTGCTCCAACATTCCTCCCTCGAAGAGGATTGATATTTATATCTATTGTTCATTTTTAAGGAGTGGATTACTCTCTTATTGTCTATTTCTATTATTTTTATGCTAAATCTGGGACTTGGTTTCATAACATTTGGTATCATAGCTTTTTTCTCAGGACTGGCTTCTACAAAACAAGACATTATGTAATTTTTGATACAAGTTTTTTTCTACAAGGATTCATAGATCTAGGTTAAAAAATCAGTTATAAAATAGGCCGAAATATATCCAATCCAAAATTCAGATCCTAATAGATTACAGTTCTAGAGTAAATAATGGAGGAATCTAGGGCTTTTTACTAGTCCAAAAACTAGTCTAAAACAGGTGTTCTAGGGAAAAAGGTAATATCCGAGGCATCTGAGATCAAAATTGAGTGAGATCTGTTGCATAAAAAATAAGTAGGACTAGGGTATATGTGGTAGATGTTTCAGCTATAGAAATGAAATATTGGAAACATGGTGTATATTACAAATGCATTCTTCTTGATAGGCCAAAAATAAGACTCTTTGGGAGATTTGCAATAAATTATTTTCGGCACAACCAAATTAGATCATACTTGCGGAATTGGAAAGAGGACATATCAGGGCACCATAGGAAAAACTTTCAGACTAAGAGGAGCTGAAATTCAAATTTTAAATTAGTTACAGGTCGTCCCAAAAATGGTCTTCTAATCATGGTTTGAAAAGGTATGTCATTTGCATTTGAATAGACTTGAGTAGAAAAATATATTTGTGGTAAACCCTAAGGTGTGATATATATTTATTGTTCAAAATTCCACCAAAAGGAAGTGGAAAGAATCACAATCCACTCAAACCCCTAGAGTATTCATCCCCCACATACGATGAAATTGAAGACATGTCTTTTAGAGTGTCCAAGTTGGAAGATATGATTAAAGAAAATGTGAAAATTGATGACTTAGTTAAATTGGAAAATAAGATGGCTAGTAAAGAGGATCTCAAAACGATGGCTAGTATAGAGGACCTCAAAAGGATGGATAGAAAATAAGATCTTCAATACTTAAAGGAATTAATGAAGGATATAAAACATAGCTTTATTCCTCATTGTTTATGTAATTGTAACTTCGGAATGTATTCACTTGTATTTCTTATGTATTGTAACCCGATGTTTATTCCAGGATGTATTTGTAATGTACTTGAGCCATGTCATGCCCCAAGGTTCCTGTCGGGAGTTTCTATAATGTAAACAAGTCATGTCAAGTCAAGGTGGGTAACCATCCTATTGTCTAAGGGTTAAAGTCCCCGCAATTCTGTGGAACTAGGGTTATTAGACTCACCTAGTAAAGTCAGCCATCGTTGGGTTTAGTCGAGTCGGGAATTAGATAAAATAGAGAGCTAGCCTCTCTATTTAACACACACTCACTCACACTTAGTTGTAGCACATAGCTGAGGAAGAGAAAGACACTGGGGCAAGGAATAAAGAGGTTGCTGCTGTCGGGAGATCATCTTACTGTTTTTGGGTTTCACTTTTGGTGTTGATTCTATCTCTAAGGAAGTTGCGGGGTTTTCTCCATTTATGGTCTCCCCGAGGAAAACAATGTGTTCAGTGTCTCTTGTGTTTTATTGTTGTTCTTGTTGTTCTCTCAGTTAAAGATCCTAATTTTATGCTAGCTTAATGTTAAAAATCTAACATGGTATCAGAGCTAACCTGAGAAGAAGACACTGTGCAGCTGCGGGAACTAGGGATTCCTATTTTACGGATCTCTCTCCACAAATTTCAGCAAAAGTAGGGTGGAATAACTCTCCTCCCTAGGGCACATCTTTCTGTCAAAGCATAATCCAATTCTGAGGTTTTTCAGTTTTGGACCCGACACTGCTGCCGAAAATTAGGGATTTTCACAGAAGTGGAATTTTTCAGTGAGCCCAGGCCTGGATTGATCTCCTCCCCAAAATAGAAGTTAGGGATAAAATTCAAAGCATTTGATTGGAAATAACTGCAAAAAAACAAAACCCTAATATGCTCCTAAACCAACACTGCAGGATTTCAGCTCCAAATCCAAATCCGACATATTGACCTGGTAAGATCTAAATCTTTTGTATTTCCATTTGAGGTTCTCAGTAAATATGTCTCATCATACCAAGATTTATGAAAATATTGAGGAAGATGATAAATTCCGAGCCTGGAAGTATAGGATCTCCCTGGTCCTAGAAGAAAATGAGTTGGACTCCTATATCAGTGAGGAGGTTCCAGTTCCAGAGGGAGATGAGGCCAAGGCCTTACATAAGAATAAGTTGGTTATGGCAAAGAGGATCATTGCTGATTCTATCAAGGATCACCTCATACCACAGGTATCCTCCCTCAAGACACCTAAATCCATGCTTGATGCCCTAACCAAACTGTTTGAAGGAAAGAACATCAATAAGAAGATGACTCTAAGGTACCACTTGAAGAATTTAAAGATCCAGAATGAGGAGACCATCCAGTCATACTTCATAAGGGTCTCCCAGATCAAAGAATAGCTAGAAGCAGTAGATGAAGAAGTGGAGAATGGAAAAATTGTGATGAAAACCTTGAATGGCCTCCCTAGGTCATGGGATTCTTTCATCCAAGGAATCTATGCTAGGAAGAAGTGTTCAGTCGCCTGTGGGAAGAATGTTCACAAGAAGAAGCTCGGATAGCATCTCGAGAAAAAAAGATGGGAAGTGAAGATCAAGCTTTCACAGTACACTCTAAGAAAGGAAGAAGGGAAAATCATCATATTCAAGGTAAGCCTTCTCATCAAAAAAATAATCCTATAAGAAGGGATCCATCCAAACTCAGATGTTATACAAGCGATGAAATAGGACACTTTGCTAGAAATTGTCCCATGAATAAGAATGGATCGAAGAAAAAGAAGAACTCCAAAAGAAGACATCATGCTCACACTGCTAAGGATGATGATCCTTCCAGGAAGAGAGTAAAACAAGAAAGTGAAGACTGTTCAAGTGTGAAGATGAATATGTTCTGATCTCTGCTCTCATGGGAACTATCACTCATGGAAGCAACAATTGGCTTATTAACAGCTGGGATTCCAAACACATGACAGGTTTCAAGGAATCCTTTGAGAAACTATTCGAACATAATTCACCCCATAAGGTGAAACTTGGGGATGACTACCAATATCCCATAAAAGGTAGCGGTGAATCCTCCTACAAGCTAGACTCCGGAAAGTCTATGAAAATGAAGGATGTCTTGTTTGTACCAGGACTAAAGAGGAATCTTCTATCCATATTGGCATTGGATGAAAAAGGCATGAGGGTTGCATTTGTAGATGGCCAGTCCTCATGTGGTCAAGAGGAAATACTATTTATGATGCAACAATAATTGGAGAACAAGAAGGAGGTTTATACAAATTGAAGGGCCATCCAGAACAAGCTATGGTCCATGACACAGTAGAGCTAAATGAACTTTGGCACAGAAGGCTGGCACATGTGCATTACAGAGCACAACCACTTGCAAGCAAAGCTATTGAAGGTCTTCCATAAATTCAAGCAAAACATGAAGGGGTCTGCAAAGGATGTGCGAAAGGAAAGAATACAAAGAAGACATTTCCAAGTAGCGAGAGCAAGGAAAAAGGAATCTTGGAAATCATCCACTCCGATGTATGCAGACCAATGTCATCAAGTTCACTAAGTGGGTATGTATACTATGTTTCTTTCATTGATGAATTTTCTAGGAAGACATGGATTTACTTCATGAAGAACAAAGATGAAGTTTTTAGCAAGTTCAAGGAATGCAAAGCATTGATCGAGAACCACACAGAAAATAAGATCAAGACCTTTCGATCAGATAATGGTGGAGAATTCACATCAAATGAATTCAAAGTCTTATGCAAAGAATCAGGGATTAAGAGGGAGTTATCTACTCCATATAATCCACAACAGAATGGGGTTGCAGAAAGGAAGAATAGAACTATCATACAAGCTGCAAGAGAAATGCTTCATGATCAAGATCTTCCTATGCATCTATGGGAAGAATCTACCATAACAACGGTGTATATACAGAACCGTACTCCACACAGTGTACTAAAAAATAAGACACCTAAAGAAGTCTTTTCCAGCAAGAAACCAAAATTCAGCCATCTCAGAATATTCGGTTGTCCAGTGTACATACAAATTCCAAAAGAGAAGAGAAATAAACTAGATCCTTCAGGAAAGAAGGGTATATTTGTGGGATACTTGAAAGCTCGAAGGCTTACAGAATATATTTCCTAGGATTCAAGAAGATCGACATCAGCAGGGATGTAACATTTGATGAAGACACAACTTACAACAAATCTAGAAAGAGACCTGCTAAAGAACCTGACGAAGCAGAAGCACCCAGAATTCATGATACAACCATGAATGAAGAAATTCAAGAAAAAGATCGAGAATTTGAAGAACCACAAAGACCTGTAGATCCACCTCAAGAGAAGAATCCTCACAAAAGGAAACCTGCTTGGGTATGAGAAATTATCCAAGGTGCAGAAAGATATGGTGCTCCAGAAGAGAATCAAAGAGAAAGAAAGAGAACCAGATCTTGCTCCGGATATGTAGCTTTACTATGTGGCTTTATCAATGAAGAACCTTCCAATTATGAAGAAGCGGCAGAACGGAAAGAATGGAAGGATGCTATGATCGAAGAGTATCAATCGATCATGAAGAACGATGTTTGGGATGTTGCCCTAAGACTAGAAGGGAAGTTAGTTGTAACTTCCAAATGGATATACAAGATCAAGCATGCTACAGATGGTAGCATAGAGGAATATAAGGCAAGATTTGTGGCTCGTGGTTTCTCACATAAAGAAGGAATAGACTATGAAGAAACCTTTGCACCTATATCCAGATACACTTCCATCAGATCAGTACTTGCTCTGGCTGTCGTAATGAAATGGAAGATACACGAAATGGATGTCAAGACTGCTTTCTTGAATGGTGTACTGGAAGAGGAAGTGTATGTAGAACAATCACTTGGTTTTGAGACACATGACAGGGAGTCTCATGTGTGTAGAATGAAGAAAGCCCTGTATGGTTTGAAATAGGCACCCAGGACATGTTACGACAAAATTGACAGCTTTCTATCCAATTTGGGCTTTACCAAGAGTAAAGAAGATTCCAGCCTTTACTACAAGGTTGAAGATGGAAACCCAATGATGCTACTACTGTATGTAAATGATCTGTTTGTAACATGTATGGATGGATTTATTGCTGATATGAAGAGAAAGCTTGCTACTGAGTTCTAAATTAAGGACTTGGGTATGATGCATTATTTTCTAGGCATGGAGGTGTGGCAGAATGCCGATGGAATCTCCCTTGGACAAGGGAAGTATGCAGAAGATATCCTGAAGATGTTTGGGATGATGGACTGCAAGGCCATGACCACACCTATGGCATCGAACCTAAAGATATTGAGTGATGCTTCATCAGAGACAGTTGATGCTACAATGTATTGTTAGATGATTGGGTCCTTCATGTACCCAACGAACACGAGACCATACATTTTCTTTGCTATGAACACCTTGAGCCAGTTCTTGACAGATCCGAGACATGTTCACTTGATTGCTGCAAATAATATTCTGAGATACCTGAGGGGTACAATTGATTATGGGCTCAAGTATGAGGCGAATCAGAAAATTCACTTGGAAGTTTATGTTAATTCAAATTGGGCAGGCAATGCCATCGATAGGAAGAGCACTTTGGGGTGTTGGTTTAGTATGGGATCAGGTGTGATATATTGGATTAGTAGGAAGCAATCCTATGTGGCACTAATTACAGCTGAAGCAGAGTATGTCGCAGCTTGTTCATCTTGTTGTGAGGCAGTATGGCTGCGGAAGCTGTTGTCTGATTTATTTGATCTCCAGATGGATGCTACTTGTATACATTATGACAACCAGAGTTGTGTAAAGTTGTCAGAGAATCTAGTGTTCCATGACAAGTCGAAGCATATCGAGATCAAGTATCACTATATCAGGGATATGGTACAGAGGGGATCAGTGAATCTCTAGTATGTTGTGACGAAGGAACAGATAGCTGATGTGTTGACAAAGCCATTGGCTAGGGTGAAGTTTGAGCACTTCAGGGAGAAGCTTGGTGTTCTCCAGACTGAGGTTTCCTCCAAGGGGAAATGATGAGACCCAAAGCCATTTTGACATGGTGAGAGGATTGGTTCCTTCCGTGGTCATATGTAAGGGCTAATCCATTCTGTCATGGTGAGAGGATTGGTTCTTTCCATGTCATATGTGAGTGCTGATCCATTTTGATGTGACTGTAGGATTGGTTCCTACATGATCAGAAGTAAGCGCTGAATGCCATTCTTGGAATGGAGGAACCTGGTCAGTTACTGGGTAGCTCAGTCTAGGACTGGAGGCCATTCTGATATGACTGTAGGATTGGTTCCTACAAGATCACATGTGAGTGCATGCCCTTCTAACATTGGTTGTCAGATGTAAGTGCAAATTTCTTTCGGCATGAAGGATTGGTTCCTTGCATGGTCGAATATAAGTGTTGAGCCCTTCTGACATTGGTTTTCAGATGTAAGTGCAGAGCCTTTCGGCATGGAGGATTGGTTCCTCGCATGGTTGAGTGTAAGTGCTGAATCTTTTCCGACATTGGTTAACGGATGCGAGTGTTGGGCCTTTGTGACAAGATTGTGGGAGGTGTTTCCACATGGTCATATGTGAGTGTTGGGCGTGCCTTTTTGATATGATTATAGGATTGGTTCCTGTATGATCAAATGTAAGTGTTGGGTGGGCCATTCTGACTTAGCGTCAGATATAAGCGCTGGAAGAAGGCCTACATGGAGGCTAGGCCTACAACCAACATGAAAAAGGGTTGGATATGTAGAACTTCCTATGACAAGAAGAATCATGAGATAGCACCCATGAAGATCCAATGATGATGATCTAGCAGAGATGATCTAGATCGAGGGATGATCCATATCTAGAGATGATGCTCTAGAGATGATTCAGATCGAGGGATGATCCAGATCCAGTGATGATGATCCAGATCGAGTGATGATCCAGATCTAGATAAAGATGACTTGAAGATGAATATGACGAGGACTGGATGATGATACAGATAATACAGAGAAGAAGACTTGTGTTGATAAATTGTGTCGAGAGAATACCTTCCTAGTTAAGAGGGAGTGTTGATGTAATTGTAACTTCGAAATGTATTCACTTGTATTTCTTATGTATTGTAAGCCGATGTTTATTCTGGGATGTATTTGTAATGTACTTGAGTCATGTCATGCCCCAAGGTTCCTATCAGGAGTTTCTATAATGTAAACAAGTCATGTCAAGTCAAGGTGGGTAACCATCCTATTGTCTAAGGGTTAAAGTCTCCGCAATTCCGAGGCACCAGGGTTATTAGACTCACCTAGTGAATTCGTCCCTAGTTGGGTTTAGTCAATTCGGGAATTAGTATAAATAGAGATCTATCCTCTCTATTTAACACACACTCACTCACACTCAGTTGTAGGGCATAGCCTAGAAAGAGAAAGACACCGGGGCAAGGAAGAAATAGGTTACTACTATCGGGAGATCATCTTACTATTTTTGGGTTTCACTTTTGGTGCTGATTCTAACTCTGAGGAAGTTGCGGGGTTTTCTCCATTTATGGTTTCCCCGAGGAAAAACACTATGTTAATTGTCTCTTGTGTTTGATTGCTGTGCCTGTTGTTCTCTTAGTTAAAGATCCTAATGTTATGCTAGCTTAATGTTAAAAATCTAACACTCATGTATAGGATAATGAGGAAAAAGAAGACTTATTCTAGTCACATCTAGAGAAAATTGAAAAACAATTGTAGAGCAGGAATTTGGAGTCCTCAAACGTTGATGAGTCACTACAACATCATGGGTTTAATTTAGGTCCAAGAAACTAATTTATCCCCAAGATTGACATGAGAAATTTTGATGGAAAGGATCCAATCACATGGATTTTTCGGATGGAGCAATTCTTTGATCTACACTAGGTGCCCACTTTGCAAAAGGTAACTATTGCATCCTTATATTTAGAAACTGATCAATTTGTATGGTACCAATGACTTTATGACCATAAAAAGGACTCTATTATCTCTTGGTCTATATTCACAGAAGAATTGATAGAACATTATGGGGATATAAATAGAAACACCTTCTTTAGCCAATTGGTAAATATTAAGAAAAAAGGTCCAGTTACAGTGCACATCAAGAAATTTTAGTAGCTAATTCTTAGAGTGAATACTATTTCAAAAGATAATTTGTTAGATCTCTTTATTTGAAACTTGAAAGATAGAATTGAAAATGAGTTGCATCTATTTGAACCATCATCCCTAAAGAAGGATTTCATGATGATAAGGAACGTTGAAAGTAAAAATATGGCAATGGCTACTAGAAAGTCCTTCTCCAACAAATACAGAGAAAATAATGTTCCCTGTTCTAAACCACCACAAAGGTTGACACCACAACAACAAGACGAAAGAAGAGAAAAAGGATTATGCTTTAATTGTGGAAGACAACATAGTAAGGGACATAAGTGCTGTGAGATGGAATTATTCTACATAGATTGTGAAGAGAAAGAACAAAAAGAAGAGGAAGCATCTCAAGAAGATACAAATTCAGAAGAAATAGAAGAGGATACTTCAGAATAAATTACTCCCACCATTTCTTAGCATGCATTGGGTAGAATTAGCACTCCTCAAACTCTCAAGATCGAGGGATACATAAAAACCAAGAAGGTAATAGCGTTGCTTAATTCTGATAATACTCATAATTTCATTCACTATAAATTAGCTAAAGTTCTTAATTGCTTTCTATATCTAGCACCAGAGTTTCCAGTAATGATTGCAGATGGAGCAATTATAAATTGCTCATGGAAATGCCATAAGATCAATATGATTATGGGGTGTATGTATTGAATATTCCAACGATTGCTATCCCAATGGGTGGTTTTGATGTTGTCTTAGGTGTCCAATGGTTATAATAATTGGGAACAATGGCTTTTAATTTTCAAAATAAAAATCATGAAATTTTGATGGGAAGGAAAATAATATGAAGTAAATGGTATCATAGGAAAACCAAGAAATGTGATAAGCTCAAATGGTATGAAAAAAATGTTAAAAAAGGGACATCAAGGTGTAGTTGCACAATTATGCTCATTATATGTTCAAACATCAAACTTCTCTATCTCCCTAGATATCCAAAAGGTCATTAGTAAGAATTACAAGGTATTTGAAGATATTCCAAAATGTCTTCCACCTATTCAAGACTTTGATGATGTTATTCACTTAATTCCAAGTAGTGGTCCTCCTAACATTAGACCTTACTGATATATACCTATACCAAGAAGAGTGAAATTGAGTGTATGGTTGATGAAATTTTAGAGGTTGGAATAATTAGGCCTAGCCAAAGTTCTTACTATGCACCATTGGTAATGGTACCCAAGCTAGATGGATCATGGCGTATGTGTCATAATTATCGAGAGCTCAAGAAAATCACCATTAAAGATAATTTTCCCATTCTTGTCATTGATGAGTTGTTGATGAATTACATGGAGCAGTTGTCTTTAGAAAGTTGGATCTTTGTTTCGGGTATCATCAGATTTGAATGAAGGATGGAGACATCCCCAAAACAACATTCAGAACTCATGAATGTCACTATGAATTTTTGGTCATGCCATTTGGTGTCACAAATGCGCCTTCCACATTTCAAGGTTTGATGAATTCTATTTTCAATCCTTTCCTTTGAAAATTTGTGCTGGTATTCTTTGATGATATAGTAATCTATATAAATTCTTGGGAAGAACATGCTCAACATGTTGACAGGTTACTACCACTATTGAAGGAGAAAGAACTTGTTGAGGCCCAAAAATTCGCAGGCAACAACAGTAAGGGATTCTCCCCAGTCAACGTTCCCAACTAGCCCATGACTGTTTGGAATGGGGAATCTGTCCGATTTGCGTTCCGGCTACCGTAGGTCAAAGTAACAAAAACAAAGGCTTTACTGGTTGCGGCCCGGTCCACCGTGTATTTTTGTATTTTTTGACCTAATGTATGATATGCAAGTGCCTAATTAACCATGCATGGCGATAAGATGCAAGGATCAGTCACAATGTGATGCGCAGGTTCTTACCTCTCGTCTTAGCATTCACAAGCATCTAAATCACATACAACAAGAAATTAAAACTAACTACCTAAAATATCCCTGGGGAGCAGGATTATCATTCATTGGTGAGTAATATATTTTGTACATGCATAATGAAAGGCTACAGATAGCTGACACTTCTTTCAAGACACATGAACAATTGCATATTTTTAAACAACCAGTTAGCCAATTGTTTTATGAACAACATTTATTACTCATAGTGGAAAAACATCACAAAATATACTGAAAAGCATTCAACAAGAACATAGGTTCAGGAAGTTAAACACTCTCACAGTTAATGAAACACAGCTGAAAATGAAGTAGTTCCCCTTCAACATTGTTCATTTAATCACATTGATACATTCCATAGTTCGCTTTCTCCAGCAGGCAAAAGTTGCAGTTTCTTATTGTAAAACGAAATAGTTCCTCTTACAAGCAAATGGTTTACAAGTTTTTCTAGGGAAAAAGTCCCTGTCTAAGTTCTACTTTCAAATATTTAAACTATAACTGCAGACTGCTTGGGATGCCCTCCAAACGCATGACCTTTCGGTTTCCCGACGCTTCATATTCTGCTATCCATCCGTTTTTCGTATGTTCATGATTAGTTGAGTAACTGCTGGACCTTTCAGGTGTGCATTTTGTTGCTTTCGGTTTTTTGTCTTTTCCTTCATTTTGTCTTCCTTGCAACCTTGCCGGTTTCGATTGGATCAAGCTATGCCTTCACACCGTGGTTGCCCCAATAGTCCATTGGGTTGTACCTGCAGTCAATTACTGTGCGCCATTCATTGGAATGGCATTTTAAACATTAAAATTAACCACCTGAAACAGCTAATCCACAAAAAAAAACGGCCAAGTGCATCTCTTGATCGAGAAAGAGTTTTGATTAAGCCTTGGGCGAGAAAGTTCTAAATCGGCAGTCGGAAGGCTTTGACATCGGACACAAAAAGTATTTCCTAGCCGCAACGACGGAAAAGACAAGGGCTAAAGTCACGTGAAACATGGGCAGGAGAAGCTTTAACTGGAAGTTGGAGGAGATTAACACCGGAGGCTAAACGACTTTCCCAGCCGCAACGGTGGAAGAGGAAAATCTACAGACAAATGAAACGCGGGCGAGAAAAGGCTTTAGTTGGAATTCGGAAGACTTTTAAATCGGAATATGAATGCCTTTCCTAGCTGCAACGGCGGAAGAGAAAAACTACGGGTCTGCGACGAAAAGGGTCACCACGCATCGGCAGTCGGAGCTCTTTACGCTTCGGATGCTAAGCCGCTTTGGGAGCCGCAACGACGGAAGGGAAAAGGACAAAAGCACCCAATTTAACAAAAAAATTAAGTGTTCGAAAAGCTTTAAGTATCATCAAAGGTTACACCCTCTCTACTTCCGCAACAGCGGCCTTAAAGAACAAAATATTTGATTTATCCTCGGCTAGCAAAATAGACTCACATCCGCGACCCATCATGAGCTTCAAACACAACACTTTTAAAACAGGCTGACAATCCATCTTCAAAGTCATTCAAAAAATAAAGCACGACCAATAAGTTCCAAGGTCCTACGATTTAAGAACAACGCTAAATCATGAGGAGGGGCACAAAATTTAAGAAATTTGGGGAAAAATAGTTGCAACTGCAACAATTGGCGATTACCTGGTGAACCTAGATCTCTGGGTGATTAATCTTTGAGTGACAGAATGTTTAACAACAAATGCATCCTATTGAATTCTTCCAACTATCTGGATTTCTCAAATGCTGGAAATGTGTATCTTCAATCATTGATAATAGTCCAATTTGGGAGAGTGGAAACCAAGATTTTCCAAGTCCCGATAACTCTGTTGAGGCCAGAGGATTAGTTTCATTATTACTTTTGTTTTTAGGTAGCTGATAGCTTGGACACCATAGGATTGTAGCATATGGTAAACAAAAATATTCGTTTGTTCCTAATTCACATGCCACTTTAGCATCTTTTGTGCTTTCGAAGTCCTCCTACATGCCTTTCTTACTGAATTTCATTTCAGGATCCTCTATCCCATAGTGTCCTTTTGTGTGAGCATTGTGCTTCATGTTTCAGCTCACGGACGGAGAGGATCTTTCAGCAATTTAGTACTTATGACTCAGCACCTGCCTTGATGTATGATGCTTTCATAGGAGTTTTTTATTTTGACTCTTTATTTGCCTTTTGGCATTCGTTTCTTGGCATGGGATCATTTATATTTAATATACTGTTCACCTTGCTCCTTTCCATGGGTCCTCTGTTGTCACTCCTTAGAACATTTTAAGTGTGACGTGGATGGAGTCTCAACATAGTATTCCAGACTCTTCGAATCCAGTTTATTTCACAGGGGTTAAGCAGGACTTCAATGTACACAGAGCTTATTCGAGAAAACTGCTATACTGGAAGAAGTTATTTTAGCAACACATAGTCTGAGACCCAAAAAAGTTTATCATTCCCAAACATTTTGATGTTCCCCATGCAACTGTGGGTTCATTCCCTTTATTGAAATCAATAAAACTTAAACTAAAACAAACTGAAAAACATGACTCACAAGACATCCAAACAGATTATTTATATACAAGACAAAAGAACTCAAAGAAACTCAGGAAAAATAAGGCTTGAGAACCAAACCATTCACTGATAAGTTCTCCTCCCACCCCTGTAGATCCTGCAACTTATAAGTAGAGGGGCCAAGCTTTGCTGCAATCTGAAAAGGGCCTACCCACAACTGCTGGAATTTAGTGTACTTTCCTTTCTCATAATGGGGGTGGTCCCATTTGAGGACTAAGTCTCCTACTTCAAAGTCTTTTGTTCCAGCTTTATGTTTGTCGAACCATCTCTTAACTAACTCTTGCTGTTGCTTAAAGCATTCTCTGGCTTTAGATCTAGCCTCTTTTGCTTTCAGGAGATTATATATTCTTATTTGCAAAACTTCATCATCCGACCCTCTAGACTCTTGAGCTAGTATGGAAGATGGTAGCATGATATTGGGAGGAAGGATGGCTTCTTTACCATAGACAAGGGTATATGGAGACACTCTAATCACAGAATTGGGGGTGACTCTATCAGCCCAAAGGGCATTTGGTAATGCTGAGTGCCAACTCCTCTGGTTTTCTATCACAGTCTTCTTTAAAATTCTGATCAGATTTTTGTTAGAGGATTCAGCCAAGCCATTTCCTTGTGGATAGTAATTAGCAGAATAATGCAATTTTATCTCTTTATCATGAGAAAAAGCAGTCAATTTAATTGATGAAAAGTACTTAGCATTATCAAAGACTAACGAAAATGGAACTCCAAACCTGGTCATGATATGATCTTGCAGGAAGATGATGACTTCGTCTTCATTTATCTTGCGTAGTGGGATAGCTTCAAACCAGGGAGTGAAATAATCAGTCGCGGTCAGAATGTACTTGTGCGGCAGAGAGGAATTCGGTTTTATTTCTCCAATAATATCCAGCCCCCATTGCTCAAATGGCTCTGTGATCATCACAGGCTTGAGGGGTGCTGCTGCTTTAGGTTGTCTCCCGCTACACCTTTGGCAAATATCACACTTTCTGACATGTGCGTGTGCATCCTTGAAGAGCGTAGGCCAATAGTAACCGGCTCTGAGGATTTTGTGGGATGTAGTATCTCCTGATTAATGTCCCCCAGCAGGACCGTCATGCAACTCTGACATTACTTTCATCGCATCTTCCTTTTCTAAGCATCTGAGAAGAACCCCGTCATAATTCTTTCTGAATAATACTCCTTCAACAAGTTCATAGGAGGCTGATTTAAGATGCAGCGCTCTTCTTTGCTTGGAACTCCAATGTTCTGGAAACAACCCTGCCTGCAGGTAATGCACAAGGTCTCTATACCAAGACTTGGGAGCTGTAAACAAAGGACATACATCCATTAAATGTAATTCAGCTTCATCCTCCTAGGTGTGTTCTTCCTTTTTTTCATTTTCAGTCATCTGTTTGCACAACCCTTGTCCTTTAACTATAGATGCTGGCTTGAATTCAAGGTTGTACTCTTGGAGAGTTGTTACCCAGTTGCCTCTTCTTTCTCCTAACTCCTTCTGTATAAGAAGAGACCTTATAGCTGGGTAGGGGACAATCACCTTGGCTCTATTTTTTAAACTATAAGGCCTGAATTGCTTTACTGCTTTGAATACAGTGTAAGCTTGTTTATCAACAGCTGGGTAATTCAATTCGGCCCCCTGTAGGCAAGTACTCATAAAGGATATTGGGAATTCATCCCCCCCGTCTTCCATTTGGGTGAGCACAACTGCTAGTGAATCATCGGATGCAAAGGTATACAAGATGAAATATTTGTCAAAATCTGGGATTTTCAGGGATGGTGCATGTGCAACAGCAGTTTTGATTTTATTGAATGTGCTCTTCTCAATTTCAGTCCACTTGAATAGTGCATTTTGCTTTACCATCTGCTGCAACGGCTTGACAATCTGAGCAAAATCAGGCACAAATCTTCGCACGAAGTTTATCGTTCCCATAAATGATTGCATCCCATTTTTATTATGGGGCAAGGGGATTTGTTCAATAGCCTTAATTATTTCTGGATCTACAGAAATTCCTTTCTTCAAAACTATGTGACCCAGCAACTTGCCCTCCGTGACATCGAAAACACACTTCTTAGGATTGAGTGAGATGCCATATTTTCGACATCGTTCGAAAATTTTCCTTAAGTGAAACGAGTGCTCTTCTCTTCTCTTCGAGAATATTGTAATATCATCAAGGTATACTATAGCACTTCGGCCGATCAATCCACGAAAATCTATGTCCATAGCCCTCTAAAATGTCGCTCCAGCATTAATCAGCCAAAAAGGCATCCTTCTATAGGAAAAGGTTCCCCATTTGGTCCTGAATGTTGTCTTTAATCTGTCTTCTTCAGCTACTAATACTTTATTTTAGCCAAAGAAACCATCTAATAATGAAAACAGTTCAGAGCCTGAAACCATTTGTAGCAATTACTCCATGGGTGGAACAGGATATTTATCTTTGTTTGATGCACAGTTTAGGTTCCTGAAATCCACGCAGAGTCTGATTTCTTCAGATTTTTTCCTCACTGGTACCAGATTTGATACCCACTCCAAGTGTCTGACCTTAAAAATGATTCTAGCATCCAATAATTTTTTCACTTCACTTTGAATCAACGGTTCCAATTTTGGATGCATTTTCCTTAAAGGTTGCTGATACGGCTTGACGCCTGCTTTAATGGGGACGACATGCTTGATGATGCTGGTGTCATATGTTTTCAAATCTTCGTACGTCCATGCGAAAACATATTTATATTGTTTAAATAGACTGATGAATTTGTCTCTTTCTGCTGGTGAACAACACTTACTGAGATTCACAAATTTGGGATTCGTCTCGGTCCCTAAATTTATTAGCTCGAACTGTAGAGATGAGCTGTGGGTCTTCACGTTGGCTGGTCTTCTGAACTTTTCATTTAAATCGAACATTTTTTCTAACGTTCTGACTCCTTTAGGAATGAAATTGTCATATTTCATCTCGGCCTGATGTTCCTCATCATCTATAATGGCCCCTTTAAAGACTTCGTCATTTGTCAAGCATTCTATTATTTGCGGATCATCGTCGAACACTCACAAGTTGGTGATCATATCCGGTACTGAGGGCCTAAAAAGCATTTCGACAGAACATCGATTATTAGTGGGTACAAGCCTAGCGGCTGATGTGGCCAACAGGTCAGCTGCTGCGTTTTTAATTCTTGGAATTGAAATAATGTTGAATGCATTAAAACATTTAAGCAGGTCCCATACCTCATTTTGGTAAGCTTTCAAGTGAGGGGAAACAGAATGTATTTGATTCTAGATTTGTTTCACAATAATTTCAGAATCCCCAAAAACTTTTAGATTACTTACCTTTATTTCAATCGCTTTCTTTAGTCCCTGCACCAGTGCTTCGTACTCAGCTATATTATTAGTACAATCAAACTCTAATCTACATGAGAGAAAATGTTTATTCTTCTGGGGGTCGATCAGGACACAGCCAGCCCCTGACCCCTCTAATGTCTTAGAGCCATCAAAAAACAAAGTCCAAAAATCACTAACTATTGAATGTGAATCTTTTCCTACTGCTAAGTCTACTATTTTACAGTCAATATCATCAGCCTGTGAGAATCGAAGGAGATCAGGCTGAGTGTCTGATGTGTTGCTGGCTTCTTCTGCTTGGTAATTTCTTGGTTCCAACTCAATAAAATAGTTTCCCAATATAGAATCCACTGGTACATTATTCTCTTCCAGTTGAGTAACATTGTACTTCATGTGAGGTTGTCTTAGAATCTTAATCTGGTTCGGACTCCCTTTGTATGGAAACCACAGATGCGACCAATATGAGGTGAAATATCCTTTTAATTTGGCTGACCAATCTCTGCTGAGGACAAGACCATAAGCGTCTGGTATATCAGCCACCACGATGTTAATAACTTGGCATACTTTGTCATTGGATGCCAGATGGACTAGGACATCTTCCATCTCACCAATTAACTTTACATCTGTCCTATCCAACTGAACAACCCTCCACGTGGATGGCTTCGGCTACCCATTTATCTTTTTACAGAATGATATGGGCATGATATTAACTGACGCCCCTGATTCTACTAGACAATTGTTCACGTTATGATTAAAAATTTCAAACGTGAGGAGGAAAGGTGGATGTTTGATTTTAGACTTACCTCCAACGTTGGTTTCTCCAATTTCTTCTTCCTCCTGAGGTTGATTATCTGTGGGCATCTTCTCATCCAATGCTTCAAGTGCTTTCAACAGTCTTTCTTTTTGCTGCGGCACTTTACACATTTCGAATAGTGGAACATTCTCTTTTACCTTCTTTAAATCCTCCACGATGTCATAATACATCGGCTGCTCAATGGGATGAGGTTTATCAGCGTTCATCTTTCCTTCTTCTGGCCTAGCCCACATATTATTCTGCTTCGGATCTTGGCTGGTAATAGTGAATTCTGGAATCTTATCAGCTAAGGATCTATTTTTAAATTTCTGTACATTTCTTTGCATCCTTTTGATCTTTGGTAGAATGAGCCTGTTTTCTTTAATTGGACCTTGGCTCCTTATTGTCACGTTGGTTTCCATGTAGCCCTGATTCTTTTCCTCTTTAGCATCAAATAACAAAACAAAATCCCACAAAACCATGGTTTCCTCTTCTGGTTCCTTTGTTGACGTAGTATTCTCCTTTTTCTCTTCATCTCCATATTCTGCTAATCTAGAATCCAGCAGCTGATTCATGACCAACGTCATCGAATTTATCCATTGAGGACAATTCTTTTCAAAGTGTGGCTGTTGGTGGAAAGTGCAAAAATTGTCCATTCCTACTTCTGTTAAATTCATAGATGCATTATTGTGAGGAGGAGGTTGAGACTGACTGTTATCCTCCCTTTTCTTATAGTAGGGCCTATAAAACTTTTGTGTTTCCTTCTCTTTCTCCAAATCTATGATTTTGTTGGAAAGCTTCTGCATCATTTTGGCCATATTTTCCAAATCTGGTGACTTTTCTTCCTTAGGCTTAGTAAACAATAAGGTTTTTCTTCCCGCACCTTTCTCTCCTGATTGTTCTGGATAGTCTTCAATGCTTTCTCTTTCAGCTTCCACTACTTCTGCTTTTTCATAGGTTTCCGTCAAGGTAGACTTGGCCCTACCATTGGTAAACATGGCCAAATCAGGGCCTAAGGCTGAAGTATAATATTCAATTAGAACTTTTTCTGAAGGTTTATCCGTTTCAGAAAAATTCTTGAGATAGGCTGCAAACCTTTGTGTGAAACTGTGCACTTTTTCCTTTCTTTCTTTCTTCAAGGTGCATAGCCCTTTCATGAGGGCTGCGTGAGTTTTCTGAGTTGCATACTTACTTCTGAAAATTCTCTCGAAGGTATCCCAATCAGGGATAGAGTTAGCAGAAAACCCAAATTACCATGATGTTGCAGCTCCTTTAAGGGTATGCGGGAATAGTCTGCAGAATACATCTTCATACTCCCCGGGCCTTAATCCTTCAATTGCCAAGTAAAAACTTTGTAGGTGATCATCTACTAATATTTTCTCATTTGGTTCGAACTTGGGAAACATCTTGTCAAAGGCTTGAGGTAGGTCATGTAATGGAGGTGTCAGGTTTAACGGTGATCTGGCTCTCCAAGCAGGTGGTGGGTTTGGTGGGTTAGTTGGTGGATTAACATTTACTCTCACCATGAGTCTAGGTGGAGAGTGAGGAGGTGAGCCAACTGGAGTATGAGTAGGAGAACTGTGAGGGGTGTCTGGGCCTTCTTGATTCAAAGGTAGCACAAATTCCTGTAAGGCTGTTTCTACAAGTTCTTCCCAGTCTCCAACCATCACTGAGTCTTCTACTATAGGATGATCTTTCTTTTTGTATTCTCTTCTGGGAAATTCAGGGATGATTGGCAATCCTCCAATCTTATTTACATATGCCGTGGTGTGTCTTCTCATATCATTAACAACTTCATTGCCAACAGAATATAGATGTTCTCTTCCTTCTGGAATTGGATTATGAATCCCACTACTTTCAAAACTGTTACCGGTGGAATATTCTCGAGAAAATGGGTTTCCTCGGCCAGCCATACACTGGCGGTCCTTCTTCTAGCGCCAAAACTGTTGAGGCCCAGAAATTCGCAGGAAACAACAGTAATGGATTCTCCCCAGTCAACGTTCCCAACTAGCCCGTGATTGTTTGGAATGGGGAATCCGTCCGGTTTGCAGTCCGGCTACCGTAGGTCAAAGTAACAAAAACAAAGGCTTTACCGGTTGTGGCTTGGTCCACCGTGTATTTTTGTATTTTTTTGACTTAATGTATGATATGAAAGTGCCTAATTAACCATGTAGGGTGATAAGATGCAAGGAGCAGTCACAATGTGATGCGCAGGTTCTTACCTCTCGTCTTAGCATTCACAAGCATCTAAATCGCATACAACAAGAAATTAAAACTAACTACCTAAACTATCCCTAGGGAGCACGATTATCTTTCATTGGTGAGTAATATATTTTGTACATGCATAATGAAAGGCTACAGATAGCTAACACTTCTTTCAAGACACATGAACAATTGCAGATTTTTGAACAACCAATTAGCCAATTGTTTTATGAACAACATTTATTACTCATAGTGGAAAAACATCACAAAATATACTGAAAAGCATTCAACAAGAACATAGGTTCAGGAATTTAAACACTCTCACAGTTAATGAAACACAGCTGAAAATGAAATAGTTCCCCTTCAACATTGTTCATTTAATCACATTAATACATTCCACAGTTCGCTTTTTCCAGCAGGCAAAAGTTGCAGTTTCTGATTGTAAAACGAAATAGTTCCTCTTACAAGCAAATGGTTTACAAGTTTTTCCAGGGAAAAAGTCCCTGTCTAAGTTCTACTTTCAAATATTTAAACTATAACTGCAGACTGCTTGGGTTTCCCTCCAAACACATGACCTTTCAGTTTCTCGATGCTTCATATTCCGCTATCCACCATTTTTCGTATGTTCATGATTAGTTGAGTAACTGCTGGACCTTTTAGGTGTGCATTTTGTTGCTTTCGATTTTTTGTCTTTTCCTTCGTTCTGTCTTCCTTGCGACCCTACCGGTTTCGATTGGATCAAGCTACGCCTTCACACCGTGGTTTCCCCAACAGTCCATTGGGTTTTACCTGTAGTCAATTAATGTGCGTCATTCATTGGAATGGAATTTTAAACATTAAAATTAACCACCTGAAACAGCTAATCCACAAAAAAAACGGCCAAGTGCATCTCTTGATCGGGAAAGAGTTTTGATTAAGCCTTGGGCGAGAAAGTTCTAAATCGGCAGTGGGAAGGCTTTGACATTGGATGCGAAAAGGCTTTCCTAGTCGCAATGACGGAAAAGACAAGGGATAAATTCATGCGAAACGTTGGCGGGAGAAGCTTTAACTGGAATTCAGAGGATATTAACATCAGAGGCTAAACGACTTTCCCAGCCGCAACGGCGGAAGAGAAAAAGCTACGGACAAACGAAACGCGGGAGGGAAAGGGCTTTAGTCGGAAGTCGGAAGACTTTTAAATCAGAAGATGAATGAATTTCCTAGGCGCAATGATGGAAGAGAAAAACTACGGGTCTACGACGAAAAGGGTCACCACGCATCAACATTCGAAGCTCTTTACGCTTTAGACACTAAGCCGCTTTGGGAGCCGCAACGGTGGAAGGGAAAAGGACAAAAGTGCCCGATTTAACAGAAAAATTAAGTGTTCAAAAATCTTTAAGAATCATCAAAGGTTACACCTTATCTACTTCCGCAACAGGGGCCTTAAAGAACAAAATATTTGATTTATCCTCGGCTAGCAAAACAGACTCACATCCACGACCCATCATGAGCTTCAAAAACGACACTTTTAAAACAGGATGACAATCCATCTTCAAAGTCATTCGAAAAATAAAGCACGACCAATAAGTTCCAGGGTCCTACGATTTAAGAACAACGCTAAATCATGAGGAGGGGCCCAAAATTTAAGAAATTTGGGGAAAAACAGTTGCAGCTACAACAGAACTGTATGCAAAACTCTCAAAATTTTTCTTTGGGATAAAGGAGGTAGAGTGTTTGGGTCATATTGTATCTCATGAAGGTGTGAAGGTATACCCCAACAAAATTTAATCCGTGATGGACTGGTCGATTCCCAAAATGTTGAAGAATCTTCGAGGATTCTTAGGTTTGACAGGGAACTACCGCAAGTTTGTTTGGAAGTATGGAAGAATAAAAACTCGTCTAACAACATTACCAAAGAAAGATGCATTTTCTTGGACTCCAGAGGCAACTTAATCTTTTCAACAACTCAAAGAGGCCACATGTAAAGCTCATGTTTTGGCGATACCAGACTTCATAAAAAACATTGTTGTGGATGTGATGTTTCAGGAAATGGAATTGGAGATATAATGCAAGAAGTACACCCTCTTTCCTTCACAAGTCATACAATCAAGGGAAAGAACTTAAAAAATCCCATTAAAGAGAAGGAAATGTTGGTGATACTACATTCCTTGAATTAATGGCTCCCTTACCTTATAAGGAGACATTTCAACGTTAAAATTGATCATGATAGCCTTAAATACTTCTTGGACCAAATGCTATCTTCAAAAGAGCAACAAAAAAGGTGACAAATATGTCGGGACATAACTTTGAAATTATCTACAAAAAGTGGAAGAAAAATGTTGACACAGTTGCACTCTCCAAGAAATATCAGTATGTTGAAGCATCACTCTATGCTATCTCAATCATCCAACCAGATTGTATAGTCGAAGCAAGGGATGGATGGAAAAACAATGAGGAAATATTGGCATTTATTCAAAAGTTGCAGCAAGATCCCAGTGACTCTAATACATTTAGGTCGAAGTATGACTTTCTATCGTACACGTCTCTCTTATATCTTAGTAAGAGTTACCATATCAAGGAAAGGGTAATTTTTGAATTCTACTCCTCACTAATAAGAGGAAACTCAGGTTTCTTAAAAACCTACCACAGGGTAAAGAAACATTTTTTTTGGATGGCCTTAAAACTGATGTTCAAAAATTTGTGAAAGAATGTTTGGTTTACCAACAAAACAAAGTGGAAACAATTAAGACCCCTGGTCTCCTATAACCACTTTCCATTCCAAGCCAAAGGTGGACAAAAGTCTTAATGGATTTTATAACATGTTTACCAAAGTATGACGGAAAGAGTGTCATCATGGTGGTTGTTGATATAATTACTAAATATTCACACTTTGGTGCACTATCTCACCCCTTTAAAGAAATAAGGGTCTCCAATTATTTTATGGAGACACTCCAAAAACTACATGGTAGTCCAAATATTATAGTAAATGACAGGGATCCCATTTTCACTGGAAACTTTTGGACCGAATTATTTTTTTGTTTGTGTACTCAATTGGCTCATAGCTCAACTTATAATCCTTAATATGATGGGAAAACATAGACCATTAACAAATTCTCAGAAGGGTATCTTTGATGTTTTGTAGCTGATAAACAAACAAAATGGGTGAAGTGGTTACCATTGGCAGAATGGTGGTATGACACTTCCTTCCATACATCAGCAAAAATGACCCCATTTATGGCACTTTATGGCTATCATCCACCATCCATCACATCTTTGTTAAAATACTCATATAAGGTTCAAGAAATGGAAGACCACATGAAGCATAAATAGCAAGTTCTTCAACTCTTAAAGGACAACTTGAATATAGCACAAAATCAAATTAAACAACAAGCAAATCAACACCGCAATGAAAAAAGAATTAATGTGGGGGATTGGTTGTTTTTAAGACTGCAAACTTACAAACAAATGTCCTTGAAGAACACCAAGAAGGATAATAAATTATCACCTAATTACTATGGTCCCTACAAGGTGTTACATTGGTAGTATGGTCTATAAATGGGAACTACCTACATCTTCACGAGTCCATCCAATTTTCCATGTTTCTTGTTTAAAGAAGGTAATTGGTGACAAGCTACCAGTTCAATTGATATTACCAGAACTTGATGGGGAAGGAAAAATAATATTGGAACATGAATAAATCACTGAAATAAGAACTAGACAGCTTCAAAATCGATCAATTCTAGAGTATCTCATTAAATGCAAGAACTTACCCACAGAAGATTCAACATGGGAAGATGAGTCCTTTATATATCAGCATCCAGAACTACTTCGGCGTTGAGGAAAATTTTTTTTGAAGGGCAGGGGGATGTTAAGCCCTGAATGATAGCACATTAACCCATATAGTTTGGAGCATTACCCCCATATCATGGTGCATTGCATAGTATTTATCTCATCTTTGGTCTATTAGTAGGTTTATTAGTTGTTATTGTCACCTTTGTCTCTTATATATAGGAAGGACATATTCTCGTTTTAGTCATCATAGTATCTTATCTTGTCTTTTGTACTCAGTACATTGTGTAAGGAGGTTCCTCCCTAAAAAATGATTGATATTTATCTATATTCTTCATTGAGGCGTGGATTACTCTCTTATTGTCTATTTTGGTTCTTTTTATGATATTTTTGGGAATTGGTTGCATAACATGAAAAATCTAGTAAATATGGACGAGCTAATAAAAATGAAGAAATGTTGCTTGTAAAATAAAATTTTCAAAAAATTACCGAAGAAGGTAGAGCATAGTAACTAGCTCCGAGGTGTTGTTGGAATGTGTAATTTTAATGTTACATGTGTAAAAATGTCTAGTATGATATTGTAAGATGTCTTATCTACAAGAGGAAGACGTAAATAACTCTAATTTTTGTAAAATTAGTTATTGAACATGTATCATCCATAGTAATATTCTCCTATTAACATTCATTATATAAGGAGGTAGAAAATCATTTATCCCACATGTATTTTGGGATGGTGTTCTTCCATACCTCTAGCTATATAATAGTGGTGAAGGAGACCCTTTAGGGTATGAAAGTAATATGTTGAGATTTTTCCCATGTGAATATTTGAAATATGTAAATAATATGTGGAGTGGAGTGTAAGATATAAATTTTTTAATAACAAGAGGACACAACCTTCATGTGGACGTTTACCCATTTGGGGTTTTACCACTAGTCATTATCTTGTACGAAAACCCACAACAAAACATAAATAGAGACAAACAAATACCATATATGTTGCAATAAACATATATCCTTGATTTCAAGTTAGTATTCAAGGGATTTCAACTTATATCTATATAAAAAATCAAGAAAAACATGAAAAAAATCTAAAAATTAAAGGGTGAGGGTTAGCATTTGATTTTTTTTAAACATGTAGAAAATTTCGAGATGTATAGAATAACCACAATGTTAAATAGATATGATGGTAAATATAATAGATATGGAGTGTTTGTATTCATTTATTATTGAGATGGGGGGTGGTGAATCAGTAATTGCCTAGGTATGTCCAAAATATGTAGATTTTCAGATTTAAAATATTCATACCATTAAATAGAAAATCACACAAATATACGATAAAAAATGTATATATATATCTGTGTGTGTGTGTGTGTGTGTGTGTGTGTGTGTGTGTGTATGAAAAGTTCCATCAATGGCAGATTGCAGTATTCGATCATGACCACCCACTCATTAATATGTTCACTTGATCTCAAGTACAACTTGCGGTCTGTTCACAGGAAACTGTAGCAATGTCTTTCTAGAGAATCTTAAACTTACGACCTCCAGGAACCGAACTAAGCAAATATTAGTCTTATAGCGCAAAATGTGAGTTTCATATTCAATCTATGATTTGCGAAAGAACTATGCACTCTAGGTGTGGAAATGGAAACTTCCTTTTGTTCTCCAACACCCACTCCAAGGGGATTGTGATCCAATGGATTTTATCTACAACCACACAAAGGATGTTGTTTCACCCTCATAATTCTCTAGCACCCACTGGAAGGAGGTTTAAGCCCCCTCATTCTTGCCCCACTCTACCTCCCTGATATGAAATGTGATTATATTACAAGTCAAGAAATGTTCTTCCTTCAAAATTCGCAACTGTTGAATTCTTCTAATTTGCATCTGTGTATATGTGTCATCCAGTTTCCTAAACAATTCATATCTGTGCCTTTCTCTTAAAATTACACAATTTTTGTAGTTCTTGATCTGCCTCTTTATATGTGTTAGACAACTGTCCAAAACAATTCAAATCTGAGTCTATGAGTCCGCGTTTAAATATATGATTCAAACCTCTCTTCAAAATATGTATGAATTTGTTCAAGTCAGACATTTCTGCAAAGTAATTGTGTATTTCTAGATCAAATCCTTCTACAAAACACATCTAAGTATTTCACGTCAAAATTTCCTTTAGAATACATCTACGTATTTGATGTCAAACATTTCTGCAAAATATAAGGTGAGAAGATAACAATGATCAAGATAGTTATACCTATTATTCACACATCCAGACTTCGGGTATCCTATCTACTAATGCTACTCGTCTTGCACTATGGATCCGGTCCAAAAGAATATTCATCTACAGTCAACAAGCCATTGATACCTCAGAAAACAAAGACTTCAAAGCTTTCCAAATGGTTAGACACTAGGGGAGTTTTGAGGTCTAAAACAAGCCTCATAAGCTAAATAATAAAATAAGAGTTATAATATTAAAATAAAAGTTCTAAATTTTGGAGGGGAAAAAGAAAAAATACATTTTCTTATTGTATTTTTGACATATCTCTTTATAGGTTCACCCAAAATTTGAGTTTGGGGACTCGTTGGATGTATAATTTAATTTAGCATCCAACCCATACCCACACTGTAGACATTTGAGGTACCCACGACACCCAAAAATGAAAATTTCAATAAAAAAATATATTTTAATATTAAAATACATTTTTTTTATTGAAATTTTCATTTTTGGGGGCCATGGGTACCTCAGAAGTATGCCATGTGGGTATGGGATGGATAAAAAATTAAATTACACATCCAATGAGTCCCCAAACTTGAAATTTGGGTGAAATCATAAGGAGATATGTCAAAAATACGATAAGAAAAAGTAGTTTTTGATTTTTCCCTCCATTTGTTTTTACATATTTTACCCTTATGGTTGACATCATCGTCTTGAATCCTATTGGTTCTTATAAAGTGAATTTTAATGGTACAATTTTTGTTTTGAGGCCCATTTTTACCTCAAAACTCCCCTTATGATCTTCATCTTCCACAAGCTTACTTCACAACAATCATATCTTTTCTATTTATAACCTTCTCAACTCAAGAAATGTGTCCACTTGTGAATTATATTTACTTTATATATCATCCCACTGGATTGTGTCTCCAATAATTTTAATGTTTGTGTGAGTGTGCCACATTTGTAATTCATATGTATAATTTGAGATGTGCATATGCCAATACTTATGTGGTACTATTGCGCACTTAATTTTCTTAATTCACAAGTCTCATACTTATGGTTATTTACAATTATTCTTTTATGTATATGAGTATGTGCACAAATTCAACCAATGTCATGATGGTCCTTGAACCTCTTAGTATTTGGTCCATCTTTTGATCTTTGACACTTTTGATCAATATTGTCCATTTTTTAACATATAATTCATATATTCAACTTTTCTTGTCCATCGAGTTGAACCATATTTGATCTTTGACATAGACACTCTAGTCCATCTTTTGGTATTTTGACACATGTGATCTATATTGTCCATCTTTTAACTTGGGTCTTTGATCTTTTGATCTTTTGCAACATCCCTTAATTTCGTAAATACAAAATTTATTTAATGCATATAATATTAGAAATTCCTAAACGATATTTTAAGAGATGCTATTATTCATACTTCCTTTGTCATGCAATACTGTCATCATGTATCTAGATCACTATTAGCTTTCTTATTCAGTGATCTGCCGATGTGACATTACTTTTTGTTATAAGAAAACTGTTTAAATTTAACTTGTTGTCGTAAGACAGTTTGTTTTTGTCGTTTGTTTGTTTCTATTCTTGATATGCACAAGGAATTGATCAAGGTCTTACTTATTCGACATGACTAATACATTAATATTATAATTTACTATGTGTAGGAAGTGAGGTACCTTGACATTATAGTTTAAATGACAACTCTGTGCTAAGATGCCTTCCAGAGCAACGCCAACACGAAACTAAGGTCTGGATGAGGTTTTAATCCTAAACCATTTTATAATACATGGTGACTATTTTTATCAAAAGAAAAGGTTTAATCCTAAGTATGCTAATGGTCAAACTTTACCATTGGAGGTACAACATATGAAAACATTTGAATTATAAACTATAAAATTACACCATTCTTCAATGTGGAAAACTATGCAAAAGACAAGGGTTTCATAAATTGATATGATGACATGGTAGTTGGCTCTTTAATTTGATATCCACTTCATACTTTGTAAGTACAAGGTAAAGATTCGGTATTACGAAATACCCTGCGTTTTCAAAACTTTCTCCAATTGTCGGCAAGGTATGAGTTGTAAAACACTAGGGATTTTAATGGGTCTTGATTACTGCGGGGGCCATTTAATTGAGATTTTGGAAAAGGATAACAGCTACTTCAATTCATCCAAGGGAATTTGGTTGATTTCCTTGCGTTACTCCTCTATCTGTATCCAGAGGTGGAAGAACCACCAAAATCTGCCCTTGCCGCCATCTAAACCAGTCTAAGATCGGCTCAAGCATTAATGGAGTTTGCAATCTCCACTATGGTGTTGATTGCATGCTGATGAACTATACAAAGGTAACTATAAACTTCACTATTACTCTTTTTCTTATTATCAGATATTTTCTTAACTTGTTCTCTGTTTAACTCCTAGGTTAGTGTATTGTTTGTAGGATGACTCTGGAACGAGATGGAGGAAATTACTGGTTGTGAAGCCTCCCCTTTTTAACTAGTAGGACCTATGTTACTCCCTTATGTGGTTCTTAAGGGGAAAACTGGTTTCGTGGTGTGTTTTCATGGCGTTGGGGTTTTCTCCATTCCGTGTTCAATATGGAAGTGATATTCTCATTTTGGTATTGTTCATTTGACAATGTAAGATATTTATTACCACTTGTGGAGTTGTAGATGAATATGCCACTCTATGTAATTTGGTTTAGTTCTAGAACTTGTTAAAAACTATAAGCACCCGTGAGGGATTAGATACTGTATCTCTGATTATTTCTCCTTTTTAGTCACTGTGTAAAAATTCCAGAATTGTAAGAGCTGTTTTCTATGGAGTCTTGCGATTATGTCACTTTCTATTGGATGATAAGATATTTATAAATACTTCTTTCATTTTCTATTAGTTGTATCTAAACATGAATTTCAGTTGTTGACCCATGAGGGCTTCATAGCTTAGTTTGGTATGTTCAGTGCACAACACTGCGGCCATGAGACTTGATCTATCATTTTGATTTGGGCTTCAAAAGCCACTCTTAATTGTTCTTTTATTTTTTATTTCATTTAAAGGATAATGTAAAAGATATACTACTTTAAAATGAAATCCCGTTGATGGAATTCGTGAACAACACAAAATGATTTTAAAGGCTTCCATAAACGACTGCCTATACTAGTGCTTAAATCGTGATTCTTTTTTTGTTTATAAATGCTACAACGTGATACAGTCGTGTAACCTTTACTGTCAAACCTATTGTTTTTGGGTTTAAGAAACCACTAATGTTTATTGTTCACATATTATGATGGATAGGTTGTATAAAAAACTCTTTGTTTGTTGTGCTTATTTATCTTTAACGAGTTCTCCATTTTGTCTATAAACAGAAGGAGGTTAAGATTATGGTAAAGCTGCGAGGTCAAGAGTTTAATGAATAGGTCATTTTTAATGTTCATTAATTGCTTTATAGTTATCTTATGAAGAGAGTGAACTGTAGAGTGTTGACCTTTCTAAGTAGGCTTGAAAACATGGGCCGAATGGTATCTAATATTATACTGCTTCTTTTTTACTTAAATATTGTGGAGGTTTCCATGAGGATTTAAATAATTCTTCTTCGTTTACAAAACTAGGTTGATACAATGTAGGTGATATCATTTGACTTTATTTGTTTACATTTTACGGGATGTAACACTATTCTTCTTGATAATATTGTCTTCTTTTTCTAATTCATAAATTTTTATAAATGTTTTAGTGAGAACTGATGAGATCTTTTCACTTTGATTACATAACTATGTTATTTTGGAAAAATAAAAGGTTTAATCCCTAAGTCTACATGTAACCTTTATTCTGCAAGAGAAACTCGGCGGAAACAACACCATTTTCAATCCGAAGCCTGTAACCCGTGCTAAGATTTGTCGATAATATTGACTTGGTGTTAATTAGCAATTTAGCTTCTAAAAAGGTGGGCTTAAGATACTCTTAAGTAATCGAATTGAGTTTTATTATGAATAATTGAGAACACTGGTTATTCTAGATTAATGCTAGAATTTGATTAAGAACTACAATTTGATTCTAGAGAGATTAATGAAAATAGAGTATTAAGGAAGAACTTGGATCTGTACACTTATTATGTAAATGAAGGTAACTGTTGTAATAACTTATTCTTTTTGGATTTATAGATATAGCTTATATATATTTGAGCTGCACACCAGGTCTTCCAAAAAGTCATTGGATTGTAAAACAATATACTTCTATCTTTTGTACAGACATACATAGTGATTCAATCAATCCGGTACTACTAATGAAACATAATTTCATATCTTCCTGTACTAGAGTATGTCACTTCGGTGAGAGGAAAAATATAGGAGATCATTTGAATTCATTTCTCTATCAAACAAATTCTATACAAATACTTAATCACATAATCATTGAATAAATATATATTAGCTATAACCTCATTCGAAAATAATTACAGTTTACTTTAAACAGGAGTAATACAATAACATAATATAGATATAGAATTGGAACCTGGATTTGTTGCAGAAAAGGGACTAACACCCAAGGGAGATTGTCCCTCCCAACCTTTTCTTGTAGCATCCAAATCACTTTCTTAGGACCCCTGAAATTTCTCACTGAACCACTATGATGAATATCTCTGCCACACAATAGACTTCTACAAATTAGCACTCAAACAAAAAATTTACTCAGCAAAACACTTTAGCTATCCCCTCATCAAATTCTTTGTGTTCCTAACTTTTTAGTTTGCAGCAGTCACAAAGTTCATTCTCTCAAAAAATTAGAATGAGTGATGAGCCTCCTGTTCAATTTGATGGTTTATATAAGATTTCATAGGTCTTTGGGTAAGTTTTGGAATTTAATAAGACACCATCTCAGTTCCCCCTCCTAGGGAACATGACCACCTTTTTAGGGATTATGCTCCTACAACAACTAGAAAGTGAATGCTAGTGCTTCCACTTGCCAACTGGCATTCTACAACTTCTCCTTCCTCCTAGTGGTCAGTGAACACTCATTTAACAGTCTCCCCTGAATAGGTGTCTCCTTTTATTAAAATAAATAATTCTTCAACTACAGTCATCCTTGACCCACTTGGTCATAAACTTTACAATAAAAATTAACATAATGTTTTTGCTGAAATAAATAATCAATGTTTATTTTTCAGTTCTGGGTATGTTACATCTTTGACATCAATGAACACATATATTCAACAATATCCCCCTTTGGCATTGATGTCATCCCAATTATTCTCTCTATATTAATTCCCCCCTTTTCATTGGGATCTTCTTCATACTCATGAAGTCCTTGATTCAACTTCTTATTTCTTGCTCATATTTTTGGCTTCTCTCCCCCTTTAACATCAATGGAAAAGATAACCAATTCCATATCCCCCTGGATTAGTGCTTCCTAGGTCACATAACCTTTGTGTCTACGCCATGTGTAGTGAATTGTCTTCATGTCGTTTTATGGATTTTGCAAATTGTCTTATCTCTGGACTGCGAATGAGGTGTTTTTACTTCATGTCATAAATTCACACATGTTTCTAGTTGTTTGCATGCTTATGCCAATTATTGTTCCCAAAGTGTTGTCCATGTGGTACATCCATATTGTCATCTTTATTCCATCATAATTCTTCTAAGATCCTTTTGTCCTATGCATTTCATTTTAGCTTAACATGATCTTCCTTTGGTTGTACAATGCTTGAAGTCACTGGATTTCAACCGTCCCTTCAATTTATGTTCAAGCACATGTTTGAATTCTTCATTTCTCTATAAATTTGCGGTCTTTCTCATTCTATTCACCACCCTCATTTTTACTCTATCGATCTAGTCCTATAATTTTCATCTGACTTTTCAATTATCCACAAAATGACATATTTTCAGCATCTAAACAACTCTCTAGAAAGTTGTTTCACAATCATTCACTCACATTAAGGATATATTGGACAATTGCAAATGGACCTCGGAATTTGGTAGAATCAAGTGGAGTCTAATTTCTTGCATTGGTGTGAACAACTCTGTTTCAACCATACTAATTTTGAGACACTATCCATTTTGTGTAGGAGGGTGGAAATTTTGGAACAACAACAAAAACACACATTCGACCTTTTGAGTGATCTTGGGGTTGAACCCAATCAATCACTGCAACATGGAATTTTATTTCTTTGTTGCAATTTCTTGAACATGCTGAGATAGATTCAATGGAGTTGAGTTTCCATATTTCACCTTTGACTTCCAATCATGTCAAAGATGTTGAACTCGAACAACATTTGTGATCCAACTTTATTCATCTTCCGTTTTTCTTCAATTTTCTATTTTGGCACCCAATAATGTCCTGATGTAATATGAGCTTTGAAGCTGCACAATTTTGTAATCATAATTTTGAATATAAGACAAGCATTTCTCCTTTGGTGTAATCACGATGTATCACATGTGTATTTTCTTTCTATTGTTTTATGCATGGCCAACAATAATAACATATAACAATTCTTCAAATATTAATGAATATCTACTTATTATGTCAATCCTTGAGTGTTTGAATATACCTGTTATGAACTCAAGGATTCTACATAATCATTTCGGATTAGTGTGAGCATCACTTGCTTACTGCTGGTGCTTCATAGTTGTTTCTTTAATTTGTTTTTTTTTATGTTCCTAAGAAGTCCTTTTCATCCATATATTCTTAGTATTTTTGTTTTGCGCACTTTCTTCATGCTTCTAGTGCACATATGTTCTTTGCCTCCAAGTTATACAACGTCCAACAGTTTTGTGCCAACTTGATTTACGATGCTTCCTTTTCAAATAAAATTAGGCATATTTATGGACATACTTATTACACACATACCATCTTATAGAATGAAAATATCTTTCTATATGTCTGACAAAATTGCATCTCCATCTTATAGAATGAAAATATCTTTCTATATGTCTGACAAAATTGCATCTCCAACATCTGATTATTCTATTGTGATTTGGAGATTTCACATACCCGGTTACTTCAATCCTTAGGGGTAGTTCAATATTTTTGTGAAGTGTCCCGGTGGTTGATTTCTTTGTCGTAGATGTATCTACCACTTTTCAAAAAGCCAATGCATGTCTTATCATTTTGATATCGTTGACGACTTAGTATTTCTTCCAAGATAGTTGAGTTTTTGTTCAACCTTTCCATGAGTTGCATATGATTCCTTGAACTAAATATATTTATGTAGTAGTTCATTAACCATTTATGAATCCATATAGGACCACTCAAGAATACATTGGTTTTCTTCTAACTTTGATTTTTCCATTTGTGCGTTTCAATTCTTCTTTCATGACTTTAAATTTTTTCTTCAAATCTTCACGTATATTTGTATTATGATTAATCATTTTTTATGCCACTTCAAGTTCCTCCTTTAGTGATTTATTTTATTTTCTTGAATTATTCAATTCATCCATAGCACTTATTAATTCTCCTTCTTAATTGACTCCAAGACTCTATTTATCTTCATACTTTGGACTTTATTTAGAGACACAATATTTATCATGCTTTGACACAAATTGTATGACTTCCTCCATAGAGTTTTTTTTGTCAACAACTGTCTCCATATTGAAAATTATTTCAATCCTTTTGAAAAATAACAATCCTTTTCTCATTACCCCCCCCCCAAAATAGACACCCAGATTCATGTATATATCTATATTTTTTGTGGAAACTATAAATTATGTCTTCAAGCTCTAATCTGCAGAAGAATGGTGCACTCCATGTGTGGAAGTGACAACTTCCTTTTATTCTTTGTCACCCAATCGAAGGAGATAGTTGTGCCCACAAAAAGGATGTTGTTGCACCTTGATATTTCTCGAGAAACCACTGGAAGGAGGTTTAAGCTCCCTGATACTTTCCCTATTCTACCTCCCTGATATGAAATGTGAGTGTATTCCAAGTTGACAAATTTTATTCCTTCAAAATCCCCAGCTGTTGAATTCTTGTGATTTTCGTCTATGTATTTATGTTATCCAACTTCCCAAATAATGCATTTTTGTGTCTTTCTCTTCAAATTACACAATTATTGCAGTTCTTGATCTACCTATTTGTATCTTCATCATACAGCTGTTCAGAACATTTATGTTAGATGTACATCCTCAAGATTCATCCTCCATGAGACTTATTGTGTCAAGTCTGGAACTTATGTTGTATTAAGTTCAGATGCTCTCCATGAGACTTGTTGTGTCAAGCATGAAACTTATGTTGTACTAAGTTCACTAACTTATTGTCTTAAGTTAAAAAGCTTGTGTTCTATCAAGATAGGACCTTGATCAAGTCCTATTCAGGAGAGATGCTTGTACTGGGATCTTATGGTTAAGACCATGACCTTATGTTAACGTCTAATACTTGTGTTGTATCAAGTCCATATTTTCGGTGTATTAAGTTCCCATGACTTATGATGTATTAAGTCTCGAGGGTATACTATGTGATGTATGGATAGTCATGGTCAACAGGTGCTAGAAGTCTTCTTTAGTGATTAGTTACCCTTAGAGTGATTTAGTTTAGCATGTGACTATATGAACTCGGGTAATACATATTATCATAGGTTATGAGTATGATATGATATATAAATAATGAAAAAACATATGGACCATGCATAGAAAATTAATATGAGCACAAAGATAGAGAGAGAATTCGTATTTCCCATGTATCCCTCCAAGTGAACTCAAATTAATAAGAAATCAGTTTAGTCTTAGTTGTGATAAAACCAAGTTCAGTTAATTAAGGAATCAAATCCTTAATTTATTCAAGTGGTTGTTGAAGATAAGAATGATGGAGACGCACTAGTTACATTAATTTTTTTTCTACTTACATTCAAGTCTGTTCAGTTCAGTTCAGTTCATTTAGTTAAAAAGTTAGTTAGAGACAACTAAGCTTAGTGAATTAATGGAGGGCACATATATTCTTTGTGGGAGATCATTATGGAGTTCCAACTTGGACCAAGTCTATGGGTGCACATGGTTGAATATGTAATCGTGTTCATAGTGTTAATTAGTTACTAAAGCATGCAACCATTCACTACATGCAATGCATTACTAGTTTCTAGTTTATTATTAAAGTGCTATGCACTTGGAAAGACTAGTACAGTGTTCCATTTGATCTCTACTCTCTTGTGATCTTGGAAAAATCAATATTCTATTTTGTTGTAATCATTCTTTGTCGATTATTAATGATAATCTAATATTGTTTGCTGGGTTTTTTATCCTCCGAATCATTGGAGGGTTTTCCTACGGTATATCCTATGTTATATGGTTTGATTTATTTGTCTCTGGATTATTGATGAGATCTATCTGTACTGTAATTGTGGATTAAATTTTTAAAGTTCAAGTTTCTTCATATTTTCTCAAAGACTAACATGGTATCAGAGAAAGGGCACAAAAGAGCTTAGTTTTTTGCAAACACTCTAATCCTCTGTATATTTTGAAGCATTGAGAAATATCTTGAAGCAATGGCATAAATATCCGTCCAACTGGAAGATATACTCAAAGGAGCATCCAAATTCAATACATGGAAGGCGAGAGTGATCAATATTATTGAAGAGCATGATCTCGATTATTTTGTGACCTCTATGATTGATGAGCCCACTACAAATTCATGAAGAAAAAATTACAATAAGAATCAAACAAAGGAAAAGAGGATCATATATGAATTCATGAAGGACAATCTCATGTCGGTGATCACACCATTGAAGACATCAAAGGAGTGTTTCGACACACTCAAAAATATTTATGAGATGAAGGCCCCTACTCAAAAGACAAATTTGAATAACAAGTTGTGCAACATAATATGGAGAAGGATGAGACCGTAGCATCATTTTTCACAAAAATTTCACAAGTGAAGGATAAACTTGTAAGCATCGATGTGGAGACGGACAAGACTCATCTTCTACAAACCGCCACAGAATCCCATGCTCATGGGATATATTTCTTGATGTGATAAATGGAAGATACGAGATGCCTAATTTATAAAAAANTGGGGAGACGGACAAGACTCATCTTCTACAAACCGCCACAGAATCCCATGCTCATGGGATATATTTCTTGATGTGATAAATGGAAGATACGAGATGCCTAATTTATAAAAAAATTGGCATGGTTGCATCCAAGAAGAAGGGAACATTCAAAACAAGATGGTGAGAACTAAGGAGGAGAATATTTCCCTCACGACAAGAACCAAGAAAGAGAGAAAACATTTTTTCCCCAACAAACATTTATGTGCAACGAAGAAAGAGATCCATAAAGGTATGGACAAATCAAACTCCTATATTTTTATTATCAAATCCATGACACTTCATATAGGAGTTTCACGCGAGGAAAATAAAAGAAGGAAGAGTTCCTGCATCCACCGTCGTAAAAGGAGGTGAATCTTCTCAGGAGAAATCATATAAGGAAGAGGATGAACGAAATGAATATTTCATTTAGTGAAGAAGAAAATTTTATCTTGGTTTCATGGGATCCTTATTCCCATGTAGAGACACACCTTCTAGTGCATGCATTAATTTTTTCTTCTTGCAGTGTTTAAAGTTCCAGTGAATAAATAAGGACTCCAACTATATCTGTAAGGGTGCAGAGATCAAGAGGGAGGCCACAAAAAAAAAAAATATCAGTACCTTATATTTTTTTATATATTCTGTTATAAATCAGATCTATTTTTTTTGTTTCATGACTATCATATAGATCTGTATTCCTGGACTTGGAGTTGCGTTTAGCATATGGCATTGTTTTTCTGTTTTTATTGGCATGCTATCAATCTCATGAGTCCATATATTTGCGAGATGATATAGGACTGATATAAGACTTATGTAGGACATATATATACTCATATAGGACTTATATAAGAATTAAAAAATCCTTAATAAGACATGATATTTATGTCTGCATGATTAATTCATAAGTTGTGATCATAGGACTACATGATTGGCCAGACAAAGGGATACATGCTTACCTCATGAGATATGAACATGGGTCTGTATATTTATTTCATAGAATGATTTTTTTGGACTGATAGAGGACTGATATAGGGCTGCATATTAGTACATAAGAAGGGATACATATCACTACATAATATTAGAGTGGGTTATGTTAAGTCGTTTGATCAATATTTGTACATAACTATGTAAATCATTATCAATATATTGAGAGTATTTCATGTCAATGAAAATTCATGAGTATGAAATAGTTCTAACCATTAAAATAATTTTCCTAGTAGGTATAATTAATATTCCCTTACCTAAAATTAAAAAAGGCATGAATGCAAAGTCATTTAGATGGATGAGCCTGAAAGAGAACAGTTCATGAGGTTTCTATGTCTCTTTGGAAGCAGACAAAATAAGATGGCTTAATTCTATTTTGATAGATGTGAAGACTCCTAAACATATTCTATCTTATTTACTTTCATGTGTCAAAGAAGAGCTTTAGATATATATGATAATAAGTCTTCGTGATGGAGGACTTAGATTATGATTCTCGCGTTTACATGGTGAGAGGGAGTAGCTAGACTCGCTAGTTCTTGAAGAAGCCAGTGTAATTGGTTGATGTACCTCCTATAAAAAGGAGACCTGCATGATGCTCATAATTTAGAAGGAAGCTCGAAAAAGTATTAAAGAATATTTTTATGATTCTCATGATTAGAGGCGTGGCAGTCAGTGCATAATATTTTTCTTATTTAAGGAAAATGTGCAGTAGAGATCCTAAAGAGTTTCAGGATGATGGACTATGAATCCATGGCCACACATATAAACATAAATATGGAAGTTTATAATTATTATTTCATATTTGGAGGATCTCAAGTTAGTTGAGATGTATTTAAATAGGCATAGGTCCCAGGATCATTCATGTGCTTTATAGTCTGTACATAGACATACACATATCATGTGTTTTGGTACCTAATTCGTACAAGTGTATGTGGAATCATATATGTATTGCTCAATGGAATAAATATTCAAAGATATATGAAACCTGATTAGTATAATGATCAAGGAAAGATCACATATGTTGTTCTAGTTAGATCATGTTAAATAGTAGTCAAGCTTTATGAGGTTTCTATTTAGTTACATCTAAGACCTGATACATATCCATAGATGAGAAGCATTTCCAACATTTTTACTAATCCTATGTCTTCCCAATAAGATTGGTATAGTACATAAAAAATCCTCTAGTTGAAGAGGGAGTATTGATGTGTCTTCACAAGAGGAAACAAATAAATTCCCCATCAGGTAGTCGTGGTACATGACTGAGTAAACCAAGGGTTGTTATACCTTGTGGAGAGAATAGACATACGCAGAGACATGGTCAAAGTATCAGAGACTATTTAATAAATACTCAAGAAGAGTTATAGTCTAGACTGCCAGATAATAGCTAAAACTCTTGGAGAGGTAGTTGGGGTACTACAATATAAAGAGAAGAATCATTGAGAAAGTGATAACGACTTAAATAGCACCACAAATAATGGAAATCTCACACATAACTTCTCCAGATAGTAGAAGATTCAAGAAGTCAACAAATGTTGAAGAGTGAAAGAAAATATGAGACTTTCGTTCTGCATGTTATTACACATTTTCTGTATAATGTTGTATGTGATGGATTTAAAATCGATGGTTTCTAGTTTAGATGAAATTTATTCTGTATTGGATCTAGATGATGATACTATGTGTAAGTAGTTGGTTGGTCTTTGAGCAAACTTGTTGTATTTTATGGTTACTACTAAGCATATCTTTGAGTACCTTTTAAGGTACATTAAAATAGTCTCTTTATTACATGTAAGACCAATTATATGATTGTGCTATTGAGCTATTATTTAAGCCTCAGATAAGTGTTGTAATTTGCCGCTAGTACTAAAAAATCTAAGTGTATTGTGGCTAGTACTACATAAGCAAGATGTATGTTTGAGAGTACTTTAGAAGAGAAATATGATTTGGAGATAGTACTACATACTAAGGAGTATTGTATCGTGGGAAGCTACCTACTAGTGTGAAAGACGTGATCCTACTGTTATTAGGAGTTAATAGTCAAGCTTCCTGAAATACCCGATATGTGTGTTATGATAAAACACATTTGAGATGAATTTTTACTTCATTGAATTCATGGTCATATAAAATGAATTCTAGTACATTGCTACTGATGAGGAGATTGCAAATTTGTGACAAGCCTCTAACTGTGAAAAAGTTTTGACACTTTCAAGATAACCTTGGTGTGGCAAGAAATTCCTGGTATGGCAGAAAATGTGTACCTCACTAAGAGGGAGTGTTAGATATACAACATCGGGAGTCATCCTCCATGAGACTTGTTGTGTCAAGTACAGAACTTATGTTCTATTAAGTTCAAATCCTCTCCATGAGACTTGTTGTGTCAATTCTAGAACTTATGTTGTATTAATTTCACTAACTTATTGTGTTAAGATAAAGAGCTTGTGTTATATCAAGATAGGACCTTGATCAAGTCCTATTCGGGAAACATGCTTATAGTAGGATCTTATGGTTAAGATCATGACCTTATGTTAAGGTATGAAACTTGTGTTGTATCAAGTTTGGAACATATGGTGCATTAAGTTCACATTTATTATGTTGTATTAAGTCTCGAGGATATACTATGTGATGTATGGGTAGTCATGGTCAATAGGTGCTACAAGTATCCTTTAGGTATTATCTACACCTAGAGTGATTACTTTAGCATGTGCCTATATGACTTGGGGTAATACATATGATCATAGGTTCAAAACAATTCTTATGAGTATGATATGATATAGAATTAATGAAAACACATATGTACCATGTAGAGAAAATTTATGTGAGCATGGAGATAGAGAGAGAATTCAAATTGCTCATGTATGCCTCCAAGTGAACTCAAATTAATAAGACATCAGTTGGGTCTTATTTGTGATAAAACAAGTGTAGTTAATTAAGGAATCAACTCCGTAATTTATGCAAGTGGTTGTTGAAGATGACACTGATGGAGAAGCACTATTTACATTCAATTCTATTCAATTCCATTCAGTTATTTTCCATTACATTCATTTTTTTCAGTTACATTCAATTGTGTTTAGTTACATTCAGTTTTGTTCAGTTACATTCAGGTCCATTGAGTTCGATTCAGTTCATTCAGTTAAAAACTTAGTTAAAAACAGTTAAGCTCAATGAATTAATGGAGGGCACATATCTTCTTTGTGGGAGATAATTATGAACTGCCAACTTGGCACCGAGTCTATGGGTGCACATGGATGAATATGTAATAGTGTTCATAGTGTTAACAAGTTACTAAATCATGCAACCATTCGCTACATGCATTGCATAACTGAGTTCTAGTTTGTTATTAAAGTGTTATACACTTGTAAACACTAGTACATTATTCCATTAGATCTCTACTCTCTTGTGCTATCAGAAAAATAAATATGCTATTGTGTTGTAATCATTATTTGTCAATTATCAATAATACTCTAATATTGTTTGCTCATTTTTAATCCTCTGAATCAGTGGAGGGTTTTTCGAGGTTATATCTTTCCTTCTATGGTTGGATTTATTTATGTCTTTGGATTAGTTATGATATCTATCTGCATTGTAATTGTGGTTTAAATTTTCAAAGTTCAATTTTATTCATATTTTCTTAAACACTAACAATTTCAGATCTTATTCTATGAGTCTTTGTCTAAGTATATGAGTCATACATCTCTTCAAAATATGTTTGTCTTTCATGCTGTACGTTTCTTGAAAATATGTCTACATCTTTCATGTCAGACCTTTATGAAAAACACAATGTGCAAATATAAGCATGATCAACACAGTTATACTTACTATTCACACATCTACAATTTGGGTATCCTATCATCTAGTGATGCTCATCTTGCATTGCAACTTTTCTCCAGAAGAATATTCATATGTGATTATCGAGCCATTTATACCCCAAAAAACAAAGACTCTGAATCTTTCCAGACAGTTAGATCTTCATATTCCACAAGCTTACTTCACAATGATCATCTCTTTCCTATTTATAACTTTCTTGACTCCAAAGATGTGTCCATTTGTGAATTCTATTTACTTCGGATATTGGTGACTCCAAAGATGTGTCCATTTGTGAATTCTATTTACTTCGGATATTGGTCGAATGGATTGCATCTCTGACAAGTTTAATGTATGCGTTGGTGTTCCACATTTGTAATTCCCCTTTACAATTTAAGACACACACATTCCAATATTTTATGTGGGACTATTGCATACATAATTTTTTAATTGACAAGTCTCAAGCTTATGGTTATTTACAATTATTCTTTTATATACATGAGTATGTGTGCAAATGCGACCAATGTTATGATGGTCCTGGAACCTCTTAGGATTTGGTCCATATTTTGATCTTTCGACACTTTTGATCAATCTTGTCCATCTTTCAACTTTTCCTTATATTCAACTTAGGTATTGCATCTTTTGACCTTTGACATCAATGACAACATATATTCAACATGGAGGACACAAAAAAATGAAGAATTGTTTCTTAAAAAAAAATCAAAAAGTTAGTAAAGATGTTATAACATATTAACTACCTCTTATACCGTGTTAGGATATTAAGAATATGCATAAACATAAAACAATATGTTTTCTAAGATGCAATTCAATAATTTACTATTCTATCCTTCTATCGATACAAGCAACAATAATCAAATTAAGAACTAGAGACAAGAGAAAAGAAATGATACAACAAATATACATGGTAAGACCCCAAATGGGAAACATCCATAGTAATTTATTATCTTCTTATTCTTAAGAAAAATCCAATATTACACTTTAGCTCCACTCCACATATGCTTCACATATTTACAATATTCACATGAGATAAACATCAACATATTACTTTCATACCCGTAAGGGTCTCGTTTACCTCTATCATATAGTTGGAGGTATTGAAGAATAACATCACAAAATACATGTGGAATAAATTATTTTTCACCTTCTTATATACTGAATGTTAATAGGATCATATTAATCCATGATGCATGTGCGATAACTCCTTTTACATAAAATTAGAGTTATTTATTCCTTCCAATGCTAGATAACACATCTTATGATATCATACTATACTTCCTTACTGTTAAATTTAGTGAAGCATAGATCTACAGGCCAAATGAGAGCTATCAAAAAATAATTATGCAGTGTAATAAACAAGATCAACGTACACTAAGAAAATAATTCATGACAAATTTTCTGGATTAATAAGACAAGAATCATTGATACAAGGGTGTTCTTCCTAAGATTGGTAGTAAGCTGATCTACGATGGCCACCAATGTTTAAAGTTACAGCTAGCAAGCCCATGGTCATGGCTTCCATTACTAAACCAAAAGATTAAAACAAACTACACATATATGATTGAAACCAACACGATATAAACCGATTAAAACCATCATATGGGTTAGTATCAATATAAATACTAATATCTCTACATGTATTATAAACAAAGATAAATACCATACACAATAGATTAAAACAAGAGTTGTATATACCACTTTGAACCCTTCTACGTGATATATATATTAATAATAATAATATCATTATTCAAGGAGATAAGATCTAACTCATAAAAATTATACTTAGCAAATATATTCTTGGCCATAAGACCATCGAAAGATGGCAAACTGTATACATAAGAATAACCACAGAGTTTAATTCGCAACAGAGACCTTAAGGGTCGTGCCATTTAAATATTCCATAATCACTTAAATAAACCAATGTACTCTTTGGAAGTGGCTGTAAGTCCATATTCGATGGAGTTCACTAGTTTTAACAACCACAAATAAAATTGAAATAATAAAACCAGTGATGGGGAGCTAAGACCATCCACAATGGAACCGAGAGTACTATCGTGATCGCTATGGTTTAAAACCTTTTACACTTAAAAACCCTTGCAAAACAACAAGGCCGTAAAGCCTTCTGTAAATAGAGGGTAAACCTATTGAGGGTTGAACTTTTTAAACTTATCTTATGCAAAGCTGGAGTCCTCTCCCCTTGGCTCCTTAATCTTAGGCTCAAGTACCTACAAATTTGTTTTATATATACGATACGGTGGTTGTATGGTATAGATCAGCGATAGTAAAAGGAAAAGAAATCGAGTTAAGGTTTAGGTTATCTGGGTGTTTTATAACATGGGATTGTGAGGATATGAACCTATTGCCTACCTCTCTATTTCCCTCCACCTACAATTGGTTTTCAAGCTACAATCAGAACTATTTGGATATATGAAAGAAAAATTTAACAAGTATTATTAAAAAATATTATAGATGCTTTTGGCGAGTTGGAAAGAGGGCCACGGTTCAACTCCTCCAGGGTGGCCCATACTCCTCCTCTCCCCACACCCACAATAATTTTTATCATTAAATGCCATAAACACTGATTTTTATGAAAAAAACATGGGCATGAGTCCATAACTTTTACCTGATAGCCAGGCATCATGGTTGGTCGATTTTGATGACATGTTCATTGAGGCACAAGCAGCGAGTTGAAGACCACCATGAAATCCATATAAGCACAAGAGTACCTTGGAAAAGAACCAGCCACAATGCATTTAGCACTGGCAACAACTCTACACCAGAAACCCTAACAACATCGCCATTAATAGAGCAAAGCTTCGACTCTTTCCAATTACATACCAAAATGAACAATTGCACTTTTTAAGGTTCACACAACCAAAAAATACATACTAAAAACCACATGAAAACCCTTTCCATATCGCCTTACATGTGGACAGTCGAGATCCACTCTCTAGCCATCTCAAAGGGCCTGGCTGCGCTCTCAACTCACAACCAGGAAAAAACATTTAAGTCTCCAAGTCCACCAAGGTACAACATAATAACTTGAGGCCACGACAATTATGGCCCTTAATCATTGCTTTATAAGCATCAACATCAAGCATAAACCATGGGTTAAAACATTAACACAACAAACCATATAATACACTGAAAAAATCATGTCGTAGACCATGTCAAATCATACTCATTATAATATGCCAAGAAAACATTGCATTATAAATTATAACATTTTCATCATGTATCAATGAAGGTTTTACATTATGGTACATACCATATTCCTTATCAAACCTCATACTATCGTGCTTACGATGGAGTAATCACATTGTACCATGATCTTAAGCTATGGTAAGGACTATGTCCTTAAAACCTAAATTAAAAACTTTATTACATTATTGGATGAGATTAAGACTATGGATAGTCTCCCCATCCTTAGGGATGCTAAAGCCCTAGTAAATATTTAAAATAAAAGCAAGTATACTGTAAACATAACCTTTGGGCGTAGTTGAACGCAAGGGATGATTGGCCATTACCTCAACTGGCAAAACGTGGCATAGTAAGAAGAACAAGACTATTAATAACTTGCATAAGCATAAATAACATAGAACATGAGTAAACTGTTGGTTAATTATTGCTAAATCAATGGATGTAAAAACAAATATTTATGAAATTGAGGTATGTTACACCTGTCCATGAAGAAGAAGGTTGTCTCTGAGCCATGGTAGTTTGCAAATGCTATCTGTGAGTAACAATACACAGGTTCTTGTGTATCACACATTATTGTACTAGATTTTTAGCAATTAAAAATCCCCATGAATGTTGTTTTTCCCAATTAGGTTTCTAGGGTAAAAATATCTATGTTTATTGTGCATATGAATTCTTTATCATTTTTTTAATTATTGTTCTTGTTATTAAATTGTTGGTCATTCCAACCACATGGTACAAATTTTCCATCATTTGGAGAGATAAACCACATAAAACATATAATTATTTTTCCATTGAAATCTGTGTTAGTCAGACTATTAGGCAATGAGATGATAGTTTAGGAATCAAATATTTACAAAATGTTATTATTATAAGTGGGGTTTCAAGTAAAATATCTATGTATTTTAACTTTTAAGAATTAAAAATTTTCATGCTATTCTTACCTTCACCATTACAAGTAAATGAACACATTTGTGAATCTTCATCCTATATATAAAACCTTTGACAACCAAAAACTCAAAAATCATTTCATACAAATTTGTAAGTATTGTTGTACGTAACGTTTTAAATGAAAATTGAAGTATCACACATTACTTAATCAACATTTAAAAAAATCCTTACAGAGGTTGGGGATTAGGGGTTTAGAGAGAGAGAGAGAGATTTAAGGTTATGGGTTTAGAGAGAGAGAGAGATTGAATGTTATGGGTTTAGAGAGAGAGAGAGGTTAGGGGTTTAGGAGTTTAGAGAGAGAGAGATAAACTAGGAGTTACAGGTTTAGATAGATAGAGAGAGACACACGCAGAGAGAGAGAGAGAGAGAGAGAGAGAGAGAGAGAGAGAGAGATTTCTGGTTACATGTTATGTATTTATATAGATAGGTAGAGATATATATATATATATTAGAGGTTAGGGGTTTAGAGAGAGAGAGAGAAATATTGGAGGTTAGGGTTTAGAGAGAGAGAGCGATTGGGGGTTAGGGGTTTAGAGAGAGAGATATTGGGGGTTAGGATTTTAGAGAGAGAGAGATATGAGATTAGGGGTTTAGAGAGAGAGAGAGAGAGAAATTGGAGACTATGGGTTTATAGAGGGAGAGATAGATTGGGTGTTATGGGTTTAGAGAGATAGAAAGAGATAAAGATAAAGAGAGAAAATGTTGGTTAGTATTTTAGAGAGAGAGAGAGATTAGAGGTTATGGGTTTACATAAAGAGAGAGAGAGGGAGGGAGAGATAGATATTGGGATTAGGGGTTTAGTGAGATATATATTTGGGTTAGGGGTTTAAATAGAGAGAGAGAGAGAGAGAGAGAGGGGTTTAGGGGTTTAGATATATATATATAGATAGACAGATAAAGTGTTTGTGAGAGATTGGGGGGTTAGGGATTTAGAGATAGATAGAGAGAGATTGGGAGTTAGGGGCCTAAATAAAGAGAGAGAGAGAGAGATTGGGGTATAGATATTTAAAGAGAGATAGATAGAGAGAGAGAGAGAGAGAGAAATTTAGGGTTAGGGTTTAGATATAGAGAGATAGGAGGTTAGGGGTTTAGAGAGAGATAGATATTGGGTTTTAGGGGTAAGGAACAACAAAATTTTAGCCTGAAATTCGACAGCTGTAATGTCTGAAATTTGATAGACACGTGTCTGTTATTCGGCAACAACATTTTTTTTTCATGGGTGGGAAATCATCGGATATTCGACCCCATTTAGAAACCTCGTCGACATTCCACCAGAGTATCAACCTAATTTGGAGAAGTATTACATCACTGTGTTGTCAAATTTTCGACGGCTCTAGTCATCGGTTTTTCGACCTCAATCCGATCCCTGTCGGAATGTCAACAACATATCATCCTATATCAGGGAATTCCTTACATCCATTTTATGTAGAATGTGCAACTAATGATCGTCGAATTTGTGACATCCCATATGAAATTATCATTGGATGAAAGACGTTGGATGCATGGCATGGCCATTGGATATCAATGCTAGGAGTCAGATATCCGATGGACACTAGATGTTGAAACTACAACATCATCGTCAGATTGGAAGGATATCTGATGAAAGCCACCACTCCTTGGATTTTGAAAAACCAACGAGCAACTATAAATTAATAAAAAAAATAACTCTTTCCATTTTTATTTGGAAGAGGGGGTCCATCCATAGCTAGAGAAATTGGTGCTTTTGGTTCTTCTTTCTCCGAAATCAGAACCTGTGACAAGAGATAATAATGAAATTGATTAAGGTGAAATCATAATAAAATATTTTGAATCAGAGAATTAGAAAATATTCAGGGCTATCATATTGTTTTGTAATGTCGTTGCCTCTTACTTGTATCTTTCAGTTTCTGATGAACTTATGTTGAAGTTCATGTGTATTTCCAACAGGGAAAAGGATGAAATTTGTGATGTTTTATCATATTGAGGCCTTTTGACTTCACATCTAAACTTAGGCTATGTATGGGGGCTATTCTTCAATATAAAATTTGTCTTTCAACTACATATGTAAATTTTGTTTTCCATATGTTCCCAAGAGAATAAGTGTAGATATGAATTGACCTAATAAGACAACGAGATGCTTTGACTGGTATATTAGTATTGGGGTATTAATAGCTCACAAAATCATCGAGCTACTCTGGAAACCAGAAACAGATAGGGTGGTTAGGGAAGGCCCAGTAAGAATGGTAAGCATGATAATTTGAATTGCTCAATGACAGTTATCTACGATATGGAATAAAACTTGCAACATATTGCAAATTTTATTTATCTTGCATTCCCTATAGATCAAGGATATAAATGCAATACTGTATACGCTTTTCTTGGAAGATGAACAAACAAGGAATAATAACCAAGGTTCTTTGATAGATGGAGTGAGATAGGCTACAAAGAGCAGTCCCAACAACAAAAGTTAAAATCAAGATCTAGATATGATACCAAGGGTAGGCCCAACAACATAAGTTAAAATCAAGAATATTTAGTTGCTCAAGGACAATAATCTAAAATCTGGCACAAAGTTTGCAAATTCAACATAAGGTGAATGGATAGAAATACAATACTTAAGCAGGCCCTTTAAATGGTAAATGAACACCCAATGCATGATAACCAAAGTTTCTTTGATTTTCAGACTTAAATAGGATACAAATATTAGTCCCAACAATATAAGTTAAATAAAGAGTTCAATAGGGTACCAAGGGCAGTCATAACAACATAACTTATAATCAAGAATTTTTAGTTGCTCAAGGACAATCTCCCAAAATCTAGCACAAATCCTACAAGTTCATTATAGGGTGAATATTATATATAATGTGTTTCCATAGAAGGATAGAAATGAAATACCCAAAAAGACTACATATGCTTTTCCTGGTCTTGACTTGAATTCTGGATGGAACTGGACTCCCACAAAATAAGGATGGCCTAGTAATTCCAGTATCTACCAACAAAAACATTAAAAAAATGCTTCTCACAAAATTCAAACATAAAAACTTCAGAGATATTTCAACTTTTGGTTCAAGAAGGTAAAACCCCAATTATCATACAATAGGAAAAAGAGTTATTTACCTCCATACGTCTATGAGTTTCATCCTATCCCGTTGCATCTTTTCGACCATATCGGGCTTAACCTGCAAAATTTGTCTCTTCACTTAAGCAACAACAGATGAAGACACCAAATAAACAATTATTGGATACCAAACATGCAAGCATGCATTCCTAAAATTATAAATGAATTATAACTTCTAAAAGGATCAATCCTAGATAAACTAGAACAAAACATGGACCTCATAGAACTTATAAATAAATTGCTTATTGAACCTCGTATCTATGCCAATGTCACTCATCCACATAACCAACCTTTTAGTATCTTCATTATAAGGGAACAATTTGTCAAATAGTAAACTAAATAGCTTCCATGTCCTTAAGGACAATACAAGTGCATTCTACGACCAACATATATTGTTTTCATCATCAACATATTTATCATAACCACCAAATCTCCAATAAATCGGTCATGTTCAAATAATATTTCAGAAAACAATGTAACAATGTCACAAGGATCACATGATGCCTACAACTTTTGCATGATGCAATCCCCACTCTGAAAATACGTCCTCCTAGAACCCAGCTGCATGGTACCCCCCATATGGGTCTTTGAACCTTGTATGAAAACTAAGACCACTTCATATTATCCAACTAAACAATCAATACTATTGGTCCATATGTCTAATAGATTAATAATTACTTCAAATGTAGAAATGAAGGTTATTCTAGAGAATATATACCTCTGACATGAAAGAAACACAAGGATTTTCAGTTTCTAGGTCAAACTCTGTGCTGTTAGGCCCCACTATTCTAAGAACCTACCACACTCAACAGTAAAAAGTAAAAATAAAACTAACCTTGGGAAAAAAAACACCTAATTATTTTTCTTCAACTAATAATATACAGTTAAATGATGGCCACCAACAAAAGCACACTTACAGAACGAGCATACTCAATCGCAACAATTTGCATTCCCAAGCAAATTCCAAGATATGGGATTTTATTTTCTCAAGCATATTTTTCCACAAGTATTTTCCCTGGCACACCACTATCACCAAATCCACCTACAACCAGAATGCCATCTGCATCCTATGATAGTAGACAAATCAATCTATCAAATCCACTCATATCATATGCTATAAAGTCTAGAGCACAATCTAGCTAGTTTAGAACTTTCAATCATATGCAGGTAACAATTTTTTTAAACTTTTGCAGTTGTGGCACTTACACAACATCCCACCCCCTAAACCGACAACATATAATGTGAAGGAATGAATCTTAAACTTGTTAATTACCTTGAGAGAACTCCAAGCAGCTGCATGAAAATATGGTGCCCACAACAGGAAAAAAAGCTGGAGTCAAACTACAAAGTAACACTTGTATCCAATGGTGAAATGAAATATAATGTGTACAATGAATCTGTTTAGCACATACATATTACAAACCTGTTTTGCAGCCGTGTCTTCAAGGTCAGATGCTCCAATGCATTCCAATGACAATTTCCTAGATACTTCTATGGAAGCATGTTCAAGGGCCTGCAAAATAACAATACAACTTATTTTTAAAAGTGAAACAAAACAAACACCATGGCATTCCCAACCTCATATCCTAAAAGAAGCTCAGTTATCAATTGTTAAATTAACAAAAGAATTACAAATGTAACTTCTCCACAAAAGTTGTAAACTGAAAAGAATTTTGAATATTAATTAATAAAATAACTGTGAAGTGAATTTCAAATAAATTTTAAAATGCAAAGAAAATAAAGTTACAAAACATCATGGGGATTAAAAAAAGGTATTTTGATCACTATCTCCTTGCAAGAAACCAATAGTGCAATATTTGAGTTCAGCGAAATCACCCTATTTTGAAGAAGGTAAAAAGAATACCCCAAAATGAATCAATTGGCCTAAAAATTACAACATGGGATACTAAGCCTGATGTAAGAATATTAACCAGAAAACCTAACACACAATCACTAACTTAGTTAAGTCTATATGGTTCATGTCTATCTCTTCTCAATTCATTTGCATGTGCCATGAAGTTTGAACCATTATAGTCCATATAAATTTACAAATGGATAATTATTATTCTAGATTAATTTTGAAGCTAAATAAACATATCTTGGAGTAAAAAATTTACCTTAAGAATAGAAAGATAAGCATCAGAAAGGACAGTGTATTTTCCCACCATTGCAATTTTGACCTGCACACCAAGACGTACATGCAAATATTTAACATTTAAACAAACACCAACCATTATTTAGACTTAAATTATTAGAAATTGGTAACTTCCCTCACTGGAGTTACAAGGTTATCACAAATTTGTTCTCTTGTAGTACATTCTTCTAGGCAAGGGGGTTGAGCAACACTGGAAATCAAATATTAATGCAAAGTAACTAAGTTTAGTATACAAGACAATAATCAAGCAAACTTAGAATACAAACCAGTAAAACTCAACTAGCAATACAAGGGTCCCAAAACAACAACTCAACATCAATTAAATAGAATGTTTAAGAAGTCCAGGAAGAGTAGAATTATCCAGAACTTTAGGGAAAATATAAAGTGAGTATTCACCTTAAAAGGTTCAACTCTTTCAAGATTGGTTCATGAGCCTTTTGTTCCTATTGTACCCATTTATCACCAGATGAGATTAGTAAGAAACTAAACTTGGGCTTGACTGATGAGTATATAATAACAAAATCTTATACATTGCACGAAAATTACATGATATCCTATATATAAATTACCATTAATTTAAAAGGGATGAGTCAGAATTTATCAAACATCTAAAAGGTAAATGTATACACTTCATTCCCAACACATGTTAATGTTCCATGATTTTACTATACAGAGATATGAATCTCAAAGAAATCTAGAAGATATGGATGGAGGATAAGATACAACCAGGAGAAATATTAACTTGACAAATATATAGAGTGAAACTTTTGCTATTGGTTGACATGAAAAACTACCAATGTTTACCATCTTAAAAAATGCTTATACAACCAGAACCTAACCGTATTATAATATTATCTTTTATCCACTCACCCTTACTAGTAAAGGGACATTCCAAATGTTTGAAACATCATATATAGTCAGAATGTTACCAGCGTGTAACAATACAAAAAAATCAAGTCCTGAGTATCCAATGACATTCATAGGATTTAAAGATATTTCAATGATACCTTATGAAATGTACAAGTATCACTTACTGGAACATGGTAAAAATGTGATAAGTTTTCTTGAATATTCTCTTCCATGGCCTGTCTAAAATGATATTTAGCATTCTGCTTTGAACCCATCCAAACCAATTGGGCTTAAAGTTCAGTACAAATAAAATAGAAGAATTATACTTTAGCGCTGTGACAGGATAGAATATTGGGTGTGAAACCTAACCTTCGAATTTCTCAGACATTGTGCTGTGTTGTATTGGTTTTCTACAGTGAACAAAATTCAAAAGCAGTACACCAGATTTAATATTGCACTAACAAGAAATAGATTTGTTGCTAGGGACCCTTTTTCATGCATGAAAAAAATCATTTACGAGTTTGCAAAAGGTGCAATAATGAAATAAGCTTTACTTATATAATTGACATCTAGATAACATTGTTGATCACCTTCTCACCAAAAACACCTAAACAGGTACAAGGATCACATGGACCAGACACAAATTTCTTGGGCCCGCAAAATCCGTAAGTGCAGTGCAGTTAGTCTGATAATGAATTTTGCATGAAAATATAACTTTCTCGAGTGGTATAAATCCCTTAAAACTCAAAATAAGGGCATGTGTCAAATGGAACACACCAACACGATAACAAAGCTTATGCAAAGCCTCAATAAATGACATTGATTCGATGTCCCCTAAACCCAAAGCACATATCAGTTTTGCATGTCATAAGATTTATGGGGTATAATAAGTACCTATACTGAAGCAAAAAAAACATAGGCCCTGAGAAGTATAAGTAGCATAACCTTCATAGGAAGGAAGAAGGAACAACTTTAATTACAATGTGACAGTGGGCATAACAAGCAGTAAAGGTAGAAAAAACTAAAAATACTAAAACCCAACAAAGAAAGTTGTCCTTATCTACTATTCCCCCCAACTCAATGACACATACATCAATAGGTCCTTCAATTCCATCCACATAAAAAAGAGAAACACGTTCAATCCACTCCTGAATGGCATCTGTGATATGTGGAACCACCTATATTCCACAATAAATGAATTGACTGCACATAAAAAAATTGCAGAAATTATATTATTATTGATGCTAGAATAGATCTTGTTCTATCTCAGATAAGCACACAAAATGATCCAATACAAAAAAAATTTAAAGGGTCAGGTTAAGGTGGGTGAAAATGAAACTCCACAATTATGCACTAGAAACCTATACTATTGATAGGATAGTAGCATCCTTGGAAGATGGAATTCGAGCTTATTGTGGGAATATTAAAGCAGCATGACATACATACATTTAATGTGCTTTATGAGTATGTTAAGTGCAACCTGATTTAAAATAGCTCGTGAATCAATGACTGATATGGCAAGAGAGAAACCAAACCATTATTGTTCTCTACACTAAATTTTCAGAATTATATCAAATTTCCTCTATGTGAGAATGATAAATCGGGTTCTGTACGTTCTCTATGACCTGCTATAACTCGACATTTGTTGCACTCCATATATATTAAATGTTAGTTGAAGAGGTGAGTAATTCCTTTCCTTATAGGATTATGCTCTGCATGCACACTTGAAAAAGAGATTGAATCCTCTCTATATATAAACCAGAATTTGCGAAATGGAAAAATTTAGAAAGGTTATAAATAGTACAAAAATAGTACAAATATTTAATGCAATACCTTGTTCGAGTCAATTAACTGATAATCTAGATTTTGGGTTTTTCTCATGATTTACTCTAGGTCTCATGTTTTAAAATCCCTTACCAACTACAGAAACATAAAATCCATCTGGATGAGTCATGCAAATTATGAGCTAAATAAATCAACTTGATGATACTAAAAAATTGAGTTTCCCCTGCAAGAAAACATAATGAGAAACTAGCACAAACACAAGCATTGTAAAGTGCAACACATTAAAAACACCTATTGCATGAATACACAAACAAGGGAAGAAATCAAATTCAAGAATATTATATCTCACTTGTGCTTTAGAAAGGGAAAAGTTTAGAGCAATAGGGATTCTTAGCGTGATGTGTAATTGTAGTAAGTAGTATAATAATTGGGATAAGTGTTATAGGAAAATGACACACAACAAAGGAATTACAAATTTGGAGGAATGTAATTGCAAAATTATTTTCTATAAGAATTAGCAAAGGCCTTAGTTGAGAGTATGGAAATACCATCCATTGGATTGTTTGAATGGAAAATATCAAGGATTATATTACTGAATTATGTTATATTTAAATAATTTCTTTGTTTCTAAATTAATATTTTAGAATCGGGCCGTTTATATAAAATCTATGTGAGAAATTATTTCTCTACTCTACAAGAATGCTTAACATGGCATGTGTCAAAAGGAATTGAGTTCGTGGGCCACTAGATATCGATATTCTTCTTTTCGTGCTAGGATTTGTATGAGTCTGATAAACCTTAAATATTGGGTCCCTTTATACCTCCATATATAAATGTTTATTTGGCATTTTAGGTGTAAGTTTGTTAAGAATATATTGGCCACTATCCTTGGAACATTGTAGGTGAGAAGATCAGCAAACAATCTATTTCATATCATCAATGATAGATATTTTTCTTTTTAGTAATCCAATGGATGGAGTCTGACAGAGAAAGGATCGATAATTTACATCTATTGAATGCTTATTTTTCTTGCTAGGTTCATAATCATATCATTAGGGATTTCCCCCATTTTAAACCAAAGTCGTATCGGGTTATATGGGTTTGAGGGAAGACCGACCGTATCTTTTTCCTAGGTTCATCTGTGACAGGGTTTTTACTAAACCAAGACCTTATGGGCCCAAGCACATATATTGAGGAGGAGAATGGGAGCTTACTGACCACATTGGTACATATCAGAGTAGCATTGGGTATACGAGAGGGAATTGGACACACAATTAGAGAAACAAATTGGACAAGGAAACTTAGACACCAAGACACCATGGAAGAGGGAGTGTAGGACTAACACTCTATTGGAGACCAAAATATCTTGGAGGAGGGTAATTGATCCTAAGATATTGACTTGGAGTTAATCTCACTTTCAGGGTTTGAAAAAACCCTAGTTTGACATGCACGTCCTTGGACTGTAGATTGCTCCATATGGGTTCTCCATGTTGGTTACTTGTAGGGAAACTTGTCCTTATTTTATGTTATCCTTCCTCACCTAATTGCATATATAAGGGAGGAGAAATATCTCATATTCATTCATCATTTGTACCCTTAATGGTAGTTGTATTGGATACTTAGGGTTCATGTGGAAACCTTAGGAGAAGACAAGGGATGATAAACGTCTTAGATGTTCTTGGAGAGCTTGCTCATTTGTGATTTTAGGATTTTTATTGCGAATACTAAGGTTTGTGTTATACATGTAAAACCTAGAGAAGAATACACCATTTCCTATGATGGTTATTATGTGTCTTGTTGTAACACTAAGGTTTCTACCCTAGTATAAGACATGGAGAGTAGATTAACACCTTGTGTGTTTTTTGGATCTTTATTCTTATGGTATGTAAGGCTAGGAAAATATCATAGATTTTTTGTATTCTTGATGCTACATGGAAGTCTTGATGCTTATGATGATGTAAGAGTGGAAGTATTATGGTTTGAGGATTCAAACCCTAGGACATGAAAGTATATTTGTTGGCCAACACTACATTTTTCTTTCCACATACGTATACGATTTAACATGGCTAGGGTGTGAAAACTGTGAGGAATACAACCATGCTAATGTGGAGAGTTTGTGTGACACAATATTTTTGTTGAATCCAAGGAGGACTTGTTAATGTTGGTGCTTTATAGTTCGAGATATTTGGTGGTGGATAGGGTTTTCATGATTTCCCTAGTGACGGTTTTGGAGAGGTTGAAAAATTGCACCATCTTTGTGAAAAAGTTGTGGCATGTACATGTACTTAATTATGAGAAACTCATATATGAAGTTTTCATATATCCAATTCGAATGTAATTGCATATTTTTTTCCATATTTCATTGTCTTCTTGATTAAGTAATTTTAAAAACTTATTGTTCATGCTAATTTGACATATTAAGGGTTTAAATTGTTAAGTGATTTGACAAACACCTTAAATATAATAAGGCATACTTAATATTGTAAATATACAATAATTAAAGTGATTTCAAATATGGTTTATCTTTAGAAAAGTGTGCCTAAAATACCTAAAACTTATTGGCATACATTTGATATCCTTACTCTTGCAATTCATAGTGGATTGGGGTTGATGTAAAGTGAAATATCGTCCATAGTTTTCTAGTATAATTTATATTCAAGATCATCCGAAGGTTGAATATTCATAAGAATAGAATATGGGAAACCTTTGCCAAGAAGTGAAATTTCAAAATCACATTAAAAGTTAGAATTCCCAAATGTATACAAGTTAGCATGAATTTGCACTAAGAAATGTTCCTCCTATGGGTACAATGGACTTTTCTAAACCTACCTCCTTGTCCTAAGAAAACAATCCAATGTCAATGTTAGGATATTTAGACACTTAGGAGTTAGTTAAGATCAACTTGTGTAATATATCTGTTAGGTAAAGTGTGTTTCCTTTGTATGCATTAGTATGCATTTGTAAATATTCTAATCCAACAGTCACGATATGCTCTAGACATAAAGTGATCTGACGGTTCAACTTCTCTTAGATCATACCTACCATTGATCTGTGGCTTAACACCCGATTGGTCCATGATCTCTATTTAAAGAGCATGGAGGGTCCTTGGCTAGTTGATCGATCATGAGAAGCTCATATGTAACTTTCTTTATTTTGCATAATAAATTGCTCCAAGTAGCTATTTGGCTAGGGCCATGGACTGTTTCCCTCTCAATGGTTTTAACCACATGACAAACATCGATGTATTGATCTGTGATTCATTTGTGTGAAGTGCTTTCTCTATGTGTTCAGTATTTTGGGAGTACCCTATGTACCCGAACATGGTATCAGAGCATTTATGAAGATCTGCTTTCGGTTTTGATCAAAATCAAGGGATAATTTTAGGGGAGAATTTTAGCCTAGTGGGATATTTTTCCATGTTTTTCTCCCAAAACAGATTCGCCATTTTGCATTTTTTGAAGCCCTGTTTTGCCCAATTTTGATGGGGTAAAATTTTTCACCCTAAAAATCGCCAAATTATTATATAAACGATATACAATCCTTGGAAATTAAAATATTTTTTGAAAAATATTGCCCAATCATTTTATAGTTGTCGTTTTAAGAATTGGTAATATTTTCCAACATTTATATACCTTTAAATAAGTATGGTTCATTAAAATCATCCCTGTCAAGATCTAGAACTGGTATTGCCGAAACTTTAAAAGGGTTTCTGGTTCTAGAGTTTTTGTACATTTGTAGGATGTGGGAGCTATTCCATTGCGTTCATAGCACCGTTTCCATTGAGAAACATTTTTTGTTTCATCGAAAACCATTTCCATTTGATCTAGAAACACCCATTTCGGAAAATCTGAAGGTATAATGTTATAGTGACGGATTTGTTTTATTTTTTTTAAATCTCTCATATTTTATCAGTTTTATTATTAGATCTTAATTGTTTTATTCTTGCACTACTTCCTTCCCTAGATGCGTATGCTCTTTTCCATGCACCTTGCACGATTGTGGCGAATTAGAAACAATAGGGGAAAGTTTTTTTCTTGTATTCTCGGATACGTATTCTCTTTTCCATGCACCTTGTGCGACCGTGGCAAATCAGAAACAATGAGAAAACTTGAAAACGTAGACTTTTTGGGTAAGCTAACCAAGATCTAACCCCACCCATAGTGTGGAAAAGCTTTTTTGTTATTTTTTGTGATTTGTAGGAAAAAAAGGCAAGTAAGAAAAATGAGAGAGAAGAGTTAAAAAAAAATCCCCCTTCCTCTTTCCATTCTTTTACATACCTTTTAAACTTATCTCACTTGGTTCAAAGTTGCTTTATTCCTTGATAAGTCTTCAGTTCAAGTCTTACCTAGTTACTTTTTAGTGCATGCAATTTCTATTTTCAAGTTACTTATTGTAAAAGTGCATCTCACTTAAATAAAATAAATTAAAAAGTGAGTCACTTAAGTCTTTTAATTTATTGCGGCACTATTTAAAAGTAACATTATTGTAAAAGTGAACATCACTTATTTTACAAAAGTGATTCACTTAAAAAGCAACTTTATTGTAAGTGATTGTCAAAGGTTCACCTTGGGAAGAAGAGGGTTCCTTTTTTAGTTGGTCAAGTTAATATCTTCCACGTCACTATTAGGGACATCTTCAACATTTTCTTTGATCAAGCATAACCTCATCATCCAGAATTAATTTTCAGTGCCTTTTTTTTTAACAGCCTAATCTTCCGAGCTCTTTGCATCTAGACAGTTAGTTTTTGTTCTTTCAGCCATTATTTTATAGTATGGCCACCCCTTGTGATATTATACTTACAAGTTCTAACTATTTCTAATGAAAATATCGTATGGATAATGTTCTACGAAGTTAGGGACTTTTCAAAATTACCTCGAGGAAAGAAACAGAACCCACTGATGATGATAAAAAATTTAAATGGGAAAATAGATGTGATGAAGCTCTTGGATTGATTGGGATGTCAATCTCTACTGATTTGTGATTCCACATATCTGGAATTGATGAACTTGATAAAGCTTGGGAAAAGTTGGAATCTGTGTTTTGTAAACAAAATGAAATTCGAGGTCATCAACTTGAGAATGAGTTGATTTCTTTGAATCCAAGTGATTTTTCATGCATTCAAGACTATTTATCTAGGTATAAAACTCTTAGACTCTTATGTGAAGAATGCAAGATTAAGAAACTAGAAAAACAATGTATTTATCATATTCTTTCCAAACTTGGACTTGCATATTATGTTTGTGTATCTACATTCTACTCCATGAAAGAATCCTTGACTGCATCTAGCTATCAAGAGCCTAGTCTTGAATCCTTTTGTGATTCTTTAATTAGAGAGCAATATAAGCTCATTCATCTTGGAATAATTAAAAATGTAGATACATCTAGGAAAGCCTTATTGTCCCAATAGAAAGAAAATTCCAAGCCTCCCAAGAAATAGAATTTTCGCAATAATAAGCGAAAAAACAAGGGTCCCAAACCCTCTCAGTCAGCTCCTTCTTTTAAAAGTGACAAAGGATCTAAGACAAAATGAAAGAAGACTGAGCGTCATTGCAATTTTTTTGGGAAAGATAATCATGATAAATCTAAGTGTTTCAAGAAGATGGCAGCCTTGGAAGAAGCAATGAAGAAGCACCACATCAACCTAGATTCGTTTTCAGAATCTACTTCTCATGGACATGCACTTTGTGCTTATGGTTACTGTTATACTACATCTTCTTCTTCTACTTCAAATGAATGGATCATTGATTCTGGAGCATCTTATCATATGGATAAGGATCAAGCCATCTTTTCTACTATGCATGAATGTAACACCAAATAAATATTTGTTGGTGATGATAGATCCCTAAGTGTTGTAGGATCTGGAACAGTTCCAGTAGAAAATGGTCATTTTAGTGATGTACTATGTGTTCCAAAAATTTCCTGCAATTTGTTATGAGTCTATCAAATTACTCATTCGGGTGAAGGTAAAACTAGGACGTTTACACCTCACCATGTTGTAATCAAGGATTTTAAAAATCCTCAAAATGTCCTTGCTGCTGAAACTATTGATGATATTACCAGGTGGTACAAATTTAACAAATTTGGGTCATCACCTTTTCCTTCAATTTTTGTTGCTCATAGTGATAACTTGAGCAAACTTTAGCATGAGCAATTTGGTCACTTAAATTATCACTCATTGCAACAACTATGTAAAGACAATATGGTGACTAGTATTCCGATGGTATCTTGCAATGATGGTGTTTGTTCCACTTGTGTACTTGGAAAACATCATCGGGATAGTTTTGAAAAACATGCCTCTTGGCACGCCTCGGTTCCCTCGGAGCTTGTGCATAATGACTTGTGTGGCCCTCTTCCATCTTCTTCCTTTTCTGGTTTCAAATATTTCTTAAATTTTATTGATGACTACTCCATACGCACTTGGGGTTACTTCCTAAAACTTAAGAGAGAAGTATTTAACATGTTCTTGGCCTACAAGGCCCTTGTTGAAAAATAATCTGGTCATCAAATTATTAAGTTAATATCTGACAATGGAGAAGAATATGTTAACAACTAGTTCACTGCTTTCCGCAATAAACAAGGAATCTAACAACAACACACTGTTCCATATACACCACAACAAAATGGTGTAGCCGAACGGAAGAACTACACTTTAAAAGAAATGGATAATTGTATGATCTAAGGGATTAAGTCTTCAATATTGGGATGAGGCCATAAATTGTGCAAATTATATAGTTAATGGCGCACCCACTAAAGTTTTACAAGGTATAACACTGGAAGAAGAATGGAGTAAAATTAAATGAGATGCAAGTCACTTCCATGTGTTTGGTTGTGAAGCATGGGATCACATTCTGGATGAAAAATGAAAAGCAATGCAGACTAAAAGTGAAAAGTGCATATTTGTTGGATATTCTGAAGATGTAAAATGTTATAGAAATATTCAGCCACATTCTCATGATATAATCATTAGAAGAGATGTTAAATTTGATGAAAATATCTTGGCCTGTGAGCCTAACTTGGTGGGTGTGCCATCTTTGGCCTGCGAGCCTGATTCGATGATTGTGCCTAATTATTCTTCTTCTTCCAACTTCCTTGACTGGTTTTCAACTCCAGTTTCTGATGATGATAGTGAGGATGAAAATCCACCTCCTCCTGCTCATGTTCCTCCAATTGCACCAGCACCAATACTTCCTCGATGGGTCCATTAAACATGTGAAGAAGCTGGTGCTCTTGCTGGTGATCCTAGAGATCAACATTGAACACATTCTCAGTTTCAATGAGCCTCTTCTATTTTTGATCAAGTTTCCAAGAATCATGATCCAAAAACATTTGCATAAGCTTCAGGAAATCCAGATTGGGATGTAGCTATGGATGAAGAATATTGTTCCTTAATGGCAAACGATACTTAGGATCTTCTTCCTCTTCCAAAAGGAAGAAAACTTGTCACATGTAAATGGGTCTACAGAACAAAGTATGCATCATATGGAAGTATTGAAAGACTTAATGCAAGGTTAGTTTCCAAAGGTTTTTCCCAAGTTGAATGGATTGACTACATTGAAACCTTTGCTCCTATCGCAAAAATGAACTACATCCACCTTGTTCTTTCCCTTGCAACCTTACATAACTGGGAAGTCCATCAAATGGATGTCAAGTATGCCTTTTTACATGGTGATTTACAAGAGGAAATTTACATGGAAAAACCTCTTGGATATGTTCAGGATAATTCTAGCCTTGTCTATCTCCTTAAGAAATCCTTATATGGCCTTAAGCAAGCTCCTAGAGCTTGGTATGCCAAAATGGATAGCCTTCTTCTTGACACTAGTTTTTCTAGATGTCATTCTGACCCCAATGTCTATACCAAGAAAGTAGGAAACCATATCATCACACTTGTTCTTTATGTTGATGATCTTATCCTTACTGGTAATAACCCTAAACTATTAACCCATGTGAAATCCAGTCTTAAGAAAAACTTTGAAATGTCAGACTTAAGATATTTGCATTATTTTCTTGGTCTCCAAGTCTTGCAAACCAAAGAAGGAATATTTCTTTCCCATACTAAGTATGCTTGTGACCTTCTTCATTGCTTTCACATGGAAGATTCTAAACCAGCCCCTTCTCCCTTCCAGTCTGGAGTCAAACTTTCTGCCACTTGCACTTCCCCTGAAGTAGATGCCACCTTGTATCGCTAGCTTGTTGGTAGTCTTTTATACTTGACTCATTCCTATCCTGACCTTTCCTTTTCCATTGTTCATGTTTTCCATTATATGCAAAATCCTCATGAAATTCACTAGAAAGAAACAAAAAGAATACTTTGATATATTCGAGGTACAATTCAGTTTGGGATTCATTAGAGTATAGAGGGGAAACCTTTGTTGGTTGGTTTCACTGATTCAGATTGGGTTGGCGATCCTTATGATCGAAAGTCTACTATAGGTTATTTTTTCAGTCTGGGATCTGGACCTGTCACTTGGGCTTGTAAGAAACAACAAGCTCTTGCTCTTTCTTTATCAGAAGAAGATATCGAGCCGCAGTTAATGACAGTCAGGCTGCTCTTTGGCTTCAATAGATCCTATCAGAGTTTGGATTAGAGTAGAAACAACCTACTCCACTTTGGTGTGACAATCAAAGTGCCATCAAGCTTTCCAAAGATCCAGTTCTACATCAACACAACAAATACATTGAGATACACATGAACTTCATCAAAAATCTTGTTCATGATCGTGTTCTTGAAATGCTCTATTACCCTACAAATGATCAAGTTGCAAACATCTTCACCAAGTCTCTTACAGAAGCAAGTTTTCTAAACTTCGATCTATGTCAGGAGTTTAGAATGTGTCCTTAAGGGGGGATAGGCTCTAATTCCTCCTTCCTTCTCCTAATAGTGTCACTTTTGTAAATCCTTCAATCCTATCCCAATTTGTTCTTAAGGGGGGATTTTAGGATATTTAGACACTTAGGAGTTAGTTAAGATCAACTTGTGTATTATATCCATTAGGTAAAGTGTGTTTCCTTTGTATGCATTAGTATGCATTTGTAAATATTCTAATCCGACGGTCACGATATGCTCTAGACATAAAGTGATCCAACAATTCAACTTCTCTTAGATCATACCTACCATTGATCCGTGGCTTAACACCTGATTGGTCCATGATCTATATTTAAAGAGCATGGAGTGTCCTTGGCTAGTTGATCGATTATGAGAAGCTCATATGTAACTTTCTTTCTTTTGCATAATGAATTGCTCCAAGTAGCTATTTGGCTAGGGTCATGGACTGTTTCCCTCTCTAGGGTTTTAACCATGTGACAAACATCATTGTATTGATCTGTGATTCATTTGTGTGAAGTGGTTTCTCTAGGTGTTCGTTCTTTTGGGAGTACCTTGTGTACCTGAATAATCAATTCATGCTTATTTATCCAGAATGTGCATCTTTCCAATGCAAGTAATTTCCATTTCGTATGTTTTTTTCTTTACTATTTTGGCCACAAAATATCACTATGACATCACATTTTCCTTGTAAAACATTTCATCAACATCATCCAAAAAATGCCACTACAATCTTGTGTGCAAGAAATGACCTTGAATTGCCATAAAATTATAGCATACTTCATGGAGGTTGGAGATGGACCCAAGCACATATATTCAGAAGGAGAATGGGAGCTTACTGACCACATTCGTACATATGACAGTAGCATTGGTTATATGAGAGGGAATTGGATAGATAATTAGAGCAACAAATTACACAAGGGGACTTGGACACCAAGACAACATGGAAGAGGGAGTGTAGGAGTAACACTTTATTGGAGACCAAATCATCTTGGAGGAGGGTAATTGATCCCATGGTCTTGAATTGGAGGGAATCTCACTCTCAGGGTTGAACAAAACTCTAGTTTGACATGCACAACCTTGGATTGTAGAGTTCTCCATGTGGGTTCTCCATGTTGGTTACTTGTAGGGAAACTTGTACTTATTTTATGTTATCCTCCCTCCCCTACTTTCATATATAAGGGAGGAGAAATATCTCATATTCATTCATCATTTGTACCCTTCATGGTACTTGTCTTGGAGACTTAGGGTTCATGTGGAAACCTTAAGAGAAGACAAGGGATGATAAACGTCTTAGATGTTCTTAGAGAGCTTGCTCATTTGTGATGTTAGGTTTTTTTTGTGATGACTAAGGTGTGCTTTATACATGCAACCCTAGAGAAAAATACACCATTGTTGATGATGGTTATTATGTATTTTGTTGTAACACTAAGGTTTATACCCTAGTAGAAGACATGGAGAGTAGATTTAACACCATGTATGTTTTTGGATGTTTATTCTTATGGTATGTAAGGCTATGAAAATATCATATAGTTATTGTATTCTTGATGCTACATGGAAGTATTTATGATTATGATGATGTAAGAGTGAAAGAATTCGTGTTTGAGGATTCAAACCCTAGGTTAGGATTGCATAGAGTAATGGGGTTCTTTATAACTTAGTATGGGGGATATGTCATTTAATGTAAATTATGTGACACCATTTTTTTACCTTGAAAAACTTGGTTCAATATGTTTGGTTAGGAAAACAACCAATATGGCCAAATCTAAGGCCAATACTTGGAAAATAGAAATGTTTTCCACCCTTTATGGAAAAAGAATGGCTTGATGAGGGTTATATGAAACATTCTTTGTTACTGGATATTTTTTTTCTTTGTTCCATTTAGAAGCGATAATTTTGAGATATGGTCCCATATTAATCTAAAGTTGGCTCAACTATGAAAAAACTAGTGTTCTTACTACTTTCCCTAAGTTGTAGGTTTCTTGTATTTAACCTCCTCCTTTGGATTGTATGATCTGATCAAGTTGTAAATGCTACTTGTTTTTTTATTTGATTCCCCCTAGATCCCTACTTCTTCATTTTAGTATTGTTTAAGTATTTTCTCGTTGTGTTTTATTTCCTTTGAGGGATCTATAGAATGTGTCTTGGCCCATGTTTTAATACTTTTATCTTCTATTCCCAAATTTAGGACATAGATGAATGGATATCGGTGGACAATGAGTATATTTCTAGGACTATGAGTGTTTGATAAAGCGAACCAAGCATGATTATAACAAATAGTGAATGGACCAAGATATCTATCCCTAGTGACCAAGAGAGAGGTTTTGTTGTGAGAAGATCTCTATCACTTATGAAAGGTCTTCATTGACTTCAGGTCTATGGATATTCCATGTTGGTGATTATGTAGATGAAGAAAAATCAACAAATCCATAAAGTGACTTTACAGCCTCTTGCTATATATATCAAGGGAAATTCACATCTCTTTGGTATGATCACTTTTGACCATATATAGAGATCTTGGGAAACCCTATGTTTGTATTTGCAATCTACTAAGATTTGAAAAACATATCTATTATTTTGACAATGATTCTATTACAAAGAAAACCATTCAAAACCGACAACAAGGAATCTAGCATTTTTAGGCAATAAAACATGTTGTCCATGTTTTTGTACTTCTAAGCATATTTGATAATTTCTAAGCATATTTGATCTATTATCAGTATCAATTCAAGCAAGTTAAAATTATAGGGAACAAAGAATGGTAGAAATTGAGAAAGTATGGAATACAAATCAAATTAACTGAAGAAAAATATGTATGAGAATTAGGAATATGTTGTCGATACTATTTATAAAAAAAATTGTTACAACTCGCCTTGATTTGTGGAGCTTCGCACTATCTTATTTTTCTTTATCTTTCAAAACATCATTCAACATACTACAAATATTTTTATGTTGCAATAATTTGATGTTAGCACCCATCAAATAAATATTTTCCTGATTATGAAAATAAGAAAATGAAGCCAAATAAATACAGTTTTAGTAGTTTGTCTCAATGATTAGAAAGAACAATTTTAATGAACATTTTGTTGTTGACAAATTTTTTTAATTTAACAATGTAAATTATAATACTACTCAAGTAAAGTAATTGGTAATAAGATATAAACTAAGGAAACATGGAGAACCACAACACTATCTATATAAGGCCACCGATCACATCAAAACATTATTTTTTGCCTCTGAACTATGAAAATGTTTCCCAACCCTATCTGTAACAAGTTCCAATGGATGAGTCAAATAGCAATAGTAAAATTTAAACACTACAATTATAGAAATAATTATTTTCAATGTATACTTCCTTACCATTCATTGATCTCCTCTCTGTTTTGAGAATAATTTAATGTTCTCTACTAAACAGGACCAACCATGTGAAGGTGGAATCTCTTATGGAACCTCCCCTCCTCACGTCACTCTCACTTCCCCAAAACCCAATGCATCTACTTCCAAATAAAAATTTAGTGCAAATTAATTCATTCAATAGCTGGAAAAATATTTCATTAAACCATTCATTAAATCATCAATAAACATTCATTCATTCAATAGCTTTAAAAACATTCATTAAACCATTGATTAAACCATTCATTTAGTCAATAGCCGATAAAAACATTCAGAAAACCATTCCTTTAACCATTCATTCATTAAATAGCGGAAAAAACCATGCACTACATTGTGTTATAAAAAAGAATTACTCAAAATTTCTTCAGTCACTTGTTTTTTACTTTTCTTCTCTTTAAATAATTAGCAAGAAGCACATCTTCCAAAATTTGTTGATCGATCGTCCTAGTAGATTTATTTCCATGCTGAACTTGTGGCAAGGGGCTCGGAATTGCTGCAATAATGTGAAAATGTTTCATTAATTTATTTTTGTTTTAATAATTACAAGTAATTCATTAAAAAAAACATTACAAAGGTGTTTTTTTACCTGGCATGGGCACATCATGTTCATCATTATCTTGTGTAGGCTCAACCTATTCAGTGTTACCTACATCTACATGCTTTGCAGTTGATTTGTGGATAATTACAATTAATGTTCATCATCTGCAATTATCTATACAAAACAATAGAATATTAATAAATTCATTACCAGGAAACGAAGCATGATATTCGACTGGTTGGCGTACATCCTCGACATTAACATGATCATTACTTTCCTGCTAAAAACAAAATAAATAGTTTATGTTAATTTTTTATAATGAATAAATTGCATGAGAATTAATAAATTTTCATTAAACTATATAGTTTTTATATATCTATGCACCAAATGGATCACTAGAATATCATGTATGCCCAGACAAGATTTTTTGATGTTCAACAACAACTTCAAAGCCGTGTTGGAAGCTAAGATTCAAGACTTCTTGAGTGGGAAATTCTTTGAATCGGTCGGCCTGCATATTTGCATAACGTCATTCATTTTACATTTTGCGCCAGAATAAAAAGAAAATATTTTTCTATATATTATTTGGATGCAGTATCGGGTTTTTGATACTTACAAATCATGCCACCAAATTCGAATAACCACAAGGCCCAAGCTTGTGTTGACCAATTTTTTCCAATCTTTTCTTGGTGGCCTTTGACCTGTCCGATAGCCTAATCAAGTGTTGAATTATGTTAGTCGATGTTCCAAATTTGATATAAAAATTCGTAATAATAAGTCTTACCATTACATTATGGAATGTATTGTATACCTCCCTGTGCCTCATGGTATCTTTCCTGCTTTTCTCAAACCCTTCTCTTTTCCATCTTGCACTAGGGATTTCCACTCCCTTGATGGAATCATCAGAGGGCGCTCATACTTAGGGTTCTTTTCTAGGTGAACCTTATATTGGTCTCGAACAATATTCATATGTTTTCCAACATTCTTAAGGAACTTCGATGAATCGAAGGTATCTTTGTAAAAAAGACAAACCAACCGATTAGTCAGCTCATCCTTTAAAGATTTTGTATGTTTGTCCCACCTTGTGTGGATGGTGGCCATGAAGATATCCAAGGCCAAATCATTTATATTTTTATAAAATACATCATTTCCTGCAAAATAATCATGCAATCATTTGTCAACATTAAAAAAATTATCAGTATATTAGAAACAAATTATAAAAACTAAATTGAACAATCTATAATTACCCAAAATATTCTCTATCTTTATTGGAATGAGTTCACCATTCACTAAAAATGTTTTAACTATCGAACCTGTGCTAGTGACATGAGAAGATCCAAGAAATGTTGCTTCAACTTTAGCATTAGTATGAAACACTCCCTCCACCCCTTCTTCTGCATAATTTGTTGTGCGTTGGTGAGCATTGGATGCACCCTCTACAGGCCTCGGGGGTGTTGCAGAGCATGTTGCTGAGTGTTCAGTGGACAAAAAGGGTGTAGTATGTGGTGTACGTGAGGTGGTTTGGTCACTAGGACCAACACCTCCTTCACCACTAGTGTGTGGTTGCATAATTTACTATAAATACAAACCATTGTATTAGAAGTTCACTATCATATAAAATTAAATATTATAAAGTTCTAAATGAATTTACATTATGATTCCACAACTTACTTTCAAGGCCTGACATATTTGGATCAACAATTGAACATTTTCTTTGATATCGTCTATCTGTGGAATTGTCAGTTCCAGACGAATCATTTTCTCATGATGTTTTTTCAAGGTCTTATGTAGCACCTTCAACGGGTCTATAGAAGAACCAATGTCAGCATCATTCAAAAAATGGTAGAAATCAAATTCTAAAGACTGATGAGTTGTTGTTTCATAAACCAAATCAATTGTCTGCAACAGAAATATATAAAACATTTCTTAGTTGTTGAAGCAATAGTCTGCACAAAAAAATATATTAACAAAAATTGTCTATCATGATAGATTCCTAGAATTACTTCTAGTTTTACTTGATTCCTAGATGACGGTGTGTTCTAATCAACAACCAGGGAATTTCCCCGATCATCCATCTACAAAAAAATTATATAACATTGTCATAATGAACGCAATCATAAAAACGAAAAACTACATAACAAAATAAACATTATGCTACATGTTTTATATGTGTACAATTTTGAAATATTTAAAATGTAGAATTACATTTAGCTTTACCTATTCCCCAAGGCTATAGTCCTTTGATGAAGAGCTGGGGACTTTCCCCGATCATCCACCTGTAAAAAAAGTAGAAAACATTATTATAATCAGGAATATTGCACCTTATGCGGACAGAAGTTGTTCCTCTAGTCTGAATGGTTCAGATCCAGAACAAATGAGTGAACGACAAAGGATGAAGACCTTCCCTGAATGTCGTAAACACCTATAATACTAATTCGATTGTGAACCTGAGTACCTGCAAATAGATCATACATGAAAACACATCAAAGCTACCAGAAAATCATCTACTTATCCATGTTAGTGACTAAGGAATCTAACATGTACATGTGAAATCAAAACAACAGTAATGTGGGACAGAAATCAGCTTTGCATTAAGAATGTATGGAGAAGCTTACAACCATTTCCTTAGTGTTGACAAGCCCCTCCATGAGACAAACACATCATCCCCATAAGCTCCAACTTTGATCTCTATGCTCTCCAATGACTTGGGCTAGGTGGTCAATCCAACAGCATAACAATACCTCTATAGATCTCTCCCTCAACTATGGACATGAGCTTGTATTTATAAGGCTCAATGGATAGGAATAGTTGAGAGAATTATGGGTGAGGTGGCTCTAATATCCTACCATGAGGGATCTTGATCTCAAAATAACGCACAATGATAGGGATAAGGGAGGACATGAGGCTCATGATCTAGAAGCCTCGAGAAACTTCTCTTTTTCCCATTTTACTCAGGGTGCTGCTTTTCTTCTCTTATGATAGAGCGGTTTAGATGAGAAACACTTTTGGAGAAAATACCATAGGTGGTGGCACCGCTCCTTGAAAACAGGATGCAAACGGTGCTGAGCAAGGTACCACTCATGGGCCACAAGGAAAGCGCGGTGCTGGGTTTTTCCATGTAGAACTATCAAACAGAGCAAGTTTCCATTCTAAGTGCTGGGATTAAGGGAAAACATGGAAGTTAAGGGTCTTATCACATGGTGGTGATAGGATTTGGGTATAACAGAATGCCCCCCAAATCATGAGACTTAGAGGGATACGATAAGCGAGATATTTGAGAGAATAAGTTGTCACTTCGAGGTGAAAATGTCAGTTAGAGAATGTCCTCCAGTAGGCATCTGTAGTACATCAATATTTTTGACTCATAGACACATGTAACCAAATCATGGCTGCAGACTAATACAAGGAAGATCCAAGAAGGGAGTAAACAAGCATGGCTACTAGAATACAACGTAGATCCATGTGATAGAGGACTCAAACTTGGACATAGCTACCAGACATACAATGTATATCTATGTCACAAAGACGCAAATTTGAGCATAGCCATGACCATACAAATGTGGATCCATGCTAGATATACAAAACTCCATTGCAACCTGAGGAAAGCAATGAGCACTAAACAAATACCGAGGGTCTTCATCTCGTCTTCCACAAAATACAATTTTATCCATGTGATTACAATGATCTGAAGTCAAACATGGTAGAAACCACTTGATTACCAGCCGATGATGTGAACGGTTAACAAGTACGAGGGAGATCAACATTGATGTCAATGATTCCCAAGGCACCCTATTACAATCTACTGAGTGCGAATAGATATCCTGATGTTGAACACCCAATCAATTCTATCTATCAAAGGTCAATGATGTGAACCTATGTCGAGAGCAAGACAATTTTTCATTAAGGAATACAAATGTTAAGGTACTAATTTTTTGTTTCTAAGATTATTTCCCGGATGATGAGCTGATGTCGATGGGAATAGTCTCGTCGAAGGAGGGCCATGATGAGTCCCACATTGATGACACGAAACTAGGAACATGGTTTTGGAATGATGTGAATGTAGTAACCACAAGACTGACTCAAAAGTATTGAAATGGAGATTATTTTGACTATAGAGGTAAACTTCTTCAACTTCCCTTTGAACATCGGGTGACACGACAAAAGACTTGGCAGCATGACTAAACCAAAAAAACTAACAATGCGGCAGTGGACAACGCATTCTTTTGACAGACTCAAAGGAGTGGCATGACTCATGAAAGTGGATTGTCACGGAGATCAGTTGAATACCCAATTGAATGAAATGATATGCAGACAAGTGCCATGTTCAAAGGTAACAACAAACTACTGCCATTTATTTGCAAAATGATTCCCTTCCCATTTTCTCCATCATGGCTAATGATTTCCTCTTTTCAGTTTTACGAGTTCAAATAGGGTAACAAACACTCGGTATAGCTCATCCGAAGACAAGTCCAAACTCATATGTTTTATGAACCTGAGAGAGGAGGGGTCCGTTCCCTAGAAAAGGGTCTCTCAATGTTTAATTTAACGAGTCCAATGAAAGAAAACTTGGTATCGTGCATGTTTAGAGAGTCTGGACGACCACGGAAGAAGACTCCGAAGGGTCCTTTTTCATATGATTTAGTCCCTAAGGCTCGAAAAATTATAAAATTCTACCTTAAAGAACTCTTTCAGTCATGATTGGCTGGAGTGTTCCTTTTTCGGAAATAGTCTATCCGAATTGAAAAAGAGATAACCTACCATCGAAGAGACGACTCTTCAAATGCTTTAAGGAGCGTGAAGAAGACAAGATCACTCAATGATCTTTTCATATTTAAGGAGCCCGAAAAGAGTTTAAAGAAGAGTCCATTAGGTTTCTTTTCACGATGAGATATTTTACGAGCTTGAAAAGAATCTAAAATGGAATGAGACCTTTGATACTAAATTTCAAGAGCGTGACCAATATGTCGCAACAAATGCTCAAAGACTTTTTCCATTTTATGGTAGTACAAAAAAGTCAAAAACGAACTCCCAAAAATTTACTGCTACTATTCTTTTATCCTGCAACGACTCAAAAACACATGTTAAATGCACCAATAACTGACATTAAAGGATTACGACTGATAGATTTTGATTAATAGAGGATTCTAAAACAAAACTATATCATGTCAAACCCAAAAATGTGTACAAAATTCATGTAAATAGTGAAAAATATAAACATTTTACTATTTACCAATAGTGGAGAGCATTTGGAGCATTTTCCTGGCTAGATTTTCAGTGGCTGATATCGAGAGCTTCCATCATCGGATTCGAGCATCGTCAGTTCTAGGTAATAGCCTAGACCCTACTCTTTCATCTTATGTCTTCAATTTTGATTGTTAATGGTGTTTTGGGATTGTATGGAAAGACCTAAAATCATGGGAGCGGACACCGCTCTTATCCCTTGTGGGATAAGTGGTACCTCACTAGAACCGTGCCGAAAACATAGCCCACAGGCAGTGCCACCACCTGTCCTCAATGGGGCATGGGTGGTGCCGACTGTGGAGAAATAAAAATAGTCACACAAGAAAAACTAGCTCATTTCAATTGATTTGGAGGATTAAGAATGATTTTAACAAGTCTTGTGATTGTTTTTGATAGGTTCTTTCTCATAAAAAATGGTCATATGGAAAGAGAGACAACATGATAATGATGACTCCCTCTCCTGTTGATGTATTTGTAACTTCAGAATGTATTCATCCGTATATATTATGTATTGTACCCCGATGTTTATTTCGGGAAGTGTCTATAATGTATTTGAGTCATGTCATGCCCCAATGTTCCCATTGGGAGATTCGATAATGTAAAAAAGTCATGTCAAGTCATTGAGGTTAACCCTCCATTGTAAGTCGGGGCAATAGTCCTCAAAATTGTGTCAAGGTTAACCCTCCTTGTTGATCGGAGGGAAACGTCCCCACAATTGTGGGGCACTAGGGTTATTAGACTCTCCTAGAGATGTTGGCCCTAGTAAGTAATTGTTAAGTGGGGCCCGACATGTTGAAATGGACATGAAATGAATGAAAGAATATATATAGAGAGTGAGCCTCTCTATTTAACACACACACACTCTCTCACTAGGGCGCATGAGTGAGAGAGAAGAAACGGGGATAAGAGAGAGAGACTACTGTTGTTGGGAGATCATCTTTATTTTTTCAGGTTTTACTTTTGGTGTTGATTCTAACTCTAAGGAAGTTCTGGGGTTTTATCCTTTATGGTTTCCCTGAGGAAAATTCTTTGTGTCTCTTGTCTCTTGTGTTTATTGTTTTGCATGTTATTCTCTCAGATAAGATCTTAAGATAATGCTAGCTTAGAATGATAAAAATATAACATGGTATCAGAGATAAAGTGAGAAGAAGACATTGTGCAGTTGTAGAAGATAGGGATTCTTAATTTTTGGGTCTCTCTCCACAATCCATCAACAAAAGTATGATAGGCTGACTCTCCATTGAAGGGCGCATCTTTCTGTCAAAGCAAAATTCGATTCCGAGCATTTTTCAGTTTTTGGTGTGGGAAATTAGGGCTTCTTACAAAAAAGGAATTTTTAAGTGAGCCCAACATAGGATTTATCTCTCCATCAAAATCAAAATTTAGAGACCTAGGTCGATATTTTTGGTTGGGTATAACTCCAGGAAAGTCAAACCCTAGTTTGAGCCCGGGCCAGAAAAACCCTAAAATACTAAAACTGATAGGTTTTGGTACATTCACTATATCGCAGGATTGGAGAAGGCTCAGGAGCTGAAGCTTTCACAGGCCGAAGACACAATCCTTATTTACATTGTGTCTAAAATTCAGCCTCTAAATCGCTATATTGAAGAAGATATGATCCATCCAAGTAAGGGTTCCAGCCTCTTCTAGGATTCATCCTTAAACAGGACACCTGGGGATAATTGCTATATCTATAGATAAAAAGGTACAAATGAAATTTATGAAGTTGTTCCAGAAAATTCACAGAATTTACTTTCTGTGGTAGAAGTTTTAGACCCGGAAGATGAAACAGTGACACGTGGAAGTCCGTACAACTTCTATATGCTGAACAATCCTGAAACAGGTCACCTTGGGAAAATGATCATAAGTCTTAATGGGTGAAACAAATTATGATGAAACCTATGGTGTTGGAATAGGGGTAGGAGAGGCTACCTTAGTGCAAATTTTTAGACACATAGGAGTAGTAATTTCAGAGATATCACAGAAACAGTATCAGGAATTTCTGCAGAAGAAATTGGAAAACTAGGGCTTCCTGTTACGGGAGCTTCCCTCCACTGTTTTCAGAAAAGGAGTACATTGGAAAGCTAACCTCGAATATGTCTATCTATCTATCTAATCAGATTTTAAATATTCCAAGTTTTTAAAATTATGCTTTCTCTAACAAACCCTAGAACATCCAGCTCCGGAACTAGGACAGACAACTCAAATCGGTAAGATCTAATCTTTTGCTATTTTCATTTGAGGTTCTCATTTCAAAGTGATCTATCACATCAACTTGATGATAAGCTTGGTGAAGTTGACAAATTCCAAGCATGGAAGTATATGATCTCTTTGAAGAAAATGAATTGGAAACCTACACAAGTAGAGAGGTTCTAGTTCCAGAGGGAGATGAGGCTAAAAGCCTTACACCAGAAGAACTTGGTCAAGGCCAAGAAGATCATTGCTGATTCAATCACGGATCACCTTATACCACAAGTGTCTTCCCTAAAGACATCGAAAGAGATGTTTGATTCCTTGACCAAGATATTTGAACGGAAGAGTATAAATTGGAATATGACTTTGATAAAACAATTGAAGAATGTGAAGATTCATAATGCAGAGACCATACAGTCATACTTTACGAGGGTCTCTCAAATCAAAGAACAAATTGTAGCAGTAAAATAAGAAGTGAAGAATGCAGAAGTGGCGATAATCACCTTCAATGGCCTCCCAGGATCATGGAATTCATTGATTCAAGGAATGTGTGCCAGAAGAAATTGATTACTTTCAACAGACTCTAGGAAGAGCACACACAAGAAGAAGCTCGACTAATAATAAGAGAAAAGATGATGGGAGCAACTGAAGATCAAGATCTCACCATCCAAAGAAGATCCCTCAAGCGATAAGGAATATGAAGAACTCAACTTTTGAAGAACCTTTTATCCATCTTAGTATTTGGATAAGAAATGATTCTATTATGAATGAAGAAGATGATGAAGTTGAAGGCTCAAGAAGGAGTCTACCCACAAACAAATAAAGATAAGTATTCGATTGTCATTTCACGATATTGTTTTTGTTATGCGTTTGTTTATATTTAGTTGATGTATTATGCATGATAGAATGTTTGCATACTGCTAATACACATCTGATGGGTAAGTAGCTCATGGTGCTATACAACACTCCATTGCTACTTATCTAGAATGAAACCTCTTTGCTTACATATTAGATTAGTGCACAATCTCAATGTTGTCCTGGTAGAGATGGAAGGCATCTACAAAGTTTAGATGAGATATGGATGAATGTTGTATTGGCTAAAATAGTTGCATGATCATATATTTATGCATAAGAATTTTTCATTATGAACTTTGCCTTATGAAATGTTTTGAACCATACAAATGCATTTGACTTGTAGGAAAGATCGCGTAAAATCGCCTACAAGCAAAGAAGGATGATACTTGTTCCAAAGAACAAGTGACGAAAGTTCAAGATAGAGGATATTGGTATCCAGTGATCCTAGATGGATACATAGAGTATTAGTAGCAGAGGAAGCTACTTGTCACTCCGGTACAGCATGTCTCAGTGCATAGAGTACGAAAGAAAGAGGGAGAACGATGCTGTGCTTCAGAGGGAGTGACTACAAAAGATCCTAAAGTTCGACATGGTACAACATAATGGAGAGCTTACTGATGATTCTAAGATTTACTAAGAGTAAAGCAGATTCCAACCTTTTATTCAAGGTTGAAGGTGGAAGACCAGTGATGCTCCTGTTATATGTCAATGACTTGTTCTTGACAGAAAAGAGGAACTCATTAAAGTTGCAAGAAGGAGACTTGCTGCCGAGTTTGAGATGAAGGACTTGGGGATGATGCACTATGTTCTAGGCATGGAGGTGTGGACAAGGGAAGTATACAGTAGAGAACCTGAATAGGTTCAAGATGATGGACTGCATGACCACACCTATGGCATCGAACGTTAAGCTATTGAGTGTTGCTTCATCAGAATCAGTTGATGCCACGATGTATCATCAGATGATTCGGTCCTTGATGTACTTGATGAATACGAGACCAGAGATTTGCTTTGCTGTGAACACCTTGAGCTAGTTCTTGATAGATCTGAGACATGTTCACTTGATTGTTGCAAAGCACATCCTGAGGTACCTGAGGGGTACAGTTGATTATGGGCTCAAGTATGAGGTGAATCAGAAGATTAAACTAGAGGGTTATGTTGATTCAGATTGGGCAGGCAGTGCCGTCAATAGGAAGAGAACTTCAGGGTCCTTCTTCAGTATGGGATCAAGTGTGATCTCTTGGTTTAGCAAGAAATAGTCTTGTGTGGCACTGGGTATAGCTGAAGTAGAGTATGTGACATCTTGTTCAGCTAGTTGTGAGGCAGTATGGCTAAGGAATATACTGTCTGATTTATTTGATCTCCAATTAGATGCTACTTGTATATATGGAGACAACTAGAGTTGTGTGAAGTTGTCAGAGAACCTGATGTTCCATGACAAGTCGAAGCATATCGAGATGAAATATCACTATATCAGGGATATGGTGCAGAGAGGAGCAGCGAAGCTCGAGTATGTTGTGACGGACGAACATATAGCTGATGTGTTAACTAATCCATTAGCCAGAGTGAAGTTTGAGTACTTCAAAGAGAAGCTTGGTATTCTCCAGATCGAGGTTCCCTCCAAGGGGAAGTGATGCATCCATGAGCCATTCTGACATGGCAAGAGGATTGGTTCCTTCCATGTTTAGATGTAATGGCTGAGCCATTATTTCATGATGAGAGGATTGGTTCCTTGCATGTCAAATATAAGTGCTAACCCATTCTGATGTCACTATAGGATTGGTTCCTACATGATCAGAAATAAGTGTTGAATGCCATTCTCTGAGTGGAGGCACCTGGTCAATTACCAGGAATAATCAGCCTAGAGATGAGAGCCATTCTGACACAATGAGAGGATTGGTTCCTTCCATGGTAAAATGTAAGGGCTGAGCCATTCTACCATGGTGGTAGGATTGGTTCCTTCCATGTCAAATGTGAGTGCTAATCCATTATGAGGTGACTGTGGGATGTGTTCCCACATGATCAGATATAAGCGATGAATTCCATTCTTTGAATGGAGGCACCTGGTCAGTTACCAGGAATACTCAGTCTAAGGATGAGGGCCATTTTGATATCACTGTGGGATGTTTTCTCACATGATCAGATATAACTGTAGGGCCATTCTGATGTGATTGAGGGATGTGTTCCCACTTGATTAGATATAAGGACTGATTCCATTATCTGGGAGAATGGAGGCACCTGGTTAGTTACCAGGAATCCTCAACCTGGGGTTGAGAGCCCTTTCGACATGTAAGTTGGATTGGTTCTTCGCATGGTCAAATATAAGTGTTGAGCCCTTCCATGGATGATAGATGATGTTTCCTATAATGTCGGTGGATGTGAGTGTTGTTCCTTTCCACAGATGGTAGTAGGTGTGTCCTACCATGCTGGTGGATGTGAGTGTTGTCCCTTTTCACAGATGATAGTAGTTGTGTCCTATGATGATGGTGAATGTATGTTTTGTGCCTTTCTGACATGGTGTTGGATGTGTTCCTCTCATGGTCAGATGTGAGTGCTGGACATTCTAACTTAGGGTTAGATATAAGTGCTGAAGAAGAGCTACATGGAGGCTAGGACTACAACGAGCATGAAAAAGGGTTGGCTCTATAGAACTTCCTATGACGAGAAGAATCATGAGATAGAACCTATGATGATGACCGAGTGATGATCCAGATCGAATGATGATCCATATCCAGTGATGATGATCCAGTAGTGATGATCCAGATCAAGTGATGATTCAGATCCAATGATGATGTCCCCGTGATGATCTAGATCGAGTGATGATGATCCAGATCCAATGATGATCCAGATCCAAGATGAAGATGACTTGAAAATGAAGATAACTTGAAGATGAAGATGAAGAGATGATCCAGTTGATACAGAGAGGAAGACCAGTGCTAACAAATTGTTTCGAGAGAACACCTTCCTAGTTAAGAGGGAGTGTTGATGTATTTGTAGCTTCGGAATGTATTCATCCATATATCTTATGTATTGTACCCCGATGTTTATTCTGGGAAGTGTCCATAATGTATTTGAGTCATGTCATGCCTTGATGTTCCTATCGGAATATTCAATAATGTAAGAAAGTCATGTCAAGTCATTGAGGTTAACCCTCCATTGTAAGTCGGGGCAATAGTCCCCACAATTGTGTCAAGCTTAACCCTCCTTGTTGATCGGAGGGAAAATTTCCCATAGTTGTGGGGCACTAGGGTTATTAGACTCTCCTAGAGATGTAGACCCTAGTAAGTAATTGTTAAATGGGGCCGACGTGTTGAAGTGGACATTAAGTGAACGAAAGAATATAAATAGAGAGCGAACCTCTCTATTTAACACACACATGCTCACTCAATGGGGCACATGAGTGAGAGAGAAGAAGTTGGGATCAGAGAGAGAGACTACTACTATCGGGAGATCATCTTTATGTTTTCAGGTTTTATATTTGCTGCTGATTCTATCTCTGAGGAAGTTGCAGGGTTTTCTCCTTTATGGCTTCCCCGAGGAAAATTATTTGTGTCTCTTATCTCTTGTGTTTATTGTTGTGAATGTTATTCTCTCAGATAAGATCCTAAGATAATGCTAGCTTAGAATGATAAAAATCTAACATCAATGAGCGAAATGCGGGTTGCATCACCGCATTGAGCGACTACGGACTCTTAAATTTTTTCTACACACCCAGTATGGTATCGCACGAGCGATTGCTAGAGCATATACTCTGGATGTGGAATCCAGAGCAACAATATTTTGAGGTTGTTGCTCACATTTTGATAGTTGAGGTAGAGGACATCTACTTCTTGACTGGACTTTCGAGACAGGGTACTGTCATCTCGCTTCCTGGTTCCCACGGAGGGGATATTACTACACATGAGTTGATAGACCGTCACTGTATTCGTGGGACAAGGACATCGGGGAAGAAAATCCCCATAAAATAAATGATGGATGGACCTCTACGGACTGTATTGTTTACCATGAAAAGAGTGGTGGGAATCCAAGGAGTGCACCAGGCATCTAGCACATATGCTCTACGCCATAAAGGCCATGGTGCATACAGTCTTTAACTGGGCGGAATCCTTGCTTCCGATCTTCAAGGATCAGCTGACCAAGTGCCGGCAGGGGGAACTGAAAGAAATTTGGTTTTGGTTCCATTCTAGCTTTATTCTTCTTCAAGTGGGTTCCACAGATGAGACCCTGGGTGGTCTTTATAGAGCTGAGAGCACGAGACCCTCGCATGCAAAGGTGGGTTCGGATTATGGCCCGTACTGGAGTGGGAAGGGGGAAGGTAATGTTTGATGACCTGTTCTTTTGATGTTTGAGAGATCATCTCCTCATGGTGGAGGATTATGCATATGCAGGAACTAACTTCAACGGTGACCTTGACCTACCGCTCCCACCTGGTGGACAGTGGGGTGACATCGGTAAGAAGCAAAAGACTCTAAAATGGAAATAGTTTTTTTATGTTTTTGATGTTTTATGTTTTTTATGTTATGTAACGCGACTTGAATATTTTCATGTAGACATCGGAGTAGCACGACCTGGGGGATATTCCCCATTAGATAGACAAGCCAGAGCCCATTTTGTACCACAATGTGATGATGTGACTGGGGAGTTAGAGGAAAACATGGAGAGGTTGACCCTAGAAATCCACGATGCTTCCATTGATGACCTCCCTCTAAGGTATCAGAGGCCTACAACAGGGGTACAGGGTCGCTTTAGCAGACTACTATGTAGAGTAGCCCGGGCAGTGATGCGTTACCACGAGCATCATTAGACGATGTGTGCATGATGTATCCACTGAAAGCTGATAGCTACAGGATTTTGTATGGTGATTTTTTCCTGAAAGCCTACATGCTTCAGATGAGGTCTCGTGACCTATTTTTTGTAAAACATGTTCATATATATATATATATATATATATATATATATATAT
>LPNX010734149.1:78202-100702 GCA_001517045.1 Pseudotsuga menziesii
GGAAATATTCCAATTTAGGATGTAATTAGCCAATGAGTCAGTAGTTAAATTATTTTCCCTAGGGATATGCCTATAGGTGATAGTTTCAAATGACCTTTCTAACAAGCGTACGCTCCAGAACAGACGGAGAAGCACTATATTCCTAATGGTTTAAACATGGTTTAGATGGCAAACCACTAGTTGTGAGTCCATCAAGACTACCAAATTGCAAACATCCTGGGAGGCAGGTTCAGTCAGGAGACCTATGATTGCTCGATACTTGGCGATTTTGTTGGTAGTGGTACCAATACAAACCGCTCTTGAACTGACCAAATTGTAAACTGGGGAATAGAGAACCCAAGCAGCTGAGGTAAGATTCAAGGTGTGGCGGCAAGCACCATTAGCAAAGTCGTAGAAATCCATCTCCTCTACATGACCAAAACATGGTATAAATAGATACAGACACTTAAACTCAAAACCATATTGAAAATACTTAAGTACACTAAAAGTCAAGCAATATGCATATATACAATATACTATCCAAGAGAGATCTAGGCATAGTACCTCTTCAGGTACAACCCATTGCGAGGTTTCCCTAAAGGGATTCCATCATAGTCTATGAGCTCGTAGGCCCCTTTCTCTAAAACTTTAGAGATGACGAAAGGACCGTACCATATGGATTCGAACTTTCCTTTCCCTAGTATGCCATATCTCTGATCGTAAGTCAAAAATAGGTCACCCTCGTTAAAGGCATGAGGTTGGAAAGATTTATCATACTGTTCCTTGACGCATTTCTTGTGTGCCTCATTAGCCAAGGCATAATCTCTCCTAATTTCATCAAGGTTGTTCAAGTTTAAAAATCTCTCTTCCTTTGTGGAAGTGTCTAGGAGAAGTTCGACGACCATTTTCAAGGATGGAATATGACATTGAATTGGTAAGACAGCTTTGAGTCCATAGACAAGCTCGAAAGGTGTGAAACTATTAGTTGTTTTCACCGAAGTCCTATAAGCCCAAAGAGTGGAGAAAAGGATATGGTGCCAATTGGATTTATGGTCTCCAACCATCCAACGAAGCATCGTTTTGAAAACTTTATTAATGTCCTCTACCTGACCATTAGCTTGTGAATAATAAGGTGTAGATTTTTCATGGAAAAAACCTGGCTTGGCACCTAGCTCCTCCATCATTTGATTACGAAAATGTGATCCGTGATCAGTAACTATGGACTGCGGGACTTCGAATCTAGCTATCACATGATTGAACAAGAAGAGAGCGATAGTCTTATCATCTTCCACATATGTAGGCATGGCCTCAGCCCACTTTGTAAAATAGTCAACAGCTACGATGATGTAACCATGCCCCCTGGCTGAGGTAGGCTTACAATGCATATAATCAATCCCCCATTTGGAAAATGGGCCAACAATAATGATGGGGTGTAGTGGAGCAGGATGAGTGCACTTTTTTGGATAAAAATGTTGACAAGGTGGGAATTTCTTGGAATCCTCATGACAGTCTTTAAATATGGAAGGCCAGAAATAGCCAACGCGAAGGATTTTCTAGCCTGTAGCCATCCCATATAAATGAACTCCACATGCTCTAGAGTGGCAATAATTCAACACCTATTCAGTTTCCTCATTGTTGAGGCATCGCTAGAGAACGGAATCGACCCCACATCTATACAAGGTGTCATTCAAGATCATGTAGTATTTTGCGTGGTGATGGATACGGTGATGATTGTCACGGGATATATTTGGCTGAAATCTTTGTGTTTGGAATAGGAATAGGAATTAGTAGTGCTTATTAGGAATAGGAATTCATCCAGAAATGAATCATTGGGCTCAGATTCCATCAAAGCACAAGGAATATCACACATGAGCTCGGTAAAGACCAAGGATTTCTTTGATGTGGCTTTGGCAAATTTTAGATCAAACTCCTATAGTATGACTATCCATAGGGAGTACTTCCCCCGAGAACCTGATGAGTCAGGATGTAATACATAGGGTTTTGGTCTGCTAATATAGTGGTTGTGAGGAGCAAAATGTAGTGACGAAATTTTTGAACAACAATGACCGTGGCCAATGCTAATTTCTCCACGCATGAATGTCGGGTTTTAGAATCCATAATATTCTTACTAGCATAGTAAATCACGTGCTCCTGACCATCGATATTTTCCTACACCAAGACCATAGCGATGGTAGTATTGGAGGAAGAAATGTATAAGAGAAAGTCCTTTGAATAATCTAGGGGGTGTATCATGGGTGAATGAGTCATAATGTGTTTAATATTATCAAAGGCTCATTGGGATTGGTCATCCCAATAGAATGGAGTGTCCTTCTTAAGGAGACACATATAAATGTGTGTTTTCTCTACAAAATTGCACATGAAATGACAGAGGAAGTTTTCCTTCCCTTGCAAACTTTGGAGTTCGAGAAGATTGGTTGGGTTTGGTAGAGCTAAAATGGCATAAATTTTCAATGGGTCTATCCAGATGCCATCCTTAGAGATCAAAAAACCTAATAGAAATCCCATTTCAACGTAGAAAACACATTTATGTGGATTGAGCTGTATAATATAATGACGGCATCTCAGGAAAATATCTCTAAGATGACCAGGGTGGTCTTCCCATCGATGTGAATGAACAGGGAGGTCATCAAGGTACGGTTCAATAATATGTTTTATATCGTGAAACGCATAGGAATTATCATGCTGGAAAGTGGCTCCAGCATTTTTTAAGCCAAAGGGAACTTCCTATATGCAAAGGTTTTCCATGGGCAAATGAATGTCATCTTGTGCTGATCTATGGGTAAAATCTCAATGTGATTATAATGAGAAAAGTCATCCATATATGAGAAGATGACACTTCCAGAGTTGTCGATAATCTTATCGATATGTGGAGTAGGAAAGTTGTCTTTGGGACAAGCTTTATTCAAATATCTAAAATTGATACAGACTCTAATGGTTCCCTACTTTTTATTGACAAGGACAATGTTTGATACCCATTCCGTTAGAGGTACACGATAAATAAACCCAACTTTGACAAGTCTCTCTATTTCATCTTTAATAGCTGCGGCCTTCTGTGGATGGACTTGCCTAAGTTTTTGCCTGGGAGGTTTAGCAATGGGATAGGTTTTAATTTAATGGACCACAATAGATGGGTCTATCCTCATCATTTCTTTATAAGACCAGGAAAAAATATCACGAAATTCTTTGAAAAGTGCCTTGTAGGCTTCATATTCTTATACTAAGCAGTTCTTCCCAACATGAACATGCTCAATGGTACCAGGCTTGGCTGATATGTCAATCAGATTTGTTTGAGTAATGTTTCATAGGTTTCCTTCAGAATCTGTGTCTTGCAACAATATAGGACTTTCAGGTGTGTTGACAATATCAGTGGAAAACAGGGATGCAAAGTCATGGTCTACCGAACTGGTGTTGGGGAGGAACGAGGATCTATTATGATGATCCTCTTAGATAGGCTCATTTGTATTCATGATCTCCATAATGGACTCGTTGGAAGGGGAAGTCTCAGAGAGATAATCCAGATTAGGAAGAGATGGTTATAACCAGTAGGGCAGATGGTAAGGGTCCGAAGCCACCAGATGAAGGTCATTAGTGTGATCATCAGAAAGGGTTTGAATGATGTTGTACATTTATTCATGCTGACTCAACAAGGTTGAATAAACATTTTTTTTTCCCTTTGTATCATGATCAAATTATGCAATCATATTTACTATCCTCGTGTTTGTGTTAGGAGGACTGAACAGAAAAATCCCCATAAGGGGCGAATCCTTCAACATGCCTACGCCAATCGACTGGTAAGGAGGAGGGGACTGGCCTAACATAGGGATGTTATTAGTCATAGAGGTAGTAACATCTAGCATACATAAATAGATATGGTCAATGGTGACAAGTCTCCCTAGATGTGGAAATTGGACAGTGCGAAATACTATCTAAGCGACAACAGTCATGGCATAAAACCAATTTCTTCCTAGAAGGAGATTGTATTCTAACGGGGCATCTACTACTTCTACTTGAATAGAAACAGTTTTTCCCCCAAGCTCGACTACAAGGGTTGATATGAGACCATGGGGCTAGAAACCTCATCCATCAAAGGCTTTCAGAGTCATAGGTGATGTTACAAGCTCGGGAGAGCTGATAGCTTTCCAACAAGACAGGGACAAAACCAAAGTTGAAGCTCCTTCATCTAAGACAATTCTAAAGACCTTATTTCCGACTACTTTCGTGATGATTTGGAAAGAAAATTTGTGAGGTATCCTAGAATTATAGTTCTTAGCATTGAAATGAATCAAATTAGTATTTTCTGGTTCTAAATATCGTAACGCAGTTAACATGTTTTTGTGTTGTGTAAGACAACTTTGGAGCACTTCCAATATAGACATTGCACATGGTTCCTGAGAGAGATCTTCAGCTACATTATAAAATTAAGCAACTTGGGCATTACAGTTAAAAACAACCTTCCTAAGAGTACTCTTGGGTGGATGCAAAACCATGTCGAGAGTAGGCTTCTCGATGGTTAGGAGGATAGTAGAAGAGGATTCAGGAGAACCAGTAGAGGGAGCTTTTCCTGAAGAAGAATTGTCTCCTTTCATGTCTGTGGGTTTGTCGTAACTTTGAATTTAAGTTTGCAAACTAATAGTATCTGAGGAAATCATGCAAATTTCTTGTGAAGAACTAGAGTTTCCCTGATTAGACATGTGGTCTATCAGTTGTTGTTGATAGGGAAAAGGATCTGTGAGAACTGCAGGTGTGGGATTTGTTTTCAAAAATTGGGTGATTTCATCCCGATGGGGACACTCTTTTGTGAAATGGTCACCTCCACATAGCAGAAATGGATATTTTTCTTTCATTTTTCATTTATCATTATCGTTGGTGGTTGGTTTTGGATTCTCCTGTTGGTTTTCAGGTTTTTTATTTTTAGCTTTACCTTTCTTTTTATGGTTGCCAGGTGCTTGAATACTCTAAATAGAATTGACCTCGGTGGAAACCTTGGGGGTTGAAGGAGTATGGGTGGCAGCCTGGGGTTTCTTGGAAGGTTTTTCTACTGACGAGGACTAGATTGAACCATAAATCCCATCAACAGGGACTTCTGCTGGTGGCTTTGCATGATCGGTGCTTGGGGAAGGAGCTTGAGGAATCAAGTCATACAAAGTTCCGGACTGGGAATAGACCAAGTCTAGATATTGAGATAAAATAATGGCTTTCTCTTCAGTAATGGCACCGCCCATAGCCACATCTTAGGAAATCAGAGGTAAGAAATATTTAGTAAACCAATCAGCTAATAACTGATCTGGAATAGGAGCCTTAATAAGTCTTCTCCACCTTCTCCACTCATGGATATGATCGGATATGTGGGTGGAGGTGTTCTATCATAGAGAATTTAAGAGATCAGTATCTATTTCATAATGGATAGGAAGCTAAAAGTGTGTAATAAATACAGTTTCCAATGAGCCAAAATCCACAAACAAATGTTGCGAAAGTTCAATGTACCATTTCGTGGCTATACTAGTCAAAATTCGCTGAAAGAGTCTTAAACAAACTAAATCATCGATAAAGGAGTTTGAAGAACACCACAGATGGAATGTCATGACATGGTTTTTTGGATCATCTCCTTGCTTCCCATCGAACTTTGGAATGTCTGATGGTAACTTTACCATAATGGTAGGCCATAAGAGGGTTATGTCGAATGGGGTCATTAATCAAATTGGACAAATCAGGCAAGTCCAAAGTTGCTAGGAAAGATAACTAATGATTAGGTTGCATATACTGGTAATATTGATATGGCATATAAGTACCAGTAGGACCATAAGTAGACTAATATACAAGTTGTTGTGAAGAAGAACTACCAGAAGATCCACCCGCAGAGGATTGATTTCTGAGATCTGGACTATTAGGACCACTAGGGCCTCTGGGACCACCAGGACCACCTAGACCACCAGACCCTCTGGGACCCCCAGGAGTAAAAGCTGCAGAGCCTCCGGAACCACTAGGAGGAGGGCCACCATATGCTCTAGGGACATTAGGAGGGAAGCCACCAGGCCCTCCAAGACCCGTAGGGGGGGGGGACCTCAATAAGGTGGTCCTCCGGCAGCTCCCGCAGTATGTATAGGTATCCCTCCCATAGCTGGCATGTAGGACAAGTTAGGTTGCCCCCATGGTGTGAAAGTATTACTAGGATATGGAATCTTAGCATAAGGCATTCTTGTAGGGTTGGGTGGATAATTAATGTTTCCTACAAGTACTTGATTTGTTGTGTAACCATAACCCCAAGGTGTTTCATTAGTTATAGATTGTGCCCCCAAGGGATGACCTAAACTTGATGGGGGGTTAACCACATTTGTATGGGTAGGAGGGAAATAAAATATAGATTGCTCTATAGTAGAGGTCTATCCTTGACTGGGTACAATTCCAGTGCTAGATAAGGTAGGTCATGCCGGAGGTTGCCTCCCAGCACTAAAAGGTAATGATGAAACAAGAATTGAATGTTGAGCCCCAGGTGTGGAAGACCTGGAAGGATTGGGAACCAACATAATATGGGAAGTGGTGGGGTTGGAATTTTGACCTGGATTATGTGGAGTCACTGTGTGATCTAGAATCAATTCAATGGGTCTCATAGAATTGACAAGTGGACAATATCCTACAGGAACAACTATGGAACGTGATGGTGGTGTGCCCAATATGTCATCTATTTTCTTTTCAATCTTATGTGCACAGAGAATGGATGACAAGTATTGTCTACATTCTTCTTCATTTGGTGAAACTTCTTCAGAAAAGTTTAAACAGGTTCCAAATGAGGCAATGGATTTTCCTATAGAGGTATCCCAAAATGGAGCATTGGGACCGTAATCCAGACAGTAGTATCATCAACATGACCTTTTGTGGGAGAATGGAATGAAGTATTACCACAAGAAGGTTATTGGACCAAGGGAGGTGAGTGTGAAGGATATGGTCTTCCACTTTCTGCAACCACATTCTCTCCCACTTGGGAGTTGGTAGCATCTCCTTGGTTGATAGCTTCCATAGGATTTTCTCTTGAAACAGGAATAAAATTAGGTGGAAAGCCCTGTACTCTTCTGGACTATCTTAGCTTAGCCAGTTTGTACAGCTCCTATCTAACCTAGGGTCTCAAAAAATAGAAAACACACCAAAAAATTTCCCTACTCAAACTATAGGTCAAACAAGCAAACTTAAATGACAGGAGGAGTTTAGATAGTCAGGTCTCTCACCAAGATTATCAAGAATGTGCCACTCACGATATATCTCAAGGGTATGTGTGTAGTAATCTCCCCAAATGTTGTTTTCAGTGTATGTCTCCAAGAAAGATGTCCAAAGGGCTTCTCTCAGATGGATAAGGTATCATAGTGGTGTCTCTCAATATACGCAAGGTATGTGGGAGCTCAAATCAATAGTAGTGTTGTCTAATTCATAATCGTTCACAAGGGGCCTTCTGATATACAATCGAGTACACGAAGTACCTTTCTATATACCTCAAGGGTACGTGAAAGGCTGTTCGATATACCGATGGTACGTGGAAGAACCGAGCAAGTCCCAGGATGTAATGTGGATGAGTAACGAAATATCCTATGCTTAACGATGCCCGCAAACGTCTCTAGCCCATCACTCAAATTGCTATGTAAATTTTAACCTATAACTACCATTAATTTTAAAGTGGAAGGTTAGGTGAATGCATATAATTTTGACAGAAAAAAGTAAAACCATGCAGTATGCATATGCAAATATTTCACTTTACCGTTCGTGGTATGCCTACCTACGGGAGAGAAAGAGAGTATTTTGTTTTGTTTTAAAACCAAAAATTCCCAAACAACTATCTTGAACAAATCAAAATAAAAGACAAGCAACACTTTCCAAACTCATTTTTCTTTTCTAAAAGCAATCAAAAGGGGAAGATTTTCTTTTCCTAAAAGAAAAACAATAAGCACACTACATGCATATCCACTCTATTTTTCGATTTTTCTTAAAAAAAAGATATATATAACTTAAAAATACACTATTTTTTTATTTTGATGAGATAGTACTAATACAAAAGAGACAAAAGAACACAGAGAACCTAAAATTTTGTGAGGCTAATCAGAGATCCAATGTCTTATGCTCAATAATGGTAATGACCTAATCTCAGTCAAAAAATTTCTTTTTAACAAGCAAAAATAATTCCTCTATGGAAACAAAAAATGAAATCAAGATGCTAATCAAATGGGTTTTCTTTCAGTCTTTATAACAAAAATGAAAAGAGAGCTCACTACAGCTTAAGCTTTAAAAAAAAATTCCTTTGACAATCAGAACCAACAAGCATAGAAGAAAATGAATAATCAACAAGCCTAGTCTAGCTTTCAAATTCTTCAATCAAATGAATATTTTACCATAGAATTTCAAACCATGAGATTTCAAACTCTAACACACAAGCCTGACAATGTAGGGCTTAAAGCAAACAAACTCAATTTTTTGCAAAAAATGAGAAAAAATTAGTCTTGGAATAAGGCCTGCCTAGCACCACGCTAGAGGGATCTTGATAGAGCGGTTTTGGATGACCACCGCTTTTGGATAACAGGAATCAGGTGGTGGCACCATGTATGGCTAACAGAGTTCAGGCGTTTCCATCTCTTCTCGCCAACATCACATGTGTGGTTTATTGAATAGATCCAAAACACAAAGGATAATGAAAGATCAATTCAGAAATTGATTAGATCAAGGAAAAAATTGATGGATTGACAGTAAAAAAGAGTGCAAAAAGTCAAAATAATTTAGATCTGAAAGTTTCAAACCAAAATTCACTGAGTCAAATGGGAGATATGACTGAAGAGAGTTGGAGATGGAGCCTGGATTTGGAGAAGAGTTCAAGAACTAAGGAAGATCAGATCAAATGAGATTTGCATTGTTCCCTAGCGGATTCGACAGATTTGTAATCAAGAATATTGCACCTTCTATGGACAAAAGTTGTTCCTCTGGTATGAATGGTTCAAATCCAGAACAGATGAGTGAATGACAAAGGATGAAGACCTTCCTTGAATGTCGTAGACACCTGGAATACTGCTTCGATTGTGAACTTGTGTACCTGCAAATAGATCAAACATGCAAACACATCAAAGCTACTAGAAAATCATCTACTTATCCATGTTAGTGACTAAGGAATCTAACAACATGTACNATAAACTTTGCATTAAGAATGTATGGAGAAGCTTACAATCGTTGCCTTAGTGTTGACAAGCCCCTCCATGAGACAAACACTTCATCACCATAAGCTCCAAATTTTCTCTCTATGCTCTCCAGTGACTTGGGCTAAGTGGTCAATCCAACAGCATAACAATACCTCTATAGTTATCTCCTTCAACTATGGACATGAGCTTGTATTTATAAGGCTCAATGGATGGGAATAGTTGAGAGAATTACGGGTGAGGTGGCTCTAAGATCCTACCATGGGGGATCTCAAGCTCAAACTAACCCACAATGATAGGGATAAGGGAGGACACGAGGCTCATGATCTAGAAGCCTCGAGAAACTTCTCTTTTTCCCATTTTACCCAGGGTACCGCTTTTATTTTCTTATGATAAAGCGGTTTATATGAGAAACTCTTTTGGACCAAATACCATAGGAGGTGGCACCGCTCCTTGAAAATAGGATGCAGGCAGTGCTGAGCAAGGTACCACTCATGGGCCACAAGGAAAGTGCGGTGCTGGATTTTTCCTTGTAGAACTGACAATCAGAGCAAGTTTCCACTCTAAGTGCTTGGATTAAGGGAAAACATGGAATTTAAGGGTCTTATCACATGGTGGTGACAGGATTTGGGTATAACAATTATCATAATGAACACAAACATAAAAATGAAAAAATACATAACAAAATAAACATTATGCTACACGTTATACATGTGTACAATTCTAAATTATTTAAATGTAGAATTACATTCATGTTTACATGTTTCCCCAAGGCTGTAGTCATTTGATCAATTGTTGGGTGGATTCCTCGATCGACACTTTGCATGAAAAATAGATAATATTATATAAACGAATCGAATATACTATTGAAAAAACATAATAACATATCTATTTGTACATATCAAATTTTACAATGGAAATATCGATGCATACCTGCTGCCTTGAGGAAGGTCTAGTAACATCTACTATGAGGGAGGTACCCATGATATAACCTTGCATCAAAAACATACTAAAAATTACCTAATGAAACCAAAATAATCACTAAAACAATTTAATAACATAACATTTTGATGTATACCCGTTGCCTTGTGGATTGTGTACTCCTTTCACCTGCTACTGGGGTTATGCACCCCCCATCACCTCCTTGCGAAGTCAACATAGGAAATTTAATAAAAAATTATAATTATTTTCTAATTAAAAATCCTAAAGATGTTATAATAATTAATAAAAGGTTGGGTAAATTTTTGGATGTACCACATCCATACTAACCGTGTTTGTATCTACTCGATTCAAATTGTAATTAATAAGCATCTCTTCACCAACATCTATTGATTTAATGGCACATACAAAGACACGGTTTCCTTCACACGCCTCAAATATGCAGTTGGGTTGCTTAAGTGTAGACACTGGTTGTGTACCATTTATAAACCCCGCAATATTCCTAGTTATTTTTGGCCTTTCGTCAATGTACAACGTTGCTCCTTTATTTTGATATTTGTCTTTCAGTTGTAAATAATTTGCTGACAACCCATATCTATGCATACTTCATGTAAATTGGACCAGGTGCATCCAATCATTGTAGTTGTAAGAGGGTTCAACATACTCCATCAATTATGTCCATACGTCATATCGGACCTTTATTCCATCCATGCAAAACAACCCCAATCCATGTAATGACAATGGTGCAATTCTATATATCCTCTCGTTCACACAAAAATCAGTGTTGAATTAAGGAATATCCCTAGGTACCCATTGTTTCACTAGGTGCTTGTGCCTTAAGGGCACCTCAATGTCTCCTAGTATCTCATCATCATAGGAACATGACCCCCCTCCTCTGCAAAACAATTCCATTCATTTATTGAATTTTCTTCTGATATTCTAACATCTAGTTGATCTAGCCCTTGTAGAAATAATGGATGCCTCACTTTCCTCTATCCTTCCCAAAATACCCTCGCTGGAGGAAGACAGGTCTGACAAATACCTGTTTGGTTCTATCTACACCATGGCCAAAAAATAATTAGAAAATAATAGCAAAAGACCATCAAAAACTTGGATAGACTTATAAGCATGACATAATAGTGATATCATTATCCTGAATAATATCAATAATTCCCTAGTATAATAGTTCATTACATCGTCCTTTGACACGATATAGATATCAATTCATTGCATAGCAAATGCTTCAGCCAATTTATCTCAAAATAGAAACTAATGTATCCCATAATCGAAAGAACCAAAAAAGTTTATGCCACATAAATAAAAAATCTCTTAAATTAACTGTATCATTCCTTCCTCATTGATTTATCCTTCTAAAAGTTATGAGAAGGAGAGGAGGCCAGCCTTCATATTCAATTCTTTCTTGGATAAATGGTCTGCACTCATACTTTGCTCCCTGTAGACATGGCTAAAGTCATATAACAAACGAATTGAAGTTGTTGGTAGTATAACATATATGTCAGATTTAATGGATATCCAACGATATTGGAAATCAGATGAAGTCTCCTTCATATTAATATTATGTATTAGAGCTATATTCCTGAATCCTAACAATTGCATATCTTTTTGTCTAGCAGGAAGAAAGGGAAAGAATTTTTTGAATAAAAACGGTGAAAAATTGAGGTATGCAATTGTTGATTATCATTCTAGTTTGTGATGGTATTTCCAGATATTAGATATTTATTGCACACTATGTCTTTTAGGAAAATCAAGACTAGTATTGATTTTAGTTAGGCACTCTTTAGAAGTTGGATGTATTATACTTAAAAATCAACATACAAAAACTTTCAAAGAGGAATCAAACCAATGCAACATGTGTGGTTTAAAGTTTGATTCCCATGGCTCAGGAATCGATTCAATTTGATTCATCTATCTATTTGAGAAGACAAAAAAAATCAAAACATTACACCTTTAGATTCAAATCAACATTCATATTGCAATATTGCCCCAACGCACTTCAACCGATCTTCCAAGAGACTGTGATTTCTTTCTTTGCTCAAACTCCCCTTTGAAATCAAACTCTAGAATTTAACCACTCCTCTTTAGCAGTAAAGTTTTTGTTTCCAGATATCACTCCACACACTAAATTTTCCTAGGCCAATTTCCAAGTAAATATGAAGATTACATATTTGAATCACCAGTTAATGTCTTTTTCCTCAAGTTCTCAACATTAAATGATATTTACCAAATCGTGAGGGAACATAACTTGATATATATAAAGGCTAGTTCCCCTGCATATATATCATGACTCAAACTCATGCACAATCATTGTTTCCACATACAAGGATCATAATTTTCATTAGATATTCATTCACATTTGATATAAACACAAATACTATGGAATAAGGAATATCATCATACAAAAATCACGATTTTACTGAGTAGCGTTCACATGCAAATTAGAAATGAATTACTTTCTCCAACCTCTATAGATGAGTTCACATTTAGAGAGCTTCTATCTCTACACTGACCTGATCACACAACTTCTATGTCACTTCTCCACTCTACATTGGCCCGATTATTCACTTTCTTGGTCACTCCTCTCTCCTTAGTCTACACCCATAAGCTTACATATAACTTAGATAAAATTCTAACTCATCACAACAAACTCCTAAACTAAATGTTATAAAATTGTAACAAATGTTTAATAATAGAGTCAACCCCTATATCCAATGAACCAAATAATTCAATCCTTATCTATTCAATTTTTCATTAACTATTTTATTGATATTTACACAAGTGTCTACGGATATCATATATTTATGCATGGTTTTAGGCTTCCTAAAACCTATTTACAAACTTAGGAAAAATACACTAATTTCATTTAAGAGAATCCACTCCCTTGGGAAATATCAAGACCCTAAGGTTTGATTAACAATTTAAATATTTTGGTGAGAGTGAGATGCTCCTGCATCAACATGAAACAATAAAGCATCCAGGTGGAAGGAGAGTTTAAGTAAATAAGAGATGTATTGTTATGAGATGATCTAAAGATACATCTCAAACAAACTCCAATTGATGATAGAAAGCAACTCTTGATGGGGGACGTGAAGCATGCATAATAGCCTCAACAAACAAACTTTTCTCATTGAATTTATAATTTATGGAACCTTCTAACTTATCCAAATCAATACCCATAACAATTTCGAGAACCTTACATCCATGCCTAACCAATTCCCCTTCTTTATGGTGGAATTTTGTCATAATTCCTATCCAATTCATAATATGGAAAGCTACATTCTTCCCCCCTTCAACATAATGAACTCCAAGCAAATATTCAATGACATCTACTAATATCTTGCTTCATAGAACCCTATAACAACTGGAATCACCCTAAATCTCTCCATCCTCCATAGGATCATTATCAAACTCTGGAAGATGAACATTGCTATGTGTATCAGTTTCATTCCATGGGGTTTGTTCCACATCATCCATAACATCTGCATTATCTACTTCAATGGTATCTTTTTCAAATACTAGAATCACACAAAGAGTATCCCATCTAGATGGAGCAAAGCAATCTTCCTTAATATAGGTCTATAGTCCTTTTTCCATAGCATATTGATACATAAGTTGTCCTTCATATAGTCCTTCTTCCTTAATATAGGTCTACAGTCCTTTTTCATGCAAGTAAGTTGTCCCTTAGGATATTTGAGAAACAAACATCTACTAACAACCCACTTTAGACATGCATCTACTAATAATTATTTCATTTCATAGCATAATGTCTCCTCAGAAGAAGCTACAGTCAAATCTTCCAAAATCTTGGCAGGTGGAATTGGATAGTTGATTCCATGCTTAAGATGAACCACATGAAGCATTCTCTCAAATCTCGTCTTCACTGATGGAAACCTTTTTGCACCTCTAACAAGGTATCCTGGAAATGGATGCACCAAGCACACATCTCATGGAAGCATGACATAATAGGTCTTTTCTAATGTTTCCTCTAGATTTATCTTGGTGGATACAAATATTGGGGAAAGTAAATTCATGAAGTATGAGACGCCCCACAACCTCTATCTTTTTATTAGAGGTTTCTTCTTGGAAATCAATTGCACTCCATATTTTTGTATGTATTAGTCTGCATATGAATGTATTCTACTAGACCTAAGTAACCCTCTTTCCTAGGAAATGAACACGGTACCTGATTGTGAGAGAAACATGTAAGAAGAAAAAACTTCTCCATTATTTTTTAAGTTTCATTATTGGAAAAAATAAGGTATAGAACTACGAGACATTATTGTATTGGATAGTAAATACCCAAATGGAAAATTTCAGTTGAAATCATGGTTCTATCCTCTAACCAAAAATACTCCCAAGAAAAAACCTAGCTACAGTCCAAACAAAGATGTCCATTCCATTATCCCTAACATAATGGATGATTGGGATATTACCATTGTAGGCTTAAACCAAAAACTAATACAGTCCAGCCTAAGAAGATACACTGCACTAATAGAGGTTAGGAAATTAAGTTCATCTATGGAAGAAATGGAGAAACAAATGAAGAAGTTGGAACTGTATTGCCAAGACCTGAAGTATGCATTGAACCAGACTGAAGTTGGTATTACAAGTTCCCAAGGGTCTAGTTTAAATAACCATGGATTCACAATGAAATTCCATGACCACAAAGCTATAACATATGATGCAATGGTAGAACCCTTCCTTCAGACTATAGCAGAATCAAGAATTGTAGTGAGACAGTTATGAAATACTATTGTAACATTAATATAAGAACAATGTGATGGTAAAGGGATGGACGGGTTTGGTTGATTAATACAAACCTTCCAAAGGTCTTTCCAAGTTTGCATCAAACAATAGTTGGACTAATTAAACACCATTCATTGAAATTTTATCACAAATTTTAATATAAATGTAAATTTCACATGAAAATCAACATCGCATGCACACATCTTAGATGTTAGTCTTTGGACTATACCTCTTTTTGTCATCAAGCATGATCATTTTCACTCATTGAAGAACAATTTTCAAATAAGCGTACTTAATAATGTTGAACAAACCCTTCACATGGTATATGTGAATCTTCAAGGCTGGACAATCCTCCTTGATAGGATAGGAAACTCCTTGATATGGCATCAAATCCTCTAAATCCTAGATGGAAAACTTTCTCAAATTACCAAGATTCTTGCCCCAAAAACTACCCATTATTTAACACAATGAATAAAAGAGATTGTTTTGCAATGTTTCAAAGGAATGTTCCTACAGGAAATTGCTTCACATATTTCCTAGAACTGAAGATGATCATGCACTTGTTTAAAAACAAACAAAAAATATTTGGACTTTAATGGAACTATTTGTTTACCGATCTTTTGCTTTTAGGGTATGCAAATAACTCTTGAATTATACTTGGACCTCATATTATGTTTTTTCCATGGCTATAAGTAATTGTTGACTACCCATAACTCATGATGCAACCAACATGCTTGTTGTTGTTGTAACCCTTACTTTTGATGGTTGTAAGTGGTTGTTAGTTTTCCCATGAATTTTGTTGTGTGTTGTAGATGATTTTCCAATTTACCTAATATGTTTTATGATATTTTCCATCACTACTAGGGTGCGCATAAATGTTGTTTATGGATTCTTAAGATTGAAATCTCAAGGGCCTAAAAGTGCCTAGATCTCATGTAGGACCCTTTAAGAGTCATAATAATGACTATTATTAGAGGATGTTATTCTCCAAATGATACACCAAAACCATACTTATCAGTTAATCTTTGTATAGGGATGTTTTTCTCTTTCCCATAATTTATGGTACTAATGGGATTGTGACTATCAAGTCAATGCCTTATTTGCATAGTGGAAATCCTACAACACTACACTGGAATGTCTTATGACCAACTCATGAATCTTCCCATGGTTATTAAATATCCATCTATAAACCACTATTGTGGTTTCATGATTTCTCCCATTCAAGAAGAAGTAAGTAGATATGACTTCTTTCCCTACATTAAGTCCACGTGCATATAATGACTAGATTTGGTACTTCCTAACGTTTCACTCTTCCTTTTGACAACAAAAGTGAAACATGAAACAATATCCTTAATTTCAGAATCTTGCCGGAGTTGATGGATTTGATCGAATTGTATAGGTACTTTGTTCCCAAAGTAAATATTTTGAGACCTACGAATGGAGGGGAGAGAGATGAATGGATGAAGGACTCCAATGGAGAATGAAATGATTCCCTTTTATGCCTACCCAAAGGTCATTTTATAATGAATATTATCCCCAAATTATCCTTGATTTGTAGTCTTCTATTTTTCACCCATACTGCTAAAAGAAACACAATTTTATGTCGATCTAGTATGTATCTTCATGTCACAAGTTCTTCCTTGCATATGAATATGATTTGGAAATATGATTTTACAATGTTTCATCCCATATTTAAGACAATATTGGAGAGTAAGTTATGGTATAGAATTAACATATTAATTTTCAACCCCAAGGAAACACTAACTTGAATAGAGTTGGGGGATTTCAAGTAGGTACCACCAAAATAATGGGAGAAATCAGACCAGCTTCTACAGGTATTCTTGGAGGAATATTTCCCAGTGGAAACCTCCAACACTCATATATAAATCATTCACTGAGCTCGTAGCAGATCGCTACAACACTAAAGTAGTCTAATCCATGGTGATGAAGAGATGACATTTCTAGATATGCTACTTGGCACATTCAGGAATGAAAACAATGTTTTAAATACATTTATATAAGTCTTTAATCTTTGCTGATTTATTCATTTTTAGCTTGTCAATTTGCGTTGTTTCATGTGTTGTCTTAGTAATGAGGGATTGTTTCAAACTCCCTACAATTCTCATTTTGGAAATTAGGATTGAACATCCAAGACCTCAGTAGGATAAGGGATAGGTTTCACCCCTCTCTTTATACTAGAATGTAAGTGAAAACCCTTCAACAACATATCATAGGATATGTACAGTTGGCATCTAGCAGATTTAGTATAGAATTCAGAGGATGTTTCCCTTGTAATGAAGGAGTGAAAAGCAGATGTCAGGTCTTTGAATTCTCCATTATCCATCATTTCATTTAATAAGACTTTAGCAGGGATGTGTGATGAATAAACATTCCCTATAAAAAATTCCAAAGGACAAATCAAGGTGTTAGTAAAGTTAGCAAAGTCCTAGAATTCACCAATTTTAAACAACACAACATGTTAGTAAAGTTAGGTAAATTTTCCTTAAACAATTCAAGTTGAAATTAGAACAAAATCCTCCCCTTTGTGTCGAGCATGGTAGACATTACAGGTATTTATAGGGATTGGATTTCTAATATGCAATGTGGATTCAAAAATGGGGCCTAACTTTGTCTTTCAAGCAACATTCTCCTTCAAAATATATTATAATCACATTGCTCAGTAAAGTCGACCTTTGTTGGCTAATGACTGCTAATATGAAACTATAGCTCACATTTGGATTAAAGAATAAAATTCACTTAGGTATTTGCATGAATCAATATAATTTTGAAAGGAATGGTGCTCCTACTAGTCCATAATACAAGTATTTAGAACAAAAGGAGTGGGACTCGATAGGGGATATGGAGCCAGAATGATATGTTGTGGGGTGGATTTCATGTTGAAGACAACAACTATATAACCAGGCCTACCTCTATTTGAAGTTATTTAAATAGAGATAAATGAGGAAATCATTTTGAATTACAATATAAGCAATCATGTATTTCAAGAATTAAGCAACGTAGTGGAGTAGTGAAGGCTATAGGTGCTTGATAAAAATGGGTTTGATAATTTGCTAGTCTCTTGCAACTTTGAATACTAACGATGCATGGCCTTCTTCCCTGATGGATCTCCTTTTAATTTGAACTCTATACTTCCTTCAAATTTCCTTGTTGAAGATGTTATGGCAATGGTGCTTAGTTGAAAAGCCTATGTATTTTAAATAGGCATGGTGAGGCCCATCTGTTGCTTTGAATTCTAATGTAACCAAAACATATATGCATGATTTAAAATAAATCAATGACAATATCACATTTGTAAATGTGTAAACATGTGGTCAAATGAAAATTGTGCCACAAACCTAAAACATGACATAAGAGTTATTTAAAGCTGAGATGGATGATATTCATTAATTAATATAGGTGGGAGCAGGAAGAGAGGAAAATTCAATCATAGTTGTGTCCTTTCCAAATTTTAATCTTCTTAATTTTCGAGCTGTTGCTTTTCTGTGTTTTTCTTATATTTTGACGTCCAAACAAACTAACTTCTGGCAAATATTTGTTGTCACTACAATTTGGAAATTACATGGTTAGGTTCGAGTTTCTTTCTAATATAAGGTTTTTATAATAAAAAACCTGAAAGAAGAAATTGATAACATTTGGTTCGAGCTGCAATAATATCTTTTATATAAAACCCAACTTATTTATCCATATATCTTTTATTCAAAGTGAAATATTCAAATAATAAGATACTTTAAATAGAAGTTGTGTGGGTAGAACTGATTGCGCATGAGAGAATTTTCCTAGTGATAAGTATCCACTATGGTTATCACTCTCAATCTGGGATATGAGGTGACATTGGGGAAATATTTCATGTTAATAATCTCACATAGATACAATGCAAAAGTAGTTCCCCATGACCTAATTTGGTCTTAGAAAGTACTAATGAGTCCCAATGTTAAAAAATTGGTGTGCATTCATGTAGAACCATCCATTAGCACTCACCCAGTGTATAAGACTTTCCCCATACCAATGTTGCATATTAGCTTGACCATTGTTTTGTTAAAACTCTCATTTCCTAGGGAACCCTTCATAACTAAGGTACAATTACAGCATAGAAATCATACCCAAGCTACAATTTCAATAATGGTCTTCCTCAAGTAGTGCTACTGATGAAGAAAGAGATCATAGGGTTTCCTAATGATTGGATTTGGGCATAAATAACAAAACCAAATGTTAAAGAATTGAACATAGTTTTGTTCTCATGTTGTGATTCCTTCCTAGGTCCATATGTTCAATAAATGGAAACCATATCTCAACATGATATTTAAAAAATACATAGTTGAAGGTGATTGGAGAAAGCCAAAAATACTACGACGATTTATCTTTCCACTGATTATGATGCGTGAGGATCAATACTATGTTTGAAGACCTAGTTTATTAGGCTATGTTATGAAGGGTTTATGATACATGTATATTCAAAAAATGTTTGAAGACCTTGTTCATTAGGTTGCATTATGGATGATTTATGGCTCAACTGCTATTTTTTCCAACTCTTGATTCATATTTTCTCATTGAGAATTGTATTATGAGGCATCACCACATATTTTGAGGCGTGACGGCACATGTAGGTTGCTGTCACGTTTTAGATCCTTCACCTACACAATTCCATGCATATTTGTTCAGTTGAGGGACATCTCACCTAATCCCTCCAACAATTACATATGTGGAGGCATGCCACATCACTAGGATCTAAAGTTGGATGGGAACTTTGCATTCTTAGACAAAATATGATGTCACATTGCTAAATTGCATGGGTTGAGAGATTGGATGAGTGGAGTGAATAAGGAGAGGAGGATCCTTTGACTACCATTTGTTCACATTTGGAGGAACACTTTGCATATTGAAGAGGTTATTTCACACACTTGTATTCACAAGTATCATGCACATATCTTGAGGAACACCCATTAACTAAGGGGTTCCTAAGGTTGATCTCAAGAATTGTGTGGGGTTTAGACACACATTTTGGAGCACTTCAATCTACTTGCACATATTCCCAAAGTGCTCAAAGTTTGGCCCTTGTTTGGAGGTGGCTTGATGGTTTCGCATATGATTCCATTCTATTGGCACATGGTTTTGGGTTTTTTAATGCATATTTTGGAAGAGCACTCCAAATTTTATTCATAGTTTCTCAATGTGATCTACTTTGTGGAATTGATTGGAGGAGATATTGTGGTTATATATATGGATCTATGCCCTTTTCACAAATTTTGAGTTTTGTCACCCTTGAAGTGGTTATAATGACCAATGGGCCTTTATTGCATTTCTATCAATTTCATCCATATTTATGGGGGAAGTTTGTTGTTTCAATAGAGATCACTCTAGTTTGTTTTAGTATTTTATGTAGTTAGTCAACATCTCTAGTTGGTTGGTTCCCTTTTCTAGAGCACTCCCTTAGACCTTGCATTTTGGAATAATTTGAGGTACCTTCTTGATGATCCCTCTATAGGAGGTCATGACACACATCTCAAGAAGGAATGTTACATGGTCAAACAAGCCTAATTATAGAAGGTGTTTTGCACATGAGGACAAGTGGCTTTCCTAATTACTTGTCTTAGTAGTTTATTGTTATCTATTTGGATTTTCTTTATAGTATATTAGGAGATAATATTTTATTCTTCTAGGTTGAATAATAGGTCTAGAACTTGTTTGCTATTAAATTTTATTGTTGAGGGTTTTGAGCTAGATCTTTGTATAAACAGAAACTTCTTCATTGTATTCTAAGCCCAGGAGTACTGTCATTCAACATAGTCTTGGATAGCATGTTATTGCATGCCATGATCTAAAACTAATGTTCCATTCAGTGTGAATGCTCTCATTTACTAAAGAGTAGTAACAATGTTATCATAACTCTTGAAGACAGGATATGCATAGTATAACTTCATGTATTCTTTTATTAGGGATTTTAGTTTTCTGTCAGGATTTTTCAATTCCTAAACTAGCATATTCACTGCCTTCCAATACTCATCCACATCGACCTTCTTTCTAGTGTAATTATTCTATGAATTTATAAATATCCATTACATGCATCTAAAGTCTAAAGTGTAACCCTAATTTGATCATGTTGCTCACCAATATTCCAACTAATCATGCTTGCCAATCTGCCAACTTTGTGTGTTTTGTGGACTTTGTGTGTTTTGTGGAGTTGATGAAGATTGTGTTGTCTGTGTAATTGTGATCTCTCTCCAAATCATTTGTGGAGGGACTTGAATCTTGATTGAATATTGTGAATTGTGTGTTGATGCTATCTCTAGAGGAGCGTGAGCCCATTGGTGGAGCATGATCCCTATGGAGAATCTTGGGATATGAAGTCTAATTATTGTTAAATCGTGAATATATCTAGTTTAAACACCCTAGCATCCTAGGGATGAAATATACTATCACAGCATGCCCAAAACCCATTCGTGAGTAAACCTAAGAAAAAATTGACTCCAAACCCCATTGTGAGTCAACCTAAGAGTCCAAGAAAGGTTCATATTGTGTATAAGGAGGTGATGCTTACCCATTGAGCCATGATAAATCCTTCTCCTTTCTTCAATATTACCGCTTGGATACAAAACCGTCACCTATCAAATCCTTCTCCTTTCTTCAATAGGAACCCTAAGCTGGAAATTGAAATGTGAACAGTGAGCTCGAAATCGAAACCTTCAACCGTGATCTCCAAATCGAAATGATAACCATGAGCTGTGAATGAAAATGTCAACTGTGAGCCATTCCAAATCGCTAAAATGATAATCTTGAGGTGTGAATCAAAATTTCAACCGGGAGCTAGTCCAAAATGTTGAAATGATAAACTTGAGCCACAAAATTGCATATTAATTTCCAAAACCTGAGCCACGAAATTGCATATAAATGTACAAAATGTCCAAAATGTCCACATTGTATGGATGGATGTTTTTCAGCTAATCCATTTTCCCCTTTACACCTTCATTCCCGCTCGTGAAATCCCAAATTTCATCAAAGAAGGTTTGAGGTAAAATTGTGGTCCTGCCCACCAAGTCCATGATTATAAATTTGTCAAAGCTAATTTATGCTCATCCACTTCGAAATATTGAATAAGGGATAATAATGAAATAATTTATTACTTGATTTTTAATCTAATAAACTCAAAAACCACTTGGAGTGAGAAAGACAATGTGCACAAATAAGAAAATTGGTTCCAAATTTTATATTTCATTATACAATTTTTAACTTTAGGTCGTATTTTTCCAAATTAACAATCCATTATAATATAGGAATCTCATCAACACCTTTCTTTTACCAAATTGTTAACATACATAAAATTTTCCTATATGTTTCCACATACATGAAATATACTAAATTATGACCAACAACAACTCATTTAATGATCATAAAATTTCAACTTATTTAACAATTTACATCTTAGAATTATGTACATCTCATAATAATAATATCAAGAAAAAATAATAAGTACTCATATTTTCCAACATCAAGATTCTAAACTGATTCGAAGTGAGCATTTTCCCACCCAACCATAAGAAATATAGGAGAGGAAAGTGGGTTATCTACCCTTAAAATAAGGTTTTAACTTTATGTGATGTTAAAAAACATATTTTAA
>LPNX010734149.1:105702-149311 GCA_001517045.1 Pseudotsuga menziesii
ATGAAGCCACACCTTCCCATGATATTCCATGACCTGATTGTTTGCATCGTTCAATCCATACCTTCATCGAGTCAATATTGGTTGCGATGTATAAATAAATTGCATCCCACTCTCGACCAACTTCTTGATGACAATAAACATTAAAATTCAAGATAGATGTAAATTTTCTAAACAAAGTATATGCTCTTAATTGATGCAATAAATTGAATATGCAATTAGAATATGTAAAATATATATACATAAAAATCAATAGTCAACTGTATTATATTAATTAACATTCACTAGCTAATAATTACCTTTCACCTTCCTCGATCTACCTTTCCCCTTTAGGTACTCTCCTTAATTTTTTTTATTGGAGTCTCAATCACAAATGTGACGTAAATTGAGCTTTGAAACTAAATTAGGAATATATTCACTAACATACAACATGTTTTGGTATACCATATATCTGTCCATCATATATTTCTGAGCACGTGCGCGTTGTGTCACCAAACCCTTCATAAATTTCAAGTGCCTCTCAACAATCTACATGGAACTTGAGTGCACAGGTCCACACAATTCAATATCCTCAACTTTGTGTATGGGTTAGTGTTCCTGTGCATTGAAAAATGCCGAAGGTAGATGCTTCTGCATTTGACACATGAGACGAAGAATTTCTCTCCTTTAATACTTTATATCTTATTTATGAATTTATTTAGATGACAACCATCTACAATTGATGCAAACCAATAACGATATTTAACAAAAAAAAAACATTAAATTACATAACATGAATTAGTGCACAAAAAACAAATATAAATTATATGAAGAATTAAAGAAACACTAAGCACATGCAAATAATCTCTAGTTACCTCATGTATTTCCCAAGATTATATATAAATTGTTTTACATTGTTGTCAAAGATGTCGAGGAGAGAGAGAGAGAAGTAGAACATACTGTATCAATATACAAACCACATCATTCTTTAAACAAAGAGTAGACAAACAAAATAACAAATTTATGCAATAAAATAAAAATAAATAAAAAATAGTATGGACATAACAATGATAATTACCTTAATGAAGACATGCCAATCATGCACTTTGACTCCCACAAAATCACCTTTCTTTGTTATGATATTCTTCAATTTCACACAAAATCCACTGGGAAATTTAATATTCTGCTTTACTTGTTTTACAAAATTACTATGATTCTCTGTAAACATCCATGGAATTGAGTTTATATTAATTTGGTCTCCATTTCTATGAAATTGAATGACATCTTTCATTGCATGGTTGCCTTCTTGAATGTCTTTGCAAACTTTCACAATTTTATATTTCTCGCTCCTTAGCTCCAATAGTCACCATAATGTTTCAGTCACATTCTTTCCAATATGCATTATATCAAACAGATGAGAAATTTGTAGGTGCTCATAGTAGGGAAACCTGCTAAATTGTATAGGATAAATTTTCATTCCTCGTGGAATCCCATTAATTCTTTCATGATCACGACAGGAATCATGAATATTAGTTTATAAATCAATTAAAAAAATCAATTATGTCCACTACACTAAACAACACACCAAAAACAAAATACATAACAATTCATATACGATGATCCATACGTACTAGCTTGACGATTTCTATTATATTGCATCTTCCAAATGTGAGGTGTCATTCTCTGTTTTTTTATGCAGACTCTTTCTTCCCATTGAAAATATTTTTTTCATTTGTTCTACACCTGTGATTCTTAGAGAGGAAGTGCCTATACTCATCAAACACCTCCTTTCTTAGGTTTTTTTAGCAACGAGATTTGATCTTAGGACCACAAATTGGACATGCAAATTTCCCCTTTGTCTAGAGACCTACAATATATAGATATGGAATATCTATGTAAATTATAATTATATATAAACTATATAACTGCTTCATATAATTAAATGAAATTAAAGTGGAAAATAAAAATACAAACCACAAAAATAGGTTATCCCTGGGGCATCATGTATTACCCATACAACCATTGCATGGAATTCAAATTTCCTTTGTTGTATTGGTCTAGATACATCACACATAATGATGTCATTCCATAACTTCAATAGCTCATCTATAAGAGTTTCAATATATACATTCATATATTTGAGTTGGAACTTACCTGATTGATTTGAAGTACATATAAAATATATAATTATGAGAACCATTAATATATATAAACCATGCACAAGAGTAAAATAAAATATATATATATATGACATTATGAGACAAAATACGACAAATGAGATGCCACAACTACATTAAAAATAAAACAGTTGTAGAGACAATATACATAGAATAATCATCGACAACATTATGTGCTCCCTCTTTATTGACAACCATGGAGGAATGTTATTGTTGATAACAAAAATAGGCCACACCGTGTAAATGGATCTCATATGTGCAAATGGATTAACCCCTTCTGCTGACAAAGAAATCCTAATATTACAGGGTTCTTCTTTAATGTGAGGCCACTTTTCCTCCATATCTCTTAATGTAGAACCATCTATAGGAATTCGAATAAAATCATATTGACTTCTGTTCCTAGAATGGTAATCCATAAATTGCACTATGTTATTGCACCTTAACAGTCGTTGCAAACATGGAATGATGGGAATATAACGAAGAACCTTGTGAGGCACCTTTGTTGTTACTTGATCTGTTCGATATCTACTTATATGACATTCTGAACATTCTGTTGCAAATTCATGCTAATTGTAATATATAACATGGTCATCGAGGCATGCATGAATTTCTTCATAATGCATTCCAATCTCTTTCATGATGGAAGATAAATATCGATATGTGCGAGGTAAAATATTTGATGGTGGTAACAAAAATTTGGCTATCAAGCTACATCAAATAAATAAATAAAATAGAGTTAATATAATATATAAATAATATTAATGAAACACACTTCATCAGTATTAATTTGAATTATGAATTAACAATACAATTATTAGAGGAATAAGGATAAACTTTATCACGATCGTATATATGTGATGGATTATTTTACATACCTTAACATCTGTGTGATTGATATGTTTGAAAGACCATTCATAACCTTCAAGTTCATTATCAACAATATAGAAGAGACAAGTTTGTTTTGGATCCTTCATAAAGGGGTTTGTATGCCTTCTCAATAAGAGGTATATTGTGAACATCATCAAAGTCATCAATATTTTCATTATCATCGTCGTTTTCATCATCCATTCTAACATTAAATGAATCACGGATCAATGTATTTGTACCATCATCTTCAACCATGTTATCAGTATGATCATTCGCTTCTTCTCCATTAAGCATAGGTGTTACATGTTACTCTAGTACTTGTTTTGAAAGCACTTCCTCTCAACGATATTCCGTAGGATGTATTTCCTTTATAAATACATGAATACATCAATAGATATAAGCTAATATATGAAATATTAAAAAATAATACATGCATTTACCAAACCAAAAAATATAAAAAACTTTATAATGCTAAACTTCCAAATGGATGATATTCATCCCCCCCCCTCAGCGTGTCCATATTCCCTACAAGGTTTTGTGGCTGTTGTCATCAATATTCTCTCCTCTTAAAGCCTCTGCATTGACTACATGGGAAATAACATTTACCATCACCCCTTATTTTCGCTGCATCTCATAGTCTAGCAAGCAATTGTTGATTGTGTTCATTTGGATCAGGAATATTGTTATTTGACATTTTGTCACAAACTTCATGAATGAATACTATCAACAATATTAAAAAATCAAGGTCCACAGATCACTATTTTTGCAATTAGTGGATTGTCAAAGAATAAAAAAATGTCGCAAACTGTATGTTGAAGAAAAAACAAATCCACAAACCAGCCATCAAAGAACAAAACAATTCCTCAAACCGTCTGTCGAGGAATAAAAAATTTCTACAAACCATCCGTTGTTTCTATAGAAAACATGTCGAAATGTTTTCTAATTGATATAATTTGAAATTTTTCTGTCCTAGATTATTCGATGATGTGAACCTAATTATTGTTGCAAATATGCATTTATACTATTGGAAAAAAATAGCCTTGACTCGTTGAAAATATGACAACCATCTCTTCACCACTTGTCAAAAATCCGACGACCATGCTTTCACCACTCCTTGAAAATACGATGACCATCCTTTCACATTTTGTCACAAATTCGACCAAATTTCATTGCTTAACCGAAAACAAGCCTCATTGAAAACCTGACGATTCTTCAAGATGACAAAAATAAATTGGACAAAACAGTGCTTTTCATCATTGCAATCTTACAAAAAAGTACTTTACGTCGGTTGTTGTCAGATTTTTGGCTCAAATCCTATTGTGAGGGGATACAAGAGATAGATAAAGAGATATATATAGAGATATATATATATATATAGAGAGAGAGAGAGAGAGAGAGAAAGAGAGAGGTTACTGGTTTGTAGATAGAGAGATTGAGGGTTAAGGGTTTAGAGAGAGAGCGAGATTGGAGGTTAAGGGTTTAGAGAGGGGCATAAAGGGAGAGAGAGAGATTGCAGGTTAAGGGATTAGTGAAAGATTGGGGGTTATAGGTTCAAAGAGAGCTATGGGGAATGGAGTGAGTGAGGGAGGGAGATATTAGTGGTTAGGGGTCTAGAGAGAGAGAGATTGGAGGTTAGGGGTTTAGAGAGAGAGAGAGATTGACTATTTACGGGTTTAGATAGAGAGAGATTAGGTTTAGTGAGGGAGAGAGTGTGAGGGGGAGGGAGGGAGTGAGAGGGAGGGAGGTGATTATTAGATGGATGGAGTGATAGAGGGAGGGAGGAAGGAAAGGATCATGATAATGTGCTAGAGAGAGAGGGAGGGAGGAAGATGAAGGAGGGGGGAGGAAGTGTGTGTGTGTGTGTGCTTCATATATATATATATATATATATATATATATAGAGAGAGAGAGAGAGAGAGAGATTAGGGGTTATAGGTTTACAGAAAGACAAAATGGGGGTTAGGGGTTCGTAGAGAGAGAGAGAGAAGGGGGGGTTAGAGGGATGGGGGGACAGAGGAATGGAGGGAGGGAAGGAGAAGGAGAATGTGTGTGATTGGGAGAGAGTGAGGGAGAAAGAGGGAGTGAGAGGAGGAAGGGTGTGTGTGTGTGTGTGTGTCTGAGAGAGAGAGAGGGAGATGGTGGCAAGTGAATGAAGAAGGAAAGAAGAGAGAATAAAATATAGATATGGAATAGGGGAGGGAGGAGAATTAATGGAAGTAGGGTGAAGAGAATAATTTAGGGTGGGAGAGATAGGGAAAGAAATATTTAGAGGGAGAATGAGAGTTAAAGTGAGGGATGGAGAGAGAAGGAGGGGAGAGGAAGTGATGGAGAGAGATGGATATAGATAAAGATAGATAAGGGGGAGGGAGGGAGAAATAGGGAGGACGGGATAGATATAGGAGAGAGATATGAAGGGATTGAGTAATGGAGAGAAATTGATGTGTGGAGAGGGTAGGAGAGAGAGAGAGAGAGAGAGAGTGGACGGATGAAACATGGGTGATTTTGAGAGAAAGGGAGGGAGTAGGAGAGATGGAGTGTGAGAGAAGGTGGTATAAATATAGATATAGGGATGGAAAGAAAGGGTGAGAATGGGAGGGAGGGAAGAAAATGGAAGGGGAGAGAGAGGGGGGGGATGGAGAGAAAGAGAGGTAGATAGAGAAAAATAGTGAGGGAGGGAGAGAGAGTGAGGCATAGAGGGAGGGAGAGGGGGATAGATATAGAGAAGGATATGGGGGGGAGGGGGGGGGGGGGAGGGGGGAGGGAGGGAGATGGTGGGAAACTAAGGCAGTCAGAGAGAGGCTGAGGGAGTGATAAAGAGAAAATCATGGGGACATAAAGAGATGAAGGGAAGGAAGGATATAGAGAGGTAAAGATAGAGGGATGGAAAGAGGGAAGGATTGACATAGGGAAAGAGAGAGATTGTTGGCATCGAATCCACTAACCCAATTTCATATTTCCCATCTGTTCAAAAAATCCCAATAAATGATAATGGCAGAGTGTAACTTTGTCGTCACCACTTGTGACACAAGTGAGGTCTCACCCAAGATATCTATAGGGACTTCTAGAACCAGGTTTCTGGAGTTACTGAAGGGGATTTATTCCTATCAACAGTAACAAGACATTCGATCGAAAACAAAGGGATCGGTTACCATCAACACAATAATGAAAAAGGTCAATACTTTGACACATTCATAACATATAAGAATATACAGAATCGTCAACACATGCAGGATATATAAAGAATACACATCTAAACCATAGTTATTGTCAACATTCCATAATATAAGTGCGACCAAATCATAAATATTCATGCAGAAGGAAGACAAACATCAAAGACACATAAATTCAACATGGAAACCCATACGGGAAAAGCCACAAAAGAGCTCTTCATCTGGCATGAGTAATATTTGGAATGTTTTTGGTTTGCGCACATGGCTTGCAAACTTTTCTTAGAATATTCTTTACAATGGATGAGATTTCTCTCTCTTTCTCATGCTCTCATGCTTTCTTTCTCCTTTTTGTTGACCTCTCTGTCGAGCTTTACCGTTGTGAAGGTCATATGCACAAAACTTATGGATCGACCCGATATACATCTTACAATTCTTGTTCCAATCATTGACTAGTTCTCAACTAACAATCGAATGGTTGTTTTAACTACCCCAATGAATCTTGTTACATTAATAAAGGAACTAACGACCTAATTAAAAATCATGCCCATTCCCAAAATTAGACTATTAGTCTAACTTAACTCATTGTTACATTTATTATTTCCTTAGAACATGTTGAATTGCAGGATTCATTTTACTCTTATCCTTTTATGTTTCTTCCTTTCTCTCCTTACGACTTGATTCTTCACAATTCTGACAAAACTGGTCTACATTTTCCTAGGGCCAACAAGCCCCCAACACTCCCTTATGGTTCATCCAGACAAAGTTTATCCAGAAAATTTTGTCGCATCAAGTTTACTCTGAAACTCCTAAAATATCTTCATCAACCCTTTTTCTTCTCTCTACACATATTCCTTAAGTTTTTTCATTTGTTCGACAAGTTCAGAACTCATATGTTCTAAAGTTCTGAGTCATGTTACTCCCAGCACTTGTCGCACCGACTCATGGAGCGGGTGAATGGTTCATGTAACTTGCTCTGCTTCATCCTCGAGCTCCATGACATGTTTTGTTTGTCTTTGTTGTTTCATTCGTAGTTTAGAAAATCTTGTTGTAATGTTTTGAATCCAACATCCTCTCTCATCTTCTCAATTGACGACAATTTCTTCAATTCATTTCTTAGCACGGTTATATTTGCTTATGCGGTATGATATTTCTCTGGAATTTTCTCCAACTCTACACCATCCATTAATAAATCCCATGATTGAGAAAACTATGCCTATGCTTTGGCACAAAGTGCCTCATCCTCCTAAATATTTTTCACATTTTTAGTTACTGCCTTTTACTACGCTTCTAGTACCTCAGGCGGTGTACTGGGAGTCAAATTCATTTTTATATTTGCAATTCGTTGGAGGATCTCGACAAATACCTCCCCAAGTAAAAAACATTTATCCTTTGGGAGTATTTCAGTTATAATTCCCTCTTCGGAGAAACCATGGCATGCGAGCATGAAATCTTTCTCCAATCTTTGTCTTTCATCCTTCCATCTTTGTGATTTCTCTCATCCATCCTCCTACAAGTGTCATTGGAAAATTCCCCCATTTGATAAACAATGAGGTTGTAGTCCACCAGATCCAACTGTTTTATCGGTCTTCCATTTCTTTTGACTATTCTTTGATTCTTCATATCTATTTCACTTGTCATCCAGTCCTGGATCCATTGACACCATGATGGATTCTTCTTTCGTTTCATAGGGGGAGCTTCACAAGTTTTCTTCTCTTGGTTGGTATCCTCTCGAATTTCCTGACTATTCACCCTGTCATGGGTAAATTTCAGCAAATATTTGATGATCTGTGACAGGTCGTCTCCACTCTGGTCTAGTCTTGAACAATTGTCCTAATGTATTCATCTATTAGCCCAAAAGTAGGGGCCACGTATTGGTTCTTGGGGTCTTATCAAGGTTGCAGACAAATTTGGTGAGCCCGGGTCAAAAATATGATAATATTGGTGAACCATTTGTTAGCATCGAATCCACTGACCCAAGTTCATATTTCCTTTTCATCCAACAAATCCCAATATATTATCCCAATGGAGTGTAACTCTGTCAAAAATACCTACGATGCAAGTGAGGTCTCACCCAAGATATCTATGGGGTCTACTAGAACCATGATTCTACAATTATGGAAGGGGATTTCTTCCTCTAAATGGTAACAAGTCGTTTGACTGAAAAGAAGGGATGGGTTACCGTCGACACAACAAGAAAGAAGGTCAATCCTTCGACACATTCACAACATATAAGAATACACATAACCATTAACACATACAGGATATATAAGTCATACACATCTAAACCATAGTTATTATCGGCATTCCACAATATAAGTGCGACCAACTCGTAAATATCCATACAGAAGGTATACAGACACCAAAGAAACATATATTTAATGCAAAGACTCATACAGGAAAAACCACAAAAGTGCTCTTCATATGTCATGAGAAATATTTAGAACACTTTTGGTATGTGCACACAACTTGGAAACTCCTCTTTGAATCTTATTTACAATGGATAGGTTTTCTCTATCCTTCTGATGCTCTCATGCTTTCTTTCTTCTTTCTTATTTATTATTTTTGTTGACCTTCTGTCGAGATTTCCCATTGTGAAGGTCATCTGCACATAGCTTATGGATCGAGCCGATATATGTCTTACAATTCTTGTTCCAATCATCAATTATTTCTCAACTAATAGTCGAATGGTTTTTCTAACTATCTCAATGAATCCCATTACATTAATAAAGGGGCTAACGACCTAATTTACAATCATTCCCATTCCCCAAAATAGATTATTAGTATAACTTAACTCATCATTACATTTATTGTTTCCTTAGAACATGTCAAATTCATGGATTTGACTTACTCTTCTCCTTTTTCATCGCTGCCTTGCTTGCATTGCGAATAAAATCTTCACAATTTCAACAAAAACTGGTATATATTTTCCTAGGGCCAACAGAGATGAATGAAAGGAGAGAGATAGGGGGATGAAAGGAGGGTGAGAGAAATATCAACAAAGAGAGAGAGAGAGAGAGAGAGAGAGAGAGAGAGAGAGAGAGAGAGAGAGAGAGAGAGAGAGAGAGAATTGTAAATCTAACAAATACCTTTCCAACTTTATAAAGAGAATCAAATCTAAGTTCTCACACAAATTTTATGGAAAATTTGGTGAAGGCATGTTGTTATGTAACATTTAAACGTAGACACATTTTATTCTATTGGTCGAAATATTCATAATACTATTTTAAAACTAATATAAAAATGGTAATGAATCATAAAAAACCTAAAACTCAAAAGTTGTATGCAGCTCAGAAATAAATTTCCAACTATATAAGGGGAACACAAATCCAAGTTTTGGATCAAAAGTTATGGAAAAAATGGTAAAGGCATGTTTACATGTAATAAAAGCATGTGTGCACATTTTGATAGCACATGCAAGTGATTAATGTTTGTGCATTTTGATAGAACATGCGTGTTATTAAGGCATGTGTGTTCCTACAAATTCAAAAAAATAATGAAACAACCTCTCTCGATCTACGTGGTGGATGAGTTGGTTGCTTTGGCTTTAGGTTCAGATTGGGAAACCTCTTGGTTTGGACTGCATAGACAAAAACATGTACATTTGTTGAGATCCTTCTTTTTGAATGATGATTGTACATATGCTCTAGGTGTTCATTTTGAATTAAATTGCACACACTTACACACCTCTTTGTGCATATTCTAAATATATATTTTTTGAGACATAAAATATTTTTTTCTATTTTTTATTTATTTTTATTTGCATATAGGTCAAAGTTTTAAAATACATAGGCCTTTTATTTTCGCTATAACTTTTGATTTGCTCAACTAGTTTGAAAATGGAAAAGAACCTGCACAAATACAGACAAAGACCTACAGAGTATAGTATATATGTGTGTGAGAGAGAGAGAAAGAGATTAGTTGTAACAAACTCAGTGTTACACTAGACTTAACACACACAAAAATATTTATAAAACATATAATCATAATAGGGACATGTTTTCTTTTATCAAATACAAATTTAAATACATAATAACTATAAGAATATTAAAAAATCTTATACTATTTCATAAAAAAAAACCATGAAATATTATAATAATGTACAACAATTCATAACAAATTCACATGAAACATAAATACAATTAATTTAGATGAAAGTTAGTTTTATTTACTAGACACTTTATCCAAACATAATCAGGACAATAATTTTATGTACAACGGGGAAAACATATGCTATCATTAACTTAATGCGCAGTAAGAAGTTAGAACTATAACTTGCAAGCCTTAATTTATTTGATTATCATTTAATTAAAACCAAGATAACCAATACTCTAACATACTCTCTTTTTTTAACATACTCTCTTTTTTTAACTTTTGCAAGAAGGCGGAGTTTAATTCCCATTAGGTTAAGACATATAAAATGCACCCTTTTTAATATAAATATTATATCATTTTTACTATTTATATGGTTTCCCTAACATGTTAAATTATGGCTTGGAAGTAATATTTACAAACCTAGTGTGACTAAGTGAATTCCGACTACGTGAACTAAGTGAATTGCGATGGAGTGAACTAGGTGAATTGGGAGAGAGTGAACTTGGATACAAGTATATAAAATTATGCCAAACATTTCTTTAAGATGAGGAAATTCAATGTGTGAACTTTGACATAAACATATAAAAATTATGCCAAACATTTGCATTTTCTCAAAATAATTATTTCCCCTATTATTAAAACAAGGAAAATAATTGTATTAACTAGTATTATTTTTATACTTAGTAGTAAAAACATCATGATAGGTACTTCTGCGTAAGTTCTCAAGCATATAAAATTATGCCAATCATTTCCTTAAGAGAAGGAAATTCAACATTTCCTTAAGATAATTATTAACAAGGAAAATAAATTTATTCACTATTATTATTTTCGTACTTACTGCGTAGAAAAAGCATGAGGATAGGTACTTTGCATAACACTAAATGAAAAAAACGTGATAAACTAAATCAACCCTTGGTTTCCCAACTACGACATAAACCTCTAACAGAACATTTAATTAACTCAGAGGGGGCATTTTTCACCTAATGAAATAAGTTCTTATCATAATTTAAATAAACATATCATAAACATTTTATTTTCAAACCTAGAAATTGACAATTTCCACATTAAATGAATTTGACTCTCACTTAAATAAAGAACAACATGCATAATATTTCCATGAATTATCGCATAACTAAATTTAAACATATTCCATACTCATGAATTAAACCAAGTAAGACATGAATTCATATCTTCCATCCAACTTACAAAATTTAACAAGGAAATCATGTAAAACTTTATGAGTCATTAATTAAATACAAATTCATAAATTAAAGCACAATTTCCAAGTAAACACACTTATCTCCAAAATACAAGAAATGAGCAACTAGATTCATGGGAGCAACGCTCCACCCAACCTTAGGAAGTTTTCCCTTTATTTTCTCAACAGAACTCCACCCCCAAGATGAGACTCATGCATTCTCCATAGATTCTCGCGAGCCCCAGGTGTTTCTCAATATTTCCTCACTTAACAAATTGAATTTACTAGTTTATTACCAAATCCATGCCAAATTGTGTAATTCCTTCCTTTAGCTTCATTCTAACTAGCACCAAAGTGAAAACCCATCAGTGCATGTGTGCTTAAAATTCCATGAAAATAATTTCTTACACCATAGCCATATCACTAGTGCAACCAGAGGAATTTATCAACCCAAAAGGTAACAAAACAGGCTTGGGATTACAGGTTCTCTCAACCAACCCAACTACCACAAAATGGACAAATTGAACACTTTGCTCTAGATCTTGACTTGTTTCTCTATCCTCCAACGATTCGAGTTGACCATGAATTTTATGTTGAGTCACAATTCTCTTCAATGCTACATCATTCTCGTGTTGAACATTGTATTTTATTCTTTTTTTCTTCAAAATTCATGTTCTTTTTCCTTTTTTATTCACATTGTGTTGTTGTTGTTTTTGCTCCACTAAATTCTCCACGTTCTTTTTCCTCCTTTCCCCGAGATTCCACCAACCTTGCATGTCCTTGTAACCTTTTTGCAGCACTTGTCCAATTTGTTTTCCATAACTTCTTAATCCCCTTTTTAACTTCAAAAACAAATCCAAGGAATTAATTAGGGAAAGTACAAGTCTATCAATGTTATAAGGTAAGAAGGGCTAAATAGGGTCATACTTAGCATTTAGACTATATGCCACCCCCCCTCTCCCCCACCAACCTAGGTGAATACATAAGTCCTTGTTCATTCAGCGTGTTAGATCTGCCACTGCCAGCTTAATTTTAATATTAACAAAACAATTACAACATGAGCTCTAGCTTATAAGCGCTCATATTCTTTTACAAAATTACCATGACAAAACAATGGGGTTTCAAACCAAGGGTGTTACATTCAGTTAATACCCTCAAAGCGGGGCCTAATGCTTGACCTAGTCATTTGATGCCTTCACTTACTTTATTAATTTAAATTTTTTTATAAAATTAATATTAAAAGTTATGGAAAAATAACGCTACACAAGAACCACGTGTCATCTACAACTATGTGTGTGTGTGTGTGTATTCCACCATTTACATACCAAACTGATGGCCTAACACGATCATATGCATTATGTTTAAGAGAAAAAATAACATACTAACCTTAGAATAACGCATTTTTGGGATTTATAGCTATTTTTTATACATAAAAGATATATATTCCAAAAGATAATCTGATTGTCTAGGTTTCATCTTTTTACAACATTCTAAAAGCTTGTGTAGGTACCTCTAATAACTCTTTTTAATGATCATATTTATGGTATTATATAAGTCAATTACAACTAATGTAGTGTAAGTGGGTATCATTACTGTGTACTAGTCGAGAAGACTCAAAGAGAAGCAATAGATTGAAGGATGAATGGATTTGGAGCCTGTTGTAATGGACCTAAAATTAATAATAATTATTAATTTCTACTCAAATTACTTTATTTATTATTTTAAATATTTTTGATAGAAAGTAAAAAATAAAACATTTGTAATGAATTATTCTTTATTAATAAAATATACTGAAGGAGATGGGAATGGAATAACTGTTGAAGAGTGTTTGCTGACCCATAAGAGAAAAAGACAAGTGGCTGAAGACACTGAGTGAGAACTCAAGATGCAAGAGGAAACATCCCAAAAAATGAGGTCACAACTCCTAGTTGAGTGCTAAAGAGAAGAAGGCTCATAAATTACCAAGTCCCAGGAAAATACTATATAATAGTATGCCCATAAGCAAGCAGGAGGCTAGCATTGGAGAGGGATTGAATCTCATAATGCAATAGATGGCACATTAAGGTAGTTTTCTCTTGTGGTTCAATGAGTAGGCTCGAGGGTTCTGGAGCAAGTAACTTGGCTGCTCTGGGAGTTCATTGTGTGGAATGGCTATTCCATCTCTATTTTTCCCGAGTAATGGTGTTAGGTTTTCTATCCTATTCTTATTCGTTAAAACTAACTATAGGTAGCTTCCATGTTAATTAAATCAAAGTTATTTCTTTAAGTGGAAATGTCTTACGCCTCTCGATAGGACAAGTATCTAGCATGTATTTAAATAGAATGAAGAAATTGTTTACAGTTCTGTATTCTTAATATTATGTTAGAAACTAGATCTATTGGTGTATACTACACATGCATACAATTACATTAGATTTAGTTTTAATGTATCATTGTATTTGTTATTTTCTCCATAATTTTCCTAGACTATAAGTTAAAACTGTTAGTATGTAGGATAACTGGATATTTCTATGTTTATTAGTATAATTCTTCATAATTCACGATTAGGGAAGATTGAGATAACAATATCCATTCAATTATATAGATCATATATTATATAGTCAAGATTTAATGTTGACGAATTAACAGTGTGAACTATCATATAGCTACATACAAATTCTAGTCTTGAAATCATCTACAGTCACAGAGTTATTTTTATTCTTACAGAAAGATCTTATACAAACAATCTCATATGTTTAAACACCTACAAAACAAACATAGTTAACACTTAAACAAATCATTTACGGATCTTAGTAAATAGTCATAACTAGATCGAAGTTCCAAAGTAAAACAGTCATAACGGAATCGTATAAGTCTACAAAATAAAAAAAGCATTGATACAAGGGTGTTCTTCCTAAGACCGGTAGTAAGCCCATCTATGATGGTCTTGAAGCTTTAAAGTTACAGCCGACAAGATATTGTTCAAATCCAAATCAAATCACAAACATAATATCTAGTAAACCACGGTTTCCACTTTCAAGCTATTTCACATAAGTCGTAAGACTCAATGAGTCGCTCAAGCATTAAATAAGATTATCTAAGTATGGTCATAATCCCATGGTCATGGTTGCCATTACTAAAGCAAAATATTAACACAAAATACGCATACATGAGTCAAACTAGTGCGGTATAAACCAATTAAGACCGTCATACAGTTTAGTATTAATATAAATACTAATATCTCTACCTGTATTATTGAAACCGAGATAAATACCGTAGATAGTATATTAAACAAGAGTTGTATATAGCACTTTAAACCCTTCTATGGGATGTCTATATTAATAATAATAATATAATTATTCAAGGAGCTAATATCTAACTCATAAAAATGATACTCAACAAATATATGTTGGGTCATAAGACCATCGAAGGATGGAAGCCTGTATACATAAGAATAACCATGGATTTTAATTTGCAGCAGAGACCCTAAGGGTCGTTCCATTTAAATATACCGTAATCACTTAAACCACAAAATGTACGCTTGAGGAGTGGCTGTAAGTCCATCTTTGATGGCTTCCACTGGTTTTAACAACCACAAATAAAATCCAAATAACATAACCAATGGAGTGGAGGTAAGACCATCCACCCATAGTATTATCGCAATCGCTAAGGTTCAAATCTGTTAACACTTAAAAATCCTTACAAAACAACAAGCCCATAAATCCGTATGTAAACAAAGGGTAAACCCCTTGAGGGTTGAAATTTTTAAACTTATCTTATGGAGAGGTGGAGTCCTCTCCCCTCGGCTCCTTAAGCTCAGGATTAAGTACCTGCAAACAAACTTTATATATAAGATACGGTGGTTGTATAGTACAAATGAAAAATAGTAAAAGGAAAAGAAACCAATTTAAGGTTGAGGTTACCTAGGCATTTTAGAATGCAGGACTGGGAGGAGGTGACCTTTTCGCCTCCCTCTCTAGCGCCCTCCACCTGCAATTGGTTTTCATGTTATAGTGAGAACTATTTGGATATTTGAAAGAAAACTTTAACAAGTATTATTAAAAAATATTATAGATACCTTTGGTAAGTTGCACAGAGGGCCAGGGGTCGGCTCCTATTGGGTGGCCCTCCTCTTCTTGCACCCACAATAATGTACTATCAGTAAACGTCGTTAACACTGATTTTTACCAAACAAAAACACGGAGATGAGTCCATAACTTTTGCCTGTTAGCGAGGAAGCGTGCTTGGTGGATTTCGATGACAGGTCGTTGAGGTCCAAGCAGTGGGTTGCAGACCTCCATGAAAGCCATGGAAGCACAGGAGTACCTTGGGAAAGAACGAGGAACAATTCCTTTAGCACTCGAAAATCCTCTACACTAGAAACCCTAACCACATCACCATTGAAAGAGAAGAGAATGAGGTCTTGCTAGTTATAGACCAAAACGACCAAATGCACTATTGAAGGTTCAAACAACCGAAAAGGACATATTAAAAACCCGATGAAAACCATTTCCATCTCACCTTACAAGTGGACGATCGAGATCCACTCTCGAGCTAGCTCAAAGGGCATGGCTGCGCTGTCAACTCATAACCATGACAAATCATTTAAGTCTCCAAGTCCACCAAGGTACAACAATATAACTCGAGGCCATGAAAATTATGGTCCTCAATCATTGCTTTTGAAGTATCGACACCAAGTTCGAACCACGGGTTAAAACATTAACACAACAAACCATATAATACATTGCGAAAACCATGGTGTAGACGATGTCACATCATACTCATTATAATATGCCAAGAAAAAATTGCATTATAAATTATAACCTTTGCACCATGTATCAACAAAGGTTTTACCCTATGGTCAATACCATATGCCTTATTGAACCTCATACCATCCCGCTTAGGATGGAGTAATCACATTGTACCATGAGCTTAAGCTATGGTAAGGCCTATGGCCTTTAAACCTCAATTAACAACCTTATTACATTATTGGATGGGATTAAAAATATTGATAGTCTCTCCATCCTTAGGGATGTTAACGCCCCAGTAAATCTTTAAAATAAAAGCAAGGAAACTGTAAACATCACCTTTGGGTGTAGCTGAACGCAAGGGATGATTGGTCATTACCTCAGTTGATGAAACCTAGCATAGTAGGCAGAACAATAAGATTAATAACTTGCATAAGCATAAATAGCCTAGAACATGGATAAACTGCTAAATCAATGCATGTAAAAAAAATTTATTTATGAAATTGAGGTGTGTTACACTTGTCCATGAAGAAGAAGGTTGTCTCTGAGCCATGGTAGTTTGCAAATTCTATGTGTGAGTAACAATACAAAAGTTCTTGTGTATCACACATTATTGTGCTAGCTTTTCAGCAATTAAAAATCCCCATGAATTTTGGGTTTCTAGGGTAAAAATATCTATGTTTATTGTGCATATGAATTATTTATCGTTGTTTTAATCATTGTTCTGGTTATTAAATTGTTGGTCATTCCAACCACATGCTACAAATTTTCCTTCATTTCGAGAGATAAACCACATACAACATTTAATTATTTTTCCATTAAAATTTGTGTTAGTGAGACTATTAAGCTATGAGACTATAGTTTAGGAATCACATATTTACAAAATGTTATTATTATAAGTGGACTTCCAAGTAAAAGAGCTATATATTTTAAGTTTTAAGAACTAAAAAAATTTCATGATATTTTTAACTTCACCATTAGAAGTAAATGATCACATTTGTGAATCTTCATTGTATATATAAAACCTTTTAAACCCAAAAACTCAAAAATCATTTCATACAAATTTGTAAGTGTTGTTGTACATTAAATGAAAGTTGAAGTCTCACACACTACTTAATCAACATTTAAAACAATCCTTACAACAAAACCTTAAGTCTATACTTACTTAATGAAAGTTGAAGTCTCACACCTACTTAATCAACATTTAAAAAAATCCTTATAAGTAAACCTTAAGTCTATACTTACTTATTTCAAGTTGTTATATATAATATGTTTTGTTTCAAATTTAAAATGTAATTCTATTTACTTACAATGAAAAATAGATATATAACAGTTTATACTTCTATTTTTTAAAATTTAAATAATATATATCTTTATATTCATAAAATTTCTACTTATAAGATTTTATTCCCTATTCTATTTTTCTATATTTACTTGGAATAAAGCTTCTTATATCGTGAATATTTATATAACCTATATCAATTATTTTTCACATTTCCATTGTTAAAATCTATTAGTTTTTACATTTCCACTATTTAAATTTCTATATATTGGGAATTTTATAAACCATGGTTAATAATTCGTGAAAGTGAATTCCAAATAATTTGTTTTATTGAGGTAACTCTATAACACAGTGACCTACTTTAATACATTTGATGTGGAGCGTATTGTACTAAACTAAACTTAAGAGTTTGATGTGGACATTTCTATTGTTTAGGGCATTACGTGGACAATTTGATGACGTCGGTGCCCACATCATTTCAAAACCAGTAAACCACAACACGTTACAATGATACGTATCTACCATAATTTGATGTGGAACAAATAAAAAGGAAACGTTATTGACACGTGATTTTATCAAATACCCTGTTGTTACTATTTGCCATTTTGTATCGCATTCCAATTAAGTAAATATTAATTTAATAAAGGCAGGCACCTTTACATTTAAAATATAATACAAGAAAAGACTAAGACGTTTCCTGGTGAGTAGTGTCCAGCCAATCACTCCATCAAAAAAAGGATCTTGAATTAGGTACAGCATGAGTGGGCCTAATGGTTAAGAGCATGTGTTTCCTCTTAGGAAGTCATGAGTTCAAATCCAGAGAGAGGTAGTGTATGTACACCTTTGTAGACTTTAGTAGTTAAATCGATGGGCAGAGGGGGTCCCTTGTCCCACAAACAAGAGGATCTCATACACCAATTTGGTGTCTTCCTTGGCGGTGACCTTAAAAATAGATTATTATTATTATCAAAAAAGTTTTTGTTTTCACGTCAATAGAAGGGTCTATGTACACAAAATTATTAACAAAAATTTCAAAGAAATTTTGTTTTTTCACCCAAATAAGAAGCGTTTACAAACAAAAATAACAAAATTGTTAAAGACAAAACACCAAAAATTTAGACGGAGTCTGTATAGGCGGCGGCAAATGATTTTTTAATTGCTGCAGTTCCGTGGAGTGAGATCTCATAGCTGGGTGTTTCATTCCTTAACGTTGCTAAGAGTACAGCTTTAATGTAAAATAATACAAACATAGACCCAAAAAAACAGTGACGGAAAAAAACAGGAAAAAAAGGCAAAAATAAACCACAACGACCAAAGCCGGAATGGAAAGTGTGATCTAGTTTTTTTTATTATAGTTATGAAACTGTGAAAGTTAGTGTATTTTTTCATTATAGTTATCAAACAGAGAATTTTATTTTTATTTTTTGGTATTATGTGGTTCAAATTGTAGTAATAGGTTTTTCTTAAATTTGTGTAGTTTGGGCGACAGGGTTTGAAGACTTGAATCTGTTTATGTTCTAACAATATAAATAGAGTAATGAAAATAGTTATTTCAATTAAGATTTAATTACCAGATTACAATTAAAAAATTTTAAAAATTATATTGTTATTTCTTTTATATGGAAGTATTGAACAATTAAGATTTAATTACCAGATTACAATTAAAAAATTTTAAAAATTATATTGTTATTTCTTTTATATGGAAGTATTGAAAGTATAACAACGGTTCTTCCCAACATTAAATCTAAATCTACATAAGATGACCTTAATATTCTTAATAAGTTTGGCATTAATGTTTTTGTCAGCACTAAAAAAAATAACTTACTATTAAATAATCAAAATTACATATGAATACAATTCTTCTTCACATCGGCTATATTCAAAACATTAAAGCTAATTCAAAATTCCTGGCGCAACTAAACATACTTAGCTCAGCATCTTCTTTCTTAACTGGCCTTCCCACTAAACATGTAACATTTCATAGGTCGAATAACATTTCATACGTCCAATAGCCTTCATGAAATCATCTTCATGATTATTTTCTCTCTAGACATAAGAAAAAGAGATATTGGAGAAACTGTGTATGAAATCTCTAATCCTTCTGACATAGTGTTCAATACTGTTTATGAAATCTCAAATCCTGTTCATATAGTATTCAATAGCCAAAACCTTATCCTTGGCCAGTCAATTATTACTTATTCTCCAAGCATGTGGAAAACCTTAATTCCTTTCTTTTTAGCCAACCAAAAAAACCACCAAAGAGAGAAGGGAGCTCATCTGTGGCTCATCTTAGTATTAATTCATTCTCCTCTAAGCATCCAAAACAAGATTGAATGTCCCAATCTTTTTAGCCAACAAAAAAAACCACTAAAAAGACAAGGGAGCTCATCTTAGTATTAATTCATTCTCCTCTAAGCATCCAAAACAAGATTGAATGTCCCAACTTCAAGTTCAAGTTCAACTTTAATCAACCCAGGTCCCCATACCCCATCTTTTGCAGATCATCAAAGCTACCAAAAGGAATGAAATACGAAAATTTGGAAAAGAAACATTAATGTTTGCTTTAATGGCTCCAGTTTGTATTTTCTTCATTCTTCAATGGATTCCATTGAAGCGATCACTATAGAGAGATATGTTTTTGTGTCATGTTTTCGTACCTATGGCCAATATCTTTGGGGCAGTGACGTTTGTTGGGCTGTATTAATACTTTTTTTAATGTGTTTTTTGGACCGAGTCCAAACAACTTTCTGCTCTGATTGGTAGTACTGTATGACATAAAGATTTCTATAAATCTATGTTGACAACAGTTAGAGCTGTGAGAGGCCAGAATCAAACAACAACCAGGCCCCATAGTTTGGTACTGGTTGTCTGTCGATCGAACCTGCAATAGAAGATAATAGTTCTCCTTGTCGATGGATTCAGCAGGAGGTACCGAACTGAGAATGGAGTCGACCTGGAATCCTATAAATAATTCACACCAGCTGCCTCCTGGATTTAGATTTCATCCCACCGATGAGGAACTCGTTACTTATTATCTAACCAACAAGATTGTGGACAACAGCTTCTCCGAAAGTGCAATTGCTGAGGTCGACTTGAACAAGTGTGAACCTTGGGATCTCCCAGGTACGTCGTATACATGATGTATCGCCAATATTGGATATTTTATCATGATTTTGGCATTTGCTTTAACTTTCTGTTGTTACAAACGAAGTGGGATTAATAGTGGAAGTATTATGCTTTAACAACTCATATGTGTGCAGCAAAAGCTAACATTAGAGAGAAGGAATGGTACTTCTTCGGCCATAGGCAGCGCAGGTATCCGGGAGGCCTTCGGGCCAACAGAGCCACAGAGGCTGGATACTGGAAAACCACTGGGAAGGATCGAGAGGTTTTCAGATCACAACCATTTTCACTTGTTGGAATGAAAAAAAGGTTGGTTTTCTACAAGGGCAGAGCTCCCAAAGGAGAGAAAACCAACTGGGTAATGCACGAATATCGTCTCGAAGGAAAATTCTCCGACAATCCTCTCCGCAAACACTGCAAGGTTCGATAATACAATTAGTATATACATTCATCTCAGTCTAGCCTGAAAGTGCAAACCCTAATAAATGTTTTCATATCGATAATAATACTAGGTTTATGGTTTCATCTTTTTTCTAATCATATTGCTATTACACAAATACAGAATCTTCCCGGCCTGGGCTCTAAAACACCCCTTTTGGTGCAACAAAAGAGAGCTGATCCCAAAAGCTATGATATCTAATGTGTATATGCTTGAATTGGTGCAGGCCGATGAATGGGTGGTGTGCAGGATTTTTGAGAAAAGTGGAGGTGGGGAGAGTTCCATAGGGATGATGAGAACAAACTCATTTCTTGATCTACCGGGCTCTCCATCCTTGCCGTCACTCTTCGAATCCCACCACCACCTTCACAAGTTTGAATGTGGCAGCAGCTCCAATTATTCTGATTCCTCTGATCAACTATCAGAAATGGCAAGAGTCAAGAAGCAGTCTTCCCATATGCACAATAGCATGCTCAATGATTCAAGGGTTCATATCAATTCAGCTTCATTTTTGTCAATATCCAATATGAAACACGATCAGATTAGTGCAATACTGGACCAGCAGCAAAGGACTCAGCAGCTACCAGATTTACATCCACGTAGACTCTGCAATCCACATAATTCTTCAAACGTGGGATTTTTCACAGATGCATATTTTTCTGCATTGCGCTGTTCAAACGAGGTTTCGAATGCCCTCGTAAGCCACTCTGCAGAAAGCAAAACGGAACCATTTCCTAGCTCTTGTGTACGTGAAAATACATTAGGTAATAACATTACTATGAGAGCGAATAATTGTGTAAACAGATTTCAGTGGGCTAACGATGGCCTCTCTGAAAAGACATTGGCTCAGCCTGTTGTCTGTAATCGATTGGATCGATCAGTGCTTGATCAACTAGATTCTTCTGCAGCTCCTCCAATGGACATTGATTCTCTCTGGCATTTATTTCAATAGCAGTTGAATAAAGCATTGAAACGATAAGAGAGGAGACGAGAGAGCAATGCTAGAGGGAGACAGTGTTCAGGATTGAACGTTTTTCGAAGAAGAATGTATTAGGGTTTGAGGAGATGATACTTGCGAAGAACAGAACCATCTGATTCTAGAAGTATCTTGATTTCATGTAGTAAGGGTTTGAATCTTGTCGGTGATGATTTAGAGTTTTTTCCGTCACTGAACAGAATATTCACACCGAAGTAGCACACTGCATCTACTGGTTAGGGTTAGATAATGATGCCTTTAGACTGGTTAGGGTTAGATAATGATGCCTTTAGGGTGGCAGTGAGAAGTGTTGCATAAGCTTTTTCAAAAAAGTATCGTCAAATCAATCAGAGGACAATATTTACATTTTGTATTCATGATAGCATTATTGACAAAAGATTTGGGAAGCTTGAATATGATTTCGGCTAAGCTCCCTGTAATCACAATAATACTTTTATTTAAGATTGTTATTTTATTTTATTTTGAATTGATGAAAGCTTTTTATTTTAAATAAATTACATTAAGAACTTAAAATATTTTAAAGATTAAGAGTATTATCTTTTATTAAGAACTTAAATTATGAATTTAAAGATTAAAAATATTGTCTTTTATTAGGTTAGTGGTTGAAAATAACACTTTTATTTAAAATTTTTATTTTAATGCAGAGTTTTTATTTTCAATAAATTTGATTAAACAATTTATATATTAAAAATGTTATCTTTCTGTAAGTAGTTGAACTTGGTAAATAAGTAGTCTAACTATGTTGGCTGGGGTTGGCCCCTCATCGATCGAGTTCCTTTCTCAAGTAAGCCTCTGACTTCACTTTTGATTCCAAAGGATGGAATATAAAAGTAGCACTTTTAGTTAAAAGTGAAAAAATATATATATCCAGCTGTTTTGGGAAGAATTCAGAAAGGATAAGAAGATTGAAGCTGGCCCTCCTTCGAGGCTTATGGCGAGTCATAGTTTTTCTTGGTCACATATTCAAATTGATAGTCTATATTAGGTATATTTTTAGAAATCTGTCCTATAGACTATCTATCATATATGGGCGTGGAAAACTGTTACTTTAGAAATATGTCGTAGAGTATCTATCAGTAACAAAGATTTCTATTACCAATTAAATATGTTCGGTGTTTTCCAACAATACTTGGTTATATATGTCATGAGTAGTTGTAAACACTTTATTGTTGTCTATATATTTTTTTTAGTTAAATAATTTTTTTTGGTCATGAGTGTTTATTTTTAATAACCATAACCATAAAATCAATCTAAATAGTATATTGATCTCATCCTCATGCAATCTAGGATTCAGAGAGATCAACTTCTATCATTGATTAAAAGTAGAGATAATTATACCAATATGTGTTATTTTGATACCCATCCATAAAGATCAACTTCCATCTTGAATCAAAAGTGGAGATAATTACACCAATATATCTTATTTTAACACCTATTGGCTTTATAAGTATATATAGCAATTAATAAGTTTATTTTTTAATTTATAGAATTTTATATTAATTTTTAAACTTATATAAATTTTTATTAATATTAAATATGTGAGAAATATTACTGGATAGTGTATTAAATTTATGGTTATTTTAAATTTGTTATTTTTTTATACACATTTTAAAATTGATTAGTTTTCTTAAATTTATGGATCATCCTTTAAAATTAATTCCATTTTAATTTAATTCTTGTTAGATTTACCTACTAAACTTCACCAACATTCTTACCTTGGCCCTCTACATACACACCTAGAATAGAATCTCACAAAGTTTACATACACGCCTAGAATAGAATTTCACAAAGTTCTCCCATCATGTGAGCTATCAATCAATACAAAGTCAAAATTTTGCATTGCCTATGAAATAGGAGCCCTCGTATTCTTGGAAGGATATTGAGTTACCCCACGATTAGTACTGTCTCGCAATCCTTGTGATGAATGAGAAATGTATTCAATATCATAGGTATGTGTATGAAACTCCTTGTTCAACTGGATCGAGCCAATTGATAATCCACCCTTTCCAATTTGGGTGGTCAATTTTGTAGCACTTATGTTGTGAGAAGCTACCAAAGGTGGTTTCTGACATGGTCAATCACAAATAGGGTGGTCCTAATCTTAACAAGAATTACACAGATTTAGATAGAACATTTTTTTGATGATGAACCCCAATGATTATCATAAATGAAGTAGAAGGAAGTAATTTGTTCTTCAGATGATTTCTACACACACCATAGAACTACCTTGAAATGGATTCCATTAACCATCTTGTATCAGCCCTTTGGAAAAGGTATTGGAAAATGAGTCTACAAAAGGTTGTAGTCCCATTGAAAGAAACCCAAACTCTAACCACAAAGGGTAGTGGATATGGCTTCAATCCTCTATATTGAAATTTTCTCTCCATCACTAACCATAGGTCATAGAATTAGTAATTGTCCATGCATCATATTGCAACACTCACCTCATTGAAATCTCATAATTGAACAAAAAAACAAACATATTTAAACCCCAATCCCCAATAGGATTTTAATGACACCCATTTTTCTTTACAAGTCACCGAGGATCATTTTTCCTTCCTAAACATGAAAATGAGGTGATCATACGAATCTAATTTTGGAGCAATCAAAACAAAAAAAATTGCTTGTTTGGACCTTCAACCACCAAGGAAAAATGAAATTGATCATTAAATGAAGACACAAGATTAATGGCCATAACAAAACTCATGTTATGATAACATGACCCCATTGACGTAACATGACCCACTCCATATTACAAGGGTATCATATGAATCAAAACTTTACAAAACATTGCACAAAGACCTCCCAAGAAAACACCTCTGCTGACGTAACTAGGGACACGTGTCCATCAAGATCCACACTCCAATTTATGAAAACAAATTATAGAAAGAACTTTATGAAAAATTGCACCTCAAAAAAAAACCTTTAATTCCATGCAGTTGGACTAATATGTCCAAAATGGCTCGAAGATGTCCGAGACATTCCTTGAAATCAATGCAGGTGGATAAATATGTTCAAAATCACACCAAGATGTCCATATCTCATAAGATGCATCAAAGTAGTATTTGCTAACATTTAAAATGAATGGACTTGAATCCATCCAGCATTTCTTGTAAGATCCCATGGTAAAATTTTGTAAACTTGTGGAAAATATGCTATGAAACATGGAACTTGTTTCATACACCACTTGGATAAAATTCGAAATCAACAATTGCTTCAATTCATAGCACCACTATCCATAGCCAAAGGACCCTCATAGAATTTCTATATTATATGCCCACAATAAAGAAAATAGAGATGAATTATGACTTCGCTTCCCTAAATCAAGAAAACAATGTCCATTTCAATGGATTGATGAACCATCAAAACATTCAACCACCATTGTCGAGATCAATCAATAAATCTAGAGCAAATACTATCCTCCATTTCCCTAAACTAAGCAAGAATGGGGAATTTTAACTGTTAAAAAAATTAGAAGACCCCACTTAAATTATTAAAGCATTTTTTTAGTTGGGAAAATAAAAAATCTAGGAAAAATGTGTTAATCAAAGGTATAAGTACAAGGAGGAGAAACAACCCTTCTATCCCTCTCTCTATCAATGTATGTGGCCCACATGTGTCTCTTGGAATAACAAAAGGTCTATCATCACCATATAATGAAGGTTCAATATGGATGATGTGATCCTATTATCCTTGTAACTGTTCCTAATTTCAAATTCAAGTGACTCTACCAATGGTTGCAAGTTTCTTTAGGAAACAACCTATCAAAAATATCTTGAAGACGTAGGAGATGAGGACATGATACATCATCATCTTTCTTAACTAACCACGATCTTCTTGGTTAACTATTATCCTCACATTCATAGTCAATGACATAATCAAGCCATAGAAAAATCTAAAAAATATGTAAAAAATATACACCAACTATGACACAAGTATCAAGACCAATGCAACAATAAATATACAACTATGACAAACTATGCAGAAGGAAAGAAGAATAGAAGCGACTGGAAAATACAAACAAGACAGAGGAACAAATTTACTTGCAAGATTTCAAAGCATCAAACATACCATGGTCATTAGACCTGGCCATCCCTCCTACACTGAGCATCAAACATAGGTAGCCTCAACTACCAATTTTGAAAGACAATTCAAACTTCAAATCTTTAAATGCAACAACACCCAAATAAATCCACTTTTTCTCTTTGTTTTTTTTTCAATGAAACTCTTGTTCATCATTAGCCTGCAGAGCCCCACGATAATAGTTTGACACCATATACAAAAATTGTTGAACAATTGCAATGCAATGACCACCCAACAATTTCAAATATTTCCATTTCTTCAAACACAACATGCAATAGCAAATCAAAAAAGCATTCACACTAGACAACACCATATGCATTTCCATGGACAATTACCAAAGGAAATTGTGCATGAAACCAAGGCACACTCATACATGGAGACAGATCAGAGTTCAAACCATGGCACAACTATCAACCTTTCAAGAATTCAAGCATATAATCTTGCACCATTCTACACACATAAGCATACAACCAACAACAATATGTATATACTAGCAATTAACATGTACTTCAATCCAATACTTGTTAAGTCTTTAGCCAATCAAATGGAATGAAATTCAACATACACTTCTTAACAATTGATTATCAGAAACACGGATCAACAAATGCATGGATCGCATATTGAAGCCCCATTACCAAATTGGCATAGTTCAATCAAAGTGCAAAAGAGCAAGGTAAAGGTGATCAATGAGACTGAGAGCAAATTCCATCGAAATTAAGACCTTGAATGCCCAGTTTTAGACCAAGACCTAGGGTTATCAAGCTCAAGATGGTCTACAATTATAATATTAAGAGTAGAATTCCACCATTATTTTTTACAAACAAGACTATACAATATTCTATGCCATCATCAAGGGTATTGACTATTGAGTAAAAACCCCAAGCCAAAGGGGATCAATTTCACACCAAAGACAATGTCAAAATATTTAGGTCTTCTACAAATTTTGTTTGCAATTCTTTCAATTTCAAAATGGACAAGAAAAGATATTAGGTTGGTGTTTCAATAGCAATCCTGAGGTCACAAATCCCTATCACTAAAGAACAAACAACCAAGCCAACATATTTTCAAAGGACTATCAATGCCAAGAGTAAAAAGGACAAAAAAATAAGCCAATTGCTAGTTTAAACCAATCTGAAAACTCATAATGAACCCTTGCATAATAGACAAGTAAGGATTTCATTGCCCAAATTTTAATTATTTTCCCTCGGTAGATACTAGCCACAAAACAAACGGGGTTTAAGTTCAATCGTTGCATGGTAAACAAGCAAAGGTTTAACCCAAGCATTCCATGAGAAGAACATAGCGACAAAGAAACCCACCCTAATAACTTCAAACACAATGGAATCGTTGTACGTACCCAAATACTGTTGTCACCCTTGTCATCGTTGGAATAATATCGTTAAATAGAGGACCCACCAGTAAATTCCACACAAGTTTGCATTATCGCCCTTCCCTAGATCAATACATCTGCCCAATCCCCGAACATTACAATCCACCGAAAAAGTCCCCTTGTATCTCCCGATCGAAACAGGAAAACCCTCTTCTTTGCAATATAGGCATAGCACAACGACCAAGACACATTCCTGCAGCTCACCTGACACTTGGACTCCTATAAATCCACCCATTGCAAAGAATACTATTCACCCAGCATTAAACCTCATATTGGACTGGGTCACGCTACTCTGATTTTGGAGCAATCAAAACACAGATTCGCTCGTTTAGACCTTCGACCACCAAGGAACAATGAAAAGTAACATTCAACGAAACCATAGGAATAATTGCCATAATAAAACACATGTTATGATAACACGGCCCCACTCATGTAACTGTGGCCAAGTGTCCACCAAAAACACCCACTCGAGATTATGAAGATATCTTCTAAATCCAAACTTTACAAAACATTGTAAAAACACCTCCCATGAAAATTACTCTATTGAAGTAACTAAGGACAAGTGTCCGCTGGACTCGAGTAAGGAATCTTTTCAAAAAAACCTTTCTAAAACATTGCACCAAAAGAAATATTTATTTGAATTCCATGTAGGTGGATTAAGATGTCCAAAATTGTACCAAGATGTTACACAAATAATAAAAATCAAAACATGACAACATAAAGAAAAAATAATATTATTAAAAACATGATAAAAGAATGAAAAATAATAAAATTCAAAATATTTATTAAAACAAAATTAAAATTCAAAATAATATATAATGAGATTTTAAAATAACATATAAAGATAAATGAGGAATGGTAAGAAATTTTATCCAGTCAACAACTCCACATAAATATAACTTATTGACCTGATTTAAAAGGTTTGATGTGTACAATAAATGGCGAGAAAAAAAGATTTCATGTGTACATGTGTATTTGTTGTCGTTGATCAACAGGATTTGATGGGTCCATTAGCCTTCCCATGATGCGCATTGCAAGTCCCTCGCATTGGGAACCCCCCTGTAGTTGTCTTCAAGATGAAATTTGATGGTGCCTCTAAGGGGAACCCGGGCAAGGCCGGCTTCAGTTGCGCTATCAGAAACCACAGTGGAGATATCATTCATCTTTTCTATGGTAACATGGGTCTAGACTCCAACAATGCTACAGAATCGGAAGGCATGGTAGCAGGATTAATGATAGTTGTAAGAAGAAATCTTCTACCTCTTATTATGGAGGGTGACTCAGCGATCATCCTTTCCTTGGCCACCAAAATCCACAATGGTACGCTGGTAACAAAAGTTTCCACCAGTTGTCTTCTTGCACATGGATTAAGTCATCTGGCCACCCTCCTGTAGCGCATGCAAGCTCTCACCTTTCACCACGTGCGCAGGAAATCCAATGCTCTAGATGACCACCTGGCTAACTCGGGAGTGAACTCAAATTACACCCTGGTGGATGGCACGTTGCAAGATTCCCTTGACGCTACCTTGCTACTCAGAAAGCATCTGGCCAGTCTTACTTCCCCATCATGGATGTGGGTGATAGCCCAGTAGGCCATCAGCGTGCCACGCCTCAGCCCATGCACCCTCCACGTGGTGAGCAACATGAGCCCGACATGTCCATCAACCCTGCCATCATTACAACTGAATCCTCTCAACGTCCCTCGTGCGTGGGAGAATATTTGCATGTCTCTTCGGCACTTGCGATGAAGGGTGGAGACACCCTGTACTCCTCCTAATCCTTTATGGCATCGCAGAGCCATTCAATACGAGCAAGTTCTTGGGCAGATGAACAGGGGGTTATCTTCGCCATGGAGAACAATTTCAATATATTTGTTGGGGTAAGTTTGGATCTAAGAAATTTGGGGTTCTTTGAGCGCTTGGAAGTTTGGCCTCTGCCTTAAGGTCGCACCTTTGTTTGGCTGGAGTATTCTTGCCGGGCTAAGTTTGCAGGTTCCTCTGACATCTACGCTTTCTTTATCCTTCAGTCGAGGTTCTCGCTAAAAACCATGTCAAGATAGAGGGGAATGCCGTGTTACGCTAGCTCGGGAAGGGGAAAATCCTAGCACACGTGTAGCCTGCAAATCACCGAAGATTACGAAAATCATATCTCTCCTGAGGTCCACATCCTTGTTGAAGACTAGGAGGGGAGGGTCCTCAACCAGCGGCTTGCTTCTGGGCAGGGGGGAATCCAGGTAAATCACTACTGGCTTGTCAAGAATATCTTATGTAATCTAGTTGAAGATATGCTTCGTAATTGGTCTAAAGCTTGTGACTCCGTTCTTGCAATGAAAGCCAGAATGACTGAAATGGATTCCGAGCTCACAGCCCTAGATAATACATTTTCCTGGAAAGGCATGTTTGGCCATGCCGGGCACGGTGGTCTTGGAGGAGGTGGTAATGGGAGTGCAACAGGGGGCATAGTGCATGTCGAGTTTGGTAGAGGTGGTAGTGGGAGTGCATCCGGAGGTATTTCACGGGATGCCAGCACGATTGCGGCTCCACTAGCACCGACCTTCCCCATCCCTTCGAATGTGGAGCCACTCTTAAAACGTCTAAAGAACATGGTGGGATAGAAGCTGAAACAACAGTTGCAACATCCTCAATAAGCTCCAAAGGCATCCAACAACTCGTCTAGCCCCTCACAGGAGGAAAGACGGGGATTCCCCATCATCGAGGAAAACCCACCCCCCGTCCGAAAGCATGCTCTCATCCTGTATAGAAACGGCTTATCGTTTCAGGTTTTTTTGCTAGAATTGTCAAGCATGGTTATGTATCACCCCTATTTTGATTCCGTGGTATTGAATTGCATATGATGTAAATATTTTAATGATCATGGTGTGGAGCTCAAGGAAAAGGCCTCACCATGGATTTAGTATTTTGTGTATCAACGATTAAAATCGATGCCGATTGTTTATGTTCTAGCTAGGCACAATACGCTTGAGACATCATGTAAAATCCAAATTAATAAAAATACCACAACTAGCTATGCGCAACAACGTTAAAGAGATGGGGGCATGGTTTCACAAGGAATAGGGAGGGGGAAATAATCAAACCCTTGGACCACGGGGAAAGCCAAATGTCTAAGGGAAAACCAATAAAATGGTCAACTACCCTTTTTGTCCTTTATGTCGAGTCATCTAAGTGGGTGAAGGAAGTTATTGCCTTGGGATGGAAAGGGTATGGGGGTCAAATTTGAATTGGAGAAGCCATCAGTCTTTGAGAAACGTGTTGTTGACTTGTGGGGCAAGTAAATGCTTGGGGAGGCATGCCCAAGTCATTAGGCACCCATGTCTTTCATTTTCCTTGCCCATTCTCACTCACGTGGGCACTCTCACGCAACAGGAAGGGGATGAGCTCTCCCCTTCACGATTTTGCAGTTTTCCCATGTTTCTCCATGGTTGGGGAAGTCGTTCTCATGATGTTGAGTGCATATGAAAGAGAGATTCACATTTTAGTGTTGGTTGAGGGGCTTTTTTTCCTCCCTCATGATTTGGGCCATTTTCTTCTTTTTCCCATGCTCAAAATTTGTTTTCTGTGTTGCTGGGCGAATGGGAAGGAATGGGCCACGATTTTGGGATTTGAGGTGGCCATTTTGCCTCTATGAGTATGCTGGGAGATTCCCTCATGTGTTCTGCATGTTCCTCACTTTCTCCAAGCTGGGAAATCCGTTTTGTTGTTGCTGTGTGAGTGGCCTGAGCAAATTCACGATCTGTGGGTTTGGGGAGGTCATTTTTGTTTTTGTTTTTGAGGTGGTCTTGTGCTTAATCTCTGCAAACCATCTATTTTATGAACATGTTGAATGATTGAATGAATCTATTTTTCTTCCACTTTATATTCTATGTATGATGCATTTGTGTCTTTATTTTACTTCAATGCATTTTTAGATCGTTATGTTCATGGGGCTAGATTTCCTGTTTGACAGTAGCAAGAGAGTTGGTCGCGTCCTCTCCATCGTTGGGATGTGGGGTGGGGACGTGACAGGTTATGTCTTTTGTCTATTTTTGAATTTGAAATCTATAACTATGTCTATGTCTGTTAAGTTGTCCAAAACTTGGTACTCTGCTAGTTTTTTCATCATGAACAATTTACTCTCTGGTTATCATAGACATCTCTCAGTTTTTTAAAGGTTTAGATGGTGGTTTCACTACCTTAGACCTCCTCTGGTCAGGATTACTTATATACATTTTGTCCTTATATTTTAATAGATCTGTGCAGCTTTAAAAAAAAAAACAGGCTTTGATGGAGCCAATTTGATGGTATGTCTCGACCCACATGTAAAGCAGAACACGTGACAATGACAAGTATTCCATGCTAACAGATTGTAATGAAACGTTATGTAAACATTATTGACAAGTGATTCTGTTTAGTTTTTTAAGAGAGTTGTCATTATTTGTTACGATGTATCACATTCCAGGTTAGTGGATATTAATTTTATGAAGCTATGCACGTCTACATTTAAAATATAATTTAAGAAAAGACCGAGTAGGTTACTCGCTAGCAAATAACTCCATTTAAAAAAACGATCTTAAAAGTCAAAAGGAATTGTATCTTCCCCATAAAGAGGAAGGGTGTACAGATAAAATTCTTTAAAGTCAGAAGGAATTTTATCTTCCACATACACAGGAAGGGTGTACAGACAAAATTCCCAAAAGTTTGCACAAACGGCGATATGATCAGATAGATACTCAATTACATTGATTATCCATTAAATGACATAACATGATATAACTTGTAAGCAAGGTTGGAATTTCATTTCATCGTTTCCCTTTAGTCTCAACTTTTTGATGTTTTGAACTTTTATTTACCCAGTCATATAAATTTGCGTTAAAAAAAGTTCTCTTTTACTTATGAATTTAGACCTTTGTTATAAAAAAATACTTTAAATTTGGAATTTGTAAATTATATTTGGGATGTAGGGATTGGTCTGGATTTTTACAGAACTGGAATTTGGATGTTTGAAATTAATGGAAATATCAAAGTAATGGTTAGTTGGGTCTCTAAAATGGTTTAGAATTTTAACAGGCAGCTGCCAGGCAGGCAACAATATTAACCCATCAAAAAACTAATAAGTAATGGTCAAGAATTAGAATAAACTCATAGTAGGTAAGAAACAACATTAACCCATTAATAAACTAATGAATAACAATTATGAAAGTATTGCTATAGTAGGTGGTTAGAGTTAATTCCAACATTAACAACCCATCTACCAATACAACTAGAGTTTCACAACATAGTAGTTGTTCCTAAAGCATCCATAATTACCTGCAATTAAAATTTGGGTAACTTGTTTTAAAGTTCAACCTCTAGAAAAACTAACAAAAAAATTCAAGACAACTTATAGAAATCGCCAACTTCAAAAATAAGTTTTGGAAAATTGCTTGACCGTTCAGTTATATATTCTCAAAACATTTACAAGTATTTGACAGGAAAAATGTCTCTTTACGTTAAAAAGTCCTCAAATTCCAACACTAGTAGTTGTAGGGAGGCTAGGTTGATTGCTTACTTAGATAACATAGGTTGATAGGTCTTGGCTCGTCACTTTCCTTTTGTACTCTGGCGGCTATTGCATAGTTAATAATTGCATTCTCCATGGGTGGAGATTTCATAGCTTGGTGTTTCATTCCCAACGTTGCTGAGAATCAATAATCTGCGCTCTTGTTGATTACCAGGATTTGATAGGGCCAATTTGAAGATATATCTCGAGCGACAAGTAAACTGCAACACGTTACAATGACAAGTATTTACGAAAAGGCCTTTTATTTCACGTCAACGTAATAAAACGTTATGTAACCATTATTGACACGTGATTCGTTATTTTTCGTAGAGATAATTGGTATTATTTGTTATTACGTTGTATAGAATTCCAGCTTAGTGAATATTAATTTAATGAATCCACGCACGTCTGCATTTAAAATAAAATATATTGCATTGAATGACCGAGACGTTTCCAAGGATATTGGTTAATAGAGGAATAACTCTATTTTAAAAAAGAAGTAAAAAGTCAAAAGGAATTACCAAAAATGTGCACAAACGACGATATGATGGAGAGATAGCCAATTACGTGGATTATCCATTAAGTGACATAGCATGAGAGCACTAGGTGGATTGGATTGCTTACTTGGATCACATAGTTCGATAGGCATGGCCCATTTTTTTACAAAGGGTGGCATCGTGATCGTTGCATTTTTCATGGGTGGAGATTTCATGCGATCAATACTCAGCTTGCTATAGAGCATTCAATGCGACTGCAGTAGGCATCTTAACCATTGGATCTTAAACAGTTTTAATCTAAGGGTTAGGATGCCTGCTACAATCACATTGAATGCTATGCAGTAGGTTGAGTATTGATCGCCCACATTTCATAGCTCGGTGTTTGATTCTTTAACGTTTCTCAGAATCAATAATCTTCTCTCGTCGATGGATTCAGGGGGAGATATTGAATTGGGAATGGAGTCAACCTTGAATGAGATGAATAATGAGCAAGACACTAAAGTTTCTTGCACACAACCAATGAAAGCAAGATAAACACATAAACCAACACATGACAACATGACAACATACTCTTGGAAGTGCAATTATAGAGGTTGATTTTAATAACTATGAGTTTTAGGATCTCGAACCTCACAACAAAAACCACAGCAAGAAAACTATCAAGTAGCAATACTACCCACGTGTGATACACAACCGCCCTGCGTCTGCTGGAATCTGGTATAAGAAGAAGTGCTCAAATGAAAATCTACATTGTTTAAATGATGATTTCGACTATGTGGGTAGTTTCAGAGCATATGATTTAGTCTAAAAACTTGATATGCAGTTATTAAAATTGTAGAGTTGCTGATATTGCAATTTCTTGGCCAGATTTTGGAAAAAAGAGGCCAAAAAAATCATACTATTTCATGCCCTCTTAAAAATACAAGTAAGCACCATTTACATTATATGGTGTTAAAGTCGTGGTATTAGCACCACTTATATCATCATGAGTGGTATATTTCCACCACTTATATTATGTGTTGTTAAAGTGGTGGTATAAGCCTCTCTGCATTAGGGTCAAATAAGACATTGTGAAGCACCAAAAAAGATCTATTGAGGCTATTTCTTAGCACATGAGTGGGGATATGATTGCTATTAAGATAGTTTGAGCATCATATATGACCCTTCAAACCCTAGAAATGGTTAGGGGAGGAAACTTAAGCATTATACCCTATAGGAATAGTGTAAATATCTAAAGCCCAGAATGATGCATGAAGTTACTACATATGACTTATCCAAGGAAGCGTTCACCTATATGTTGTGATCTAAATAAGCATAGATCCATATTAAACCTCGATCTATTAAGAACCAAGAGGGATCCCATTTCTAGAGGTTTAAATTTTTTTTTTATCTTAATTTTTTATACATTAAGAAATTTGGCCCATCTCCATGCTTAATAGATCCAGGTTTAAGATGGATCTATGTTGGTTTTAATTTTATTTTATTTTATGAGCTAACATGAATTTTTTAATTACTTTTTATTTTTATTTTTTGTAGGGTATGGTCTGACATGGAAACATTACATTACGTAACATGACAAATGTGACAACATCTCCCCTAAACTAGATTGTAAGCACTTCACTACACTCAATGCAATTATATTAGGGTGATTTTAGTAGTAGGTAAGAGTCTCAATATTATTAAAATTGTTTCGAAATAGAACCTAGACCTCATGCCCTAAAGGAGTATTGCATGTATCAAGGGTTAAGAATGATAGATCAAACCACCAGACATGACTTCCCAAAGGTATCTTCAACGTCTAGGTGGGAAAATCAATGACATCACAAATATTCAAGTACTAGGTACTGATTTTTTGATTTGGTCATGCATGGGGGAGGAATCCTAGAATTTGGGCCTTAAATTAAGATTCTAGGAATATAGGGATAAGAACTTTGACTCATATAACCACATAGAATATATTGAGGAATCATAATATTTCATGTGGGAATATGAGCACCGTTTGAATACTTTCAACATTAGTTATAGCTCTCAAGGAATTCAACCTGGTCATGGGAGAAAAGGTGTAAGTTGGACGCTAAACGAATCATCCAAAATACATGGAAATGAACAACACCTTCAATCACCAGACATACCTCGTAAGGTTATCCTTTACTTTAAGTAGGGATATGGGTGAGAGTAAGATATTTTATATAATAGGTATCAATATTTAGACCTAAACATGGTTGATGCATTAATATACCTAGGACTTATAAATAATAAAGGAAGTGTCTAAGTATCCATGTTCATGAGCAAGACATCATTCCACATACATTATCTCCTGAGCATATGGGCTCTCGCACAAAGATGGTTCCAGTTTTTAGTGCCATTCTATAAATCCAAAACACAAGTTCGAAAAGGAAATCTATAACGCATATGCATTATAAATGATTTGGTTCAGAAAACCTGAGCCTAAAACCGAAGCAAAATGTAGTTACAATATTATGCAAGAGCGATTCGTAAACCTTAAAAAAACATAACATAGGCTCATGGCCATTATTTGTTTATTTTCCATTGTAGGCTATGAAGAACGGAAGGGAGATATATCGAGAAGGTGTTTCAACTTGCATGCGATTTGGAGGGCGCATTTTGAGGGAGGATATCAACAAGGTTGAATGGTGGTTGAATGCAATGGAAGGTAAGAATTGCTTTGATTTTTTGTTTTTCTTTGTTAATTTAATAAATTTTTAATTAAAACAAATAATGAAATATTAATTCATTTTGAAATTTGTGTTTCTAAATTAATAGATACCACTAATCCTAAAGTAAATGTCCATAATCATGCCACCAATAACCCAAACCCAGACTGAAATCTAAACACCGAACACATGGAGGAGGAACACAATAGGAATTCATAAATTCTTGCTCGTTTGGGTGCATTGAGATGCCTTAGTTCAATTTTTAGAGGGGGGGGACCAAATAAGACGGTCATTGGGCAAGGCATTAGATAACATAACGAATACAAATCCCAATGCCTAGGGAGCATTGTACAACATTAGCTCCTATAGGGATTCCAAGAGGCAATACTATTTCACTAGGCTGAGCTACAAAGATATAAAGAAATTAAAGATAACATAAAGACCAATATTTTTCACTATTCCGAGACCCTAGCACTTGATTGGTTCCTCCCACCAGTCGACACACATTTCTATAGACTGGTGCGTGAACGAAATATTAAATCCAACTGGATGGGTCATTGGTACATGGTCTTCAGTGAAGACCCTCATGGCAATACAGACATCCCATTCTATTTCCTGAGAAAATTGTATGCCGAGTTTATCTTAGGTAAACACGTAAATTTCTTTGATATTTTAGAGTTCCAGGGGGTAGGACATGGGATGCCCCGAGATAGGAAAAGGGTGACAACTGATCCAAACCATGTGCGATGACCTCTACGCACACCAAACCCACCTCAGTTATATCCTCCTGCAGATCCCATGATTGATGTCACACATGAGGCATTATTCTATTTGGAAGATATATTGCTTCGACATGGGACTACTATCGAGGGAAATGTAGGCCAAGGGGTTCGCAATTCTGAGACTGGACCATCTGGGGCTGGCCCATCTGGTGTTGGACCAAGGGTATTGTTTAAGGATTCTAATATATACTTAAGTATAGTATTCTAGGTGATTGTTTTGGATTGAAAAAGACATGTTTATAGATAGGTAGACGAATATTAAATAGGAAGCATAAAATTAACAATGAAATGTGTAAATTTTGGCAAATATTATGATTAAAAACATATTTTATGTAAATATAGGAGATATTAGACACTAAAAATGATCAAATCATGAATTTATTTTTTGAAAAAACCCCCAAAATAGCCAATTGGCAAAATTTCGCCCCTAAAAGTTACCCTGGTTGGACCATCACACATAGAGGATCCACTTTCGTCTCCAGACCCTACCAGATCTAGAGATCACACTAGACATGCAAAGGGTTCATAGTGTCACGTCATGCCACATCCTTGCACAACTTGTTGAAACATATGTTATGGGCCTTCTTTAGAGTTTCATGGTGATGGGTTACTCCAATATGTAAGTCAAGCTTGTTCTTCACATAGTTTATTTTTTATATCACAGTTTTCAATTATTTCATAAATTATTTCTATTTTAAGTATCTCAGAATTTATGTGAACACATTTACAACTAGTGTCTAATGACACCCCAAAATCCCATACTTCGCCCACTGATGAAAATGATATGGATGCAGCGGTCAAAGCTGCATATGATTTTGGTGCTTCACCATTACTTCTAAGAACATTACTTTTTACTTTATCATCATGATTTACATATTTATAGTAGGGATTCACACATTTAATACATCTTAATATTGATGCAATATTTTTATGCAAGGTGGGCATGATGAGTATGTTGCATCTAAGACAAGTCTATCACAGGTAGAGAAAGATTCACAACTACACGTATGCTTTTAATTATCCTTTTAATGATTCAACATTTATGGTTTTAATTATTTGAAATTCTCTAATTGTATCTTTATGTTTTTTTACGTAGGAACATATGTCCGATAGACTTTCCACTCGAGCATTTTTGCTCTTTGATGCATATTTCCATGCTTTTAGACTGTTGTCAATTTTTTGACCCCCACTAGTGACCCACCTCTTCACGTCCCCCGAATATATGCATATTTGTAATATCCTGAATTTTGGACCTAACCCTTATGGGCATGAGCCCAATTGATTATGATGTTACCTTGATGCTTTATTTTGATATACATGGTAAAATACCCCACTGCATATGAATGTGATGATTTGTTTGATATATTGGGCGTAATCCAATTCCATATGATATATATATATATATATATATATNTGTGTTGAGTGAGGAGCTCTAGAGAACATGGATAATTGATGTTTTGTGTTGATTGAGAATCTATGGAGCACATGAGTTTTGAGACATTTGTGTTGAGCATGAAGCTTTAGAACACATCAAAAGATAAATTGGAAGTGTTGGGAATAAGCCCTGGAGCCTTCCGTGTTGATGTTGAGCACAAGCTTTGGAACATCGGATCCTTGGCCATTGTATCCCTAGGTGTATCCTACAAGTACATCCTAGCATTAGTGTTGAGTGAGGAGCTCTGGAATCACACTAAGTTTGTAACTCCCTGTTGTTAGCGTTGAGTATGGGCTCTGGATAAGTGCTAGGAGCTACTGAAAAGAATTAAAATGATTCCGAGTGAAACCGACTCGAGTAAAATATTGATCTCATCTGACTTATTTATAAGTGATTAAATGAAATCTTGAATTTTTGTATCTCATTAAGTATTGAAGAACTACCATGTTATACGAGGGAATCCAACATGCAAGGATGTTTAGATTTGCCTAGCCTAGTATACCTAACCACCTACCTCATGACCTTAATGGAGAAAGTGTCATAAGTTTAGGGATCATAATATATGATACCCAAAGACAAATGTTAACAAATAATATATTTGTATATATTTTATACATGGTATGTATAACGAGTAAGCATAGTAATAATATTAATAATGTAATAAAGTAGGAAAAGAACCATCTATTATTAGTATTAATAAAAGAAAATTAAATATTATAATACCTATAAAAATACAATTAGGAACTAGTTAAAAGTTCCTAAGTTAATTATTAAAAAAATACCTAAAATTAAATAAAAGGGTTAAATCAAGAAATCAAATGATTCTTGATTTAATTGCCCCTTTGACTAAAAAGTCTATTTATAAAGTCCCAAGCCAAATAGAGGCTTGGGGATCTCTTCCATCTTTTTGGTGAGTTATTATTCTGCTTAATTATTCTTAAGAGAGTTCTTGGAAGCATTTTCCAAAGAGGAAAAAGGAGAACTAATCTAGACTTGATATACCAGTTAGGGAAAGTTTACCTTAGGAGCTCTAAGCTACTTACATGTTGGAAGTAGCTCAGGGGGATCCAAATGAAAACTACGAACAGTTCTGGGTCATGGATGGGTGGAACATGGTAGTTCCCAAGTGATTCGTTCATCTATAGAGAGGTCAGATCTACCTATGAATTGCTAATGCTGAGTAATTGAGTGTGCAAGTTCCAGCGATTGGAATAGCTTAACCTTTCAACTATGAGGCTCTTGACTTCTTATTTCATTATCTAGTACAATTTCTAGTTAGAATATGCAAGTTTTTAGGTTATATTTCTAACCCTATGTTTACAAATGTTTTCCTGTCAAAATATTTAAGGGTTTATATTTTATTTATAATGCTATGCCTACAAATTAATTCCTATTTAAGAATTATTTAGGTTTACTTCTTCTATACTTAGCTCTATATTTATTTACAACATAAACTTTGTTTTCCTAAAACTTAGAAATTACTCTAACAGTGCCTATATGCTTATTTACCTATGAACTCTATTGGCAGATTTCATCTTTCTAGCAGAGCTAGTCTTAGGAATAAAAGACTATTTCAGGTTAAGTTATAAACAAACCCTAAATATAAAACATGGTTAGCTAAATTATAGTAAATAGAACTGTATTCTAAATAAGAAATATTATATACACATTATGCTATGATGTAGATAATCATAAATTTAAAGTATTAAAGCTAAATTAAAAACCATCGAAGACCTCTGAGGGTCTATATATATTTCTATCAAGAACCAAGATTAAACCATATCTAATCCACTTTAAATCAAACCACATTTTATTATACTAACTACATCCATGAAATCGTATGAAGTAAAGAAATTATCAATATATTAAATCCATTGCATGTATAACAAATCAAACCCTTTAAATATTTACAAACTACCTTATCAGAATCACATGGCATAACGAAAATACCAACGTAATAAATAAACCATAATACTATGTACAACATCCATTAAAAACATAAATATAAATACACATAGGTTGCAGGATCGATTCCTGTAGACGTTATGCCCAAATCGAATCCTTACTATTATAAACCCTCACAACCATAAATGACTCAAGATCAATTCTTGTAGCGTCTGTTTATTTACAAGTCACCATGATGAATCCTATAGGATTTGTTATTAATTCTTCTACATCACACCATAGCGTTCCACTATCAATCCATGGTATATATATATCTCTATACACATGCTGTATTTTAAATACATCAAGTCACTACACAAAGGTCAGAGCCGATTTAAAATACACACTGTAACTATGAACCTTGGCCTTATACATATCCAAACATTTAAATAATTAATACCAAAATCTATAGCCCTTTTAAACGCTATGTGAATAGTCACGACATCCTTTGGAGGGTTCCTTTCCAAGCTACGACCCTCTACTTACAACTTAAAAGAGTAATATAAAACCCATTAAAACCTATCAACGGTGACTACCAAATGAAGGGCTACACCCACAGTTGACATGCATATTATAAATACACAACTCAATAATAAAACATTAAGTCTCTATATATACACTATCGCAACTCCAATGGAACATATGGCATGGCCCCCAAAGCTATCAACGTTGTTAACCATTTCCATAGAAGGAATTAAGCCAAAATTATGAATCCACATAGTCCATTAATATGAATTATAAGAATGAAATCAACACAGTATGCAAATGTTGTTTGTGTATATAAACATAACCATTATCAAAACCAACGAGCAGTTACACAGTATTTTAAACTCATCCTTGCACACTACTATGATTACCCTTGATATAAACTTAATTACATTGTGTAGAGCCTGTCAAAAATCACCCAGTCACATTTTCCACACAGAGTTTCCTTAAACAAAATCTGAATACAATAAAGTTACGGCCCAAAGGCACTAAACCCCAACAAGAAAAACCCAAAGTACTAACACATCACTGATGCTATACCCATTAAAATTACAGTCAGACCCCATCCGAGGACACAATCATTAGAAACTAGAGCCAAGCATCCAAACCCATGACAAGTAATAACTCTGTCATAACAACTAAAGAAAACCAGGGAACAAGTTAAACACTTGTCACTGCAGGATTACCAAATAATGGGTGTGGTTTTGCCTCCGAGCTAACCACGAACCACAAGTTTTGCCACACCATGCAACCTGCAACACAGATTAGATACCATGATGATAAGTATGCTTAGAAACCAAACCAAATGGATAAAAATTTTGCTAAAATCAGTGATGGTTACACACTTGTCATTTATGGCCAAACCTTCAAAGTTCCACATCACCACACATCACAGAGGTAGAGCTCACGTAGCTATGTTGCAAATGACCAATCCAATGAAATGAACCAAGCCCTAATCTTGGATACCACATTCCCCCATGCACATTTATGTTTCCACCCTGGCCTCCAATGTCACGTTCCAAACCCATAATCATATAGTTCATTTCCACCATATAAACATTGTTCCAAAACCTTTTGTTTTACCAAAACCCCAAATGTACATTGAATTACATAGGGTTACACCATAAGTCCATGGCATATGAAATATGCCATGGAAAAACTATAGGTCAAGGTTTTTACAAACATATATCAACTATTAAAACCATATACTAAAACTATGTTAGCACATGAACAAAGCCATAAGTCTCTAGACCATAATAAGTATGTGCCACATAAATAATAAGTGCAGTAGTGACCAAGTTACTATCATAGAGTCCATAGGAATAGCAATAATAACTCGTGCAACATAGGCTATTAAACCTTCCATTCTGATATAAGTATCATCTAAACAAACCATCATATAGTCACTAAGATAGATCTGTAAAAATGAGTGCTAGTGATGAAACAGACATCATGGCATGTTCAACTTTTATGAGTAGTTTTTCGTCGCTAAGTGCACCTGCATGTAAATTGGCAAGAAATGCATTAGTTCATAATAACTCAGTAATCCTAATGCTACAAGTAGAAAACAATTACCTCTTAGGTGGTTACAAGGGAAACTAGTCCCGCCACTCAACCCCTTTTTTAATAACAAAGCTAAGTTAGAATTGTATAAATGACAGTACTCAAATGTTATAATCAATGAAGTATGTAATCAAATTAAGTAACATACATGTAAATGCATAACCATAGATCCATATAGAAATCAACATCAAGACAATGTAAGTAATACATTAATAAATCAGATCTGAAAATATGAAAGTAGGATGTAAGAACAACTTACGACATTACATCACTGTAAACAAAGTACGATACATTCCGCAGAGTTAAATAATTTCTAGCTTAGGAAGTAAATGATTAGCCTATAATTTTGTTTTTCAAATTTTGGGGACATTACAAGTCATATCAGATCCTAGTTTCAACACTAGGAGATCAAAGGGGCATACCAGACATTCGTTGTAAGGAAATAAAGTATGTTTTAAATTTTGTTAACTAAAAGAAACTTTTCCTGTTATTAAAAATTTTCCATTGTAGGATTTGAAAAAAAAATAGTTCAAATCATGAACACTGAAAAAGATAACAACTGGAAATGTAACAACCCGGTTTTGACCCCATTGCATTAGATGTATATGATGTATATATTGTAAATAATCATGGTGTGGAGCTAAAGGCCAAGGCCCCACCATCGATTGGTTATGCCATGTTTCGGGTCGAAATTGTCACCGATGGTATATCGGGGCATGTCTCATGTCCTCGTGCCTCCGACCGGCGACGAGGACGCGACTCAAGGTTTGACCACCCCGGCTAAGAGCCCCATGAACATGTACATGCATAAAATTTTGCTGAAACAGGATGTTGAAATAAAATGCATTGCAGTATAACATGCACAAACGAAATTGTTTATCATGCACAGCTATATTTATTTATCTTATGCGGCGGAATCAACATGCATTCACACAAGCATTCATTTTAACATGTTCATCATATCATTAATAGTAATCATGGTTGCAGAAGTAAAAATCATTAGAGGAATTTTGGGGTCTAAAATGGGCCTCCTAAGGAAAATAATAAAATAATAGTTAAAATAATAAAAAATTATTGATTAATTTTGGAGGAAGAAAGAAAAAAACTACTTTTTGTGTTCGTATTTTTGACATATCTCCCTGTGTTTTTACTCAAATTTCGATCGGGAGAG
>LPNX010734149.1:149495-192307 GCA_001517045.1 Pseudotsuga menziesii
GACAAGATTACTTATCTTATGAAAACTTTGCTCCGCAACCAGCTACGTCACTGTAACGTTCCACCCAACCATAGGCCAGTGTGCTCCTTAATCTCTTAGCAGCGCTGCCACCCCCGAGCTGGGCATGATTCTCCAAGGAATAAGGGAACTAGCAGGATTACACATAGCCAAGGATATACAAAACACACATCCAAGCCAACAAAGTTGGGTTTATCAGGACATCAAGGAGTTGGGAAAGGCCAAATGCTAAGCTTGAGCTCATTGCAGAGCCAAGAACACCTACACTAGATCTAGCCTGACCTCTAAGACACCCAAACACACCCAACACAAGGAATCAGTCCCTTCTCTGCTACACAGTCCCTTAGGCCCTGCATTCCCTTCCAGTGCTATTCAGGGGTGATGGAGAAGAAGGCCAACCCTCTAGCTCTGTCTGTGTGGTTTCCAGCCACCAGGTTTATCAAGCAAACCAAGCCAACATCCCTACTCCCAATACAGTCCGAAGACCAACCATTGCACTCAGACAATCAATCAACTCTTACAGCTTAAACCAGGGAAAAACGACTTCAAACCATCTACAACAGCCCCCAAATGTAATAGTAAACATAGCCCACGACGTGGGGGAACAATGACCCGTTTTGCACAACCGAAACTACTGGGGAAAATGTACGCAGACCATACTGGGGACAAATTTATAGTCTCCCCAACCAGTGCGTGAATAATCACAATGCCAAACCCACAAATCAGCCCGTGAGTAAAGGACGGAGCCACACCATTCTCAAATCTCTGGAGGAAAAACTGCGTGGGTGAAACCAGGAAAATTCCTGTGTGTGAAAACCATGAGCAAACAATTGGAATTGCAGGAAGGTGAACAACTACAGGGAGGACACGAAATTGCAGTGCGTGGGTATTCAACAAACTCGTGGAGCCAAGAAAAAATGTCTGCGTGAGGGATGAACAACAAAATCGTGAGGTCCCAAAATTGGAGAGTGCGTGGATGGACAAAAAAGCAGCAGTGCATGAAAGGGGAGTGCGTGAGTGCTTTAGCTCATCGTGGGAAGGGACGAATTTCCTCTGTGAGTGAAGTCAACTGTGGTGGAGTGTGCGTGTGGGTGAACACTGACAGTCCTGCCACCCCACTCCCAAAGACCATTAACTGCCTCAACCACCAGCAACAATTATTCAATGGAGGTGGTTGGGTAAACAAAGAAAAGAAGACACATGGGTATTTTTCTCTCATTGGCCAAGGTTTGACAAATTTCCCCCACATCCTTATCCTTGGGAAAAATCATGCCCCTTTCTCATTTTAGTTTCCGCGATCGTAGCTGGTCGGGTTCATTTAATTAATTATAGATGCATATTTACATGATGACCGTCATAATAGATGTTGCATACCTCGATATACCATCGGTGACAATTCAAATCCAAAACATAACATAACCGATCAATGGTGGGGCCTTGGCCTTTAGCTCCACACCCTAATCATTTACAATTTATACATCATATACATCTAATGTAACGGGGTCAAAATTGGGGCATTACATTCCCCTCCCCCTTCAATAGCACTGTCCTCAGTGATTACAAAATTGAACAAAATGCTACACTGGTATCGCATCAGTGTTCTGCAGAATTGAACAAAAATGGATGTGCCAATCGCATGGCATCCTCCAACTCCCAAGTAGTCTCTTTAGGTCTGTAGTGCTCCCATTGCACCTTTACCTGACCTATGGCTCGGTTCCAGAGCATTGTGACCTTCCTGTCAAGGATGCGCATTGGCTCGATTCGAAACTCTCCCTCGGGTTCCACCTGAATCACATCCCAATTTATCACATGGTTAGGATCATGTACATACCTTTTAAGCAAAGAAACATGAAAAACATCATGAGCTCTAGTGCTAGCAGGCAATGCAAGTCTATATGCAACTGGCCCTATTCTTTCAAGCACTTCAAATGGCCCACAATATCTTGGTGACAACTTGGCACAACTTCCAAGTTTCAAGGAAATCTTCCTTTCCCTCACTCTGAGGTAAACATGATCCCCAACACTGAACTCCTTGTTCACCCTATGCTTATCTGCATAGATTTTCTATCTGTCCTGTGCTACTTTCAGTTTCTGTCTGATCTTTACAACCTCTTGCTCCATTTCCTTGAGCAACTCTGGTCCAAGTACAATCCTGTTCACTGGGTTATCCCAAGTCACTGGCATCCTACACCTTCTTCCATACAAAGCTTCATACGGACTCATCCCTAAGGATGCTTGATGTCTATTGTTATAAGCAAACTCTACCAAGTGCAAGTAATCTTCCCACTTGGCCGGTTTGTCCATTACGTACATGCGAAGTATGTCTTCTAGCACTTGATTGACTCTCTCTGTCTGACCATCTGTTTGAGGATGGTATGCAGTGCTGAATTTTAGCTTTGTACCCAAATCTGCAAACAACCCCTTCCAAAAGTTGGAAGTGAACTTGACATCCCTGTCAGAGACTATTGCCTTCGGCAATTCATGCAATTTGAATATCTCCTTCATGAATATCTTTGCAATGTCATCAGTCTGATGCATAGACTTGACCGGTATAAATTGTGCTGCCTTTGTCAACTTGTCCACCACAACCATGATGGAATCATGTTGTCTCCAAGTCATCATCAATCCTGTAATAAAATCCATGGAAATAACTTCCCATTTCCATTCTGGAACTGGCAAAGGCTGCAACAAACCTGCTGGATGTTGATGTTCAACCTTCACCTGCTAACATTTCATACACCTCAAAATGTACTCAGCCATATCCCTTTTCATTCCTGGCCAGAAGTACTGCTTCCTAGCTATAGCAATTGTCTTCTGATATCCCGAGTGACCAGAATATGGAGCTTGATGGATTTCATCCATAACAACTCTCCTCAAATCTGCTACCTCTGGAATATAAATTCTACCTTTATAAGTGAGAAGCCCATCTTCTCCCAATTTATATCCCTCATACCTCTTCTCAAGACTTTTCTGCTGCAGTTTGTCTTTTACCTACTCATACAATGCATCTCCAACAGCATGACTAGCAATCTACTGCCTCAAATCTGATTGGCACATACTAAGAGATGCCACATGCATCTCCTGCACCTTCCTGCTGAGTGCATCAGCTACCTTATTCACTTTTCCTTTTATGTGCTTGATTTTGAAATCAAACTCACATAAAAATTCTAGCCATCTTGCTTGCCTAACATTCAGAGTAGGCTGATCAAATAAATACTTCAATCCACAGTGATTTGTTCTGAGCTCAAATGTCCTACGCATCAAGTAATGTCTCCACATCTTGAGAGCATGTACTATGGCTGCAAGCTCTAGATCATGAGTGGCATAGTTCTTCTCATGCTCCTTCAGCTTTCTTGACTCATAACATATCACGTGGTTCCCTTGCATAAGGACTCCTCCAAGCCCTTGTCCGCATGCATCGGTACATACCACAAAATCTTTCTCTAGATCTGCAACCTTCAATACTGGTGCACTAGTGAGAAGGTTCTTCAACTACTGGAAGCTTTCTTCACACCTCGATGTCCATTCAAACTTCACCCCCTTCTTTTGCAAAGAAGTGATTACATGTGCAACTTTGGAGAATCCCTCAATGAATCTCCTGTAGTATCCTGCAAGTCCCATGAAAGATCTCACATCTGTCACATTTCTTGGAGTAGGCCAATTCATAATGGCTTCAATCTTTTCAGGGTCCACAGATATACCCTCCTCTGAGATAATGTGACCCAAATATTGAATTCTATCTCTATAGAAGTCACATTTGCTTAGTTTCACATACAACTGATGTTCCTTGAGCAATTGCAATGTCAATCTAAAATTCTCTTCATGCTCTTCCCCATTCTTAGAATAAACAAGAATGTCATTAAGGAAAACAAGGACAAACTTATCCAAATACCTGCTGAAGACACTATTCATAAGGCACATAAATGTAGCTGGTGCATTTGTGAGACCAAATGGTACCACTACAAACTCATAATGCCCATACCTTGTCCTGAAGGTTGTCTTATGAATGTCTTCATCCTTGATCCTTACCTGATGGTAACTAGACCTCAAGTCAATCTTAGAAAATACCTTTGCTCCTCTCATTTGATCAAAGAGGTCATCGATCCTAGGCAAAGGATACTTATTCTTCATAGTAACCTTGTTCAACTGTCTGTAATCAATACATAACCTGAGTGTACCATCTTTCTTCTTTACAAATAGAACCGGTGCTCCCTAAGGAGATACACTCGGTCGGATATACTTCTTTTCCAACAACTCTTGCAGTTGCATTTTCAACTCTAACATCTCCGGTGTGCTCATCCTGTAGGGTGCCTTGGACACTGGTGCCACTCCTAGCACAAGTTCAATTGTGAAATCAATGTCCCACTTTGGAGGAAGCCCTGGAATCTCATCAGGAAACACATCCCCAAATTCCTGTAACACCTGATAGTCCTCCAACCTAGGAGTTTCATCTATTGTTTCCTCCAAAACCTGAGCTGCATACAACTGGCAACCCTTCCTACAAAAATTCTTTAACTGCATTGCTGAAACTTGCCGTACTGAAATCACCTTTGCAATACCTTTCACAACTATGAGGTTCCCTTCTTCATTCATGCATTCAGAAGTTTTATTGTAACAATCAAGCTTCACCCTGTGAGCTTCTAACCAATCCATTCCAATGAGAACATCATAGGAACCAAGCGGTAGTACATTCAGATCTACACAAGTGACCAATTCATTCATGACCAATGGACATTTCTCTACCACTTCACTGACCTTTCTCTTAGTTCCAGTGGCTAGCTGTACTAACCAAGACTTCCTATGTTTTACTTTCTTAAAAGCACAAATCTCTACTACTCTAGGAGTAATGTAACTGTGCGTAGAACCAGGGTCAATCACAATAGAAACAGATTTCTCAGCAATCTTACCTGTAACTTCAACCACAGCTAAGTGGTGATCTGCTTGATGGTCCTTTAGTGCTGCATAGATCCTAGGAACTGCCCTTGCCATTTGACCCACTGTTTCTGCTTCTTGAATGCTATAAGTTGGCCTTGCACTCTCATTCTCGAGTGGACAATTCCTGCGCATGTGGGGTCCACCACATTTCCAACATTGAAGTGGCCCTCTATTCTATTGTGGATCTTTAGGATTTTCTCCGGTCATTCCAACTGGCTTACTCGCAGCTTGAGATGGCTGCTTTTGTTGATTCCAGAAATTAGAAGGTTTGAAACCTTTCTTCCTTTGGTCAAACTTCTCATTCTTCTTATCTTTCCATGCCTTATGGTAATCCGGCTTACCTTTGCTTTGCTCATAGAAATACTTAGCCTTTCTTATTGCTTCTTCAAGAGTTCTAGGTTCATAAAACTCAATTCTATCTTTGTAAGGCTGAGTTAATCCACTCAGGAAACGCTGGACCTTCACTTTTTCATCTCTGATGTATCGAACATACCTCAACAGCTCCAAAAACGTATTTGCGTACTCTTCCATGGTTTGCTGTCCCAATCTCAACTCATGGAACTCCTTAATCTTGTCATCATAATACCTATCAGAGAGGTATTTCTGCTTAAAATACTTCTTGAACTGTTTCCACTTCAGTTTCCTTTCACTGATCCTCTTCACTTACTTGAAGTGTTCCCACCAAATGGATGCCCTTCCATTTAGATTGAATATGGAAACTCTTTCCTTCATGTTTCCTGAATAGTCATGCACTTGAAAGTACTTCTTTATCCCAAGAAGCCAAGCTTCAGCTTCTTGTCCAGTATTTACCTCACCATCAAACGTAGGAGGTTTAGCTTTCTTAAATTCATCTCGAGTGCGATCCCTATGGTGTCTCTTTATTTTTCTTTTATGAGAAGAAGAACTGGAATCCCCGCTGGATTCTTCAGAATCAGATGTTCCACTAGAATTTCTTCTCCTTCTCCTAGTACTGCTCTTACTACCTTCTGGTCTTGCTGTACCTCGCCCAGAGTCTATCTTTCTTTGCAAGTCCATCAGACTCTGCAACATTGCAGCATTCAACTGATGCTGCTCTTCCTAGGCTTTGATCAAGCTTCTCATAGTGGCTGCAACATCTGACGGTGTCTCTCAGAATCTCCTTCCATTAGACTCTATGTTGTCATTTCTATTACGTACATTTTCTCCGATGGCATCTTCTGCTCGCTTGTAAGAATCTCGAGCATCATACCCATCATGATTTCTCATACTGAACCACCACTTGCTTATCAAATGCACTATCTCGAATACTTCCCTTGAAGGTGACTATGACTCTGCAATGTGTTAGTAACACAATTGTTAGATGCATAATATTGATATAAACCAACACTACTTACGTTCTCTTGGAGAATTATAAATTACGACTTTCCCAAAACATAAAATTTTCTCCATCAAAGAGTGTCTATCTGAGGGGGATGACGAGGGTCAAGGGGGCTTGCCCCCTTGTGGCTTCGCCACTGCAGGGCGGGTTGAGGGCAGCACCCTCGTTTTTTTTTTTTTTTTTTTTTGGGTAAAACGTTGGTTTTCGCACAATATGGCACATAAGATCGCTGCCTCTTTTCTCCTTTTCAGCCCTGAAATTTCACTGAAAAACAACTGAAAAATCCCTTTGAAAATAGTCGAAATCTGCCGAGAAATCCCATGGAAAAACTCAGAATTTTCCTTTCCTTCTCATCGGCTGTCGGATGTCTTTACACATCGGAAGTCTTAGCGCCTTGGCTTCCGCAATGGCGGACGCTCAATCACTTTCTCTTCCGATCGATGAACTGATTGATCGGTGTCAGAAATCTTTCTAATTGAAATCTTTATCGCTTTGGCTTCCGCAATGGCAGACGCTCAATCACTTTCTCTTCCGCAACGGCGGCTCTTAGAAGCATTCTTTCTTCTGCAACGGCGGCTCTTGGAAGCATTCTCTCTTCCGCAATGACGGCTCTCAGAAGCATTCTTTCTTCCGCAACGGCGGCTCTCGAAAGCATTCTTTCTTTTGATCGGTGAACTAACTTGATCGGCATCGATAGTCCTTTTACATCGGAAGCCAAATGACTTTGGCTTCCGCAACAGTGGATGCATGAGCACTTTCTCTTTCGACGGACATCAAAACACTTAGAAAATTCCCACGATTTTCTTTCCCTGTCGGAAGACTTGGCGGTTTGGTCTTTCGCGACGGCGGACGGGAAACCACTAACCCTTCCGCAATGGCGGAAGTCTTTCCCCGTCGGAAGACTTGGCGGTTTGGTCTTACGCAACGGTGGACGGGAAACCACTAACCCTTCCGCAATGGCGAATGGGAAACTTCACCAATTCATCCACAACGGCGGATGTCCACTCTGCCAGTTCTTCCTCAACGGCGGAAGTCAATTCCACTAGTGGTCCGACTGCTCAACACTTAGACCGTTACCTTTTGAATTTTACCAGTCGTCCACTAATTCGGCTAGGTAGAATGAGATACACTTCTTTCAGTTGCTCCTTCTTGGCCCATAGAGGCCCATTGTTGCCAACATTGCTCTGATACCATGCTGTCACGTCCCCATGCCTCCAACCGGTGACGAGGACATGACTCAAGGTTGGACCACCCCGGCTAAGAGCCCCATGAACATGTACAGGCATAAAATTTTGCTGAAACAGGATGCTGAAATAAAATGCATTGCAGTATAACATGCACAAACGAAATTGTTTATCATGCACAGCTATATTTATTTATCTTGCGCAGTGGAATCAACATGCATTCACACAAGAATTCATTTTAACATGTTCATCATATCATTAACAGTAATCACGGTTGCAAAAGTAAAAATGGACAAGATTACTTATCTTATGAAAACTTTGCTCCGCAACCAGCTACGTCACTGCAACGTTCCACCCAACCATAGGCCAGTGTGCTCCTTAATCTCTCAGCAGCGCTGCCACCCCCGAGATGGGAATGATTCTCCAAGGAATAAGGGAACTATTAGGCTTACACATAGCCAAGGATATACAAAACAAACAGCCAAGCCAACAAAGTTGGGTTTATCAGGACATCAAGGAGTTAGGAAAGGCCAAATGCTAAGCTAGTGAGCTCATTGTAGAGCCAAGAACACCTACACTAGATCTAGCCTGACCTCTAAGACACCCAAACACACCCAACACAAGGAATCAGTCCCTTCTATGCTACACAGTCCCTCAGGCCCTGCATTCCCTTCCAGTGCTATTCAGGGGTGATGGAGAAGAAGGCCAGCCCTCTAGCTCTGTTTGTGTGGTTTCCAGCCACCAGGTTTATCAAGAAAACCAAGCCAACATCCCTGCTCTCAATACAGTCCGAAGACCAACCATTGCACTCAGACAATCAATCAACTCTTACATATTAAACCAAGGAAAAATGACTTCAAACCATCTACAGCAGCCCCCAAACATAATAGTAAACACAGCCCATGATGTGGGGGAACAATGACCCGTTTTGCACAACCGAAACTGCTGGGGAAAACGTATGTAGACCATACTGGGGATGAATTTATAGTCTCCCCAACCGGTGCATGAACAATCACAATGCTGAACCCACAAATCAGCCCGTGAGTAAAGGATGGAGCCACACCATTCTCAAATCCACGGAGGAAAAACTACGTGGGTGAAACCAGGAAAATTCCTGTGCCTGAAAACCATGAGCAAACAATTGGAATTGCGGGAAGGTCAACAAATACAGGGAGGATGCGAAATTGCAGTGTGTAGGTGTTCAGCAAACTCATGGAGCCAAGAAAAAATGTTTGCGTGAGGGATGAACAGCAAAATCGTGAGGTCCCAAAATTGGAGAGTGCATGGATGGACAGAAAACCAACAGTGCGTGAAAGGGGAGTGCATGAGTGCTTCATCTCGTCATGGGAAGGGACGAATTTCCTCCGTGAGTGAAGTCAACTATGGTGGAGTGTGCATGTGGGTGAGGACTGACGGTCCTGCCACCCCACTCCTGAAGACCATTAACTGCCTCAACCACCAGCAGCAATTCTTCAATGGAGGTGGTTGGGTAAACAAAGAAAAGAAGACACATGGGTATTTTTCTCTCATTGGCCAAGGTTTGACAAATTTCTCCCACATCCTTATCCTTGGGAAAAATCATGCCCCTTTCTCATTTTAGTTGCCATGATCGTAGCTGGTCGGGTTCATTTAATTAATTATAGATGCATATTTACATGATGACCGTCATAATATATGCCACATGCCCCAATATACCATCGGTGACAATTCAAATCCAAAACATAACATAACCGATCAATGGTGGGGCCTTGGCCTTTAGCTCCACACCCTGATCATTTACAATTTATACATCATATACATCTAATGTAATGAGTCAAAACCGGGGCATTACAGCATGCGGCATACATATCAAGTTTTGTCATCATGTAAATATGCATTTTTAATTAAATGAACTCAACCAGCTATGTTCACTGCAACCATAATGAAAAGGGCATGATTTTCCCAAGGATAAGTGGGAGGAATTGTTAAACCACGAGCCAATGGGGAAAAATCCATGTGTCACCTTCCCTTGTCTTACCCAACTACCACCATTAAAAATTGTTGCTGCTAGTTGGGGCAGTTATGGCTGGGATTGGAGTGTGGAAGGACTCTTAGTCCTTGCCCACACGCACACTCCACCAGCGGGTTGACCTCATGATGGAAACCAAAAATGACCACCTCTATCACTCCAACGGACTCTCCACTCTCTCCACTACTATGCCATTCTTTCCCTGGTATATTCATGCTCATGCAGGAACGATAGTCTGATGATTTTCCACACACAAGCTTCTTTTTGGGGTGGTCTCATGTAGCCAAGAGGAGGAAGCCGTTTCAGATGTCACTCACATTTCCATAGAGTGGTATCTAGCATGTTTTCCATTCGAATTCCAAAGTTCTGATGTAAATTTCCCTCATGCACAGGTTGGGAGTCTGTATTTTTCTTCCCCAGTGTGGTCTGTGTAAGTTTTCCCCGGTGGCTTCGTTGTCCAGAGTGAACTGTTGTTTTTCCCACATTGTGAACTATGTTTGCTGATACATTTTGGGACTGTTGTAGGTTGTTTTGGAGTCATTTTGTCCATGATAGGGCCAAGAACGACTCAGGAGTTGTTTTCCTTAACCAAGCTGTGAATTGCTTGTGTGACTGCGTGTATGAAATGGTTGGTCTTCGGACTGTGTTGGGAGCAAGGATGAGGGCTTGGTTTGCTTGATAAACCTAGTGTGCTTGGAAACTAGATAGACAGAGCTAGAGGGATAGCTTTCTTCTCCACAACCCCTGAATAGCACTGGAAGGGAATTCAGGGCCTGAGGGACTGTGTAGCAGAGAAGGGACTGATTCCTTGTGTTGGGTGTGTGTGGGTGTCTTATAAGTCAGGCTAGTTCTGGTGTAGGTGTCCCTAGCTTTGTAATGAGCTCACCAGCTTAGCATTTAGCCTTTCCGAGCTCTTGGATGGCCTGATAAACCCAACTGTGTTGGCTTGGCTGTGTTTTGGTGTACCCTTGGCTATGTGTAAGCTTGCTTGTTCCTTATTCCTTGGGGAATCATGCACAGCTTGGGGGTGACAGCGTTGCTGAGAGATTAAGGAGCATGCTGGCCTATGATTGGGTGGAATGTTGGAGTGACGTAGCTGGTTGTGGAATGAGTTCTTTATGAGATAAGTAGTCTTGTCTATTTTACTTCTGCAATCACATTACTGTTAATGAATATGATGAACATGTTTAATGCTTGTATGAATGTATGTTGCTTCCATTGTGTATGATAAATAATTATGTATCTATGTATGTTCTACTTCAATGCATTTTGTTTCAGCATTCTATGAATTCACATGTTCATGGGGCTGGTTGCCCGGATGGTTAAGGCCATGGTAGCGTCCTCTTCATCGGTCGTAGGGTCGGGGACATTACAGTGTGGTATCAGAACCCATGTTGCATCATGGGCCTGAATGGGGCAATGAAAGATGTAGTGACAGAGGAAGGATTTCTTTCTACCCAGCAAAGATCAGAAGTTTATGACAGAAAACTTCCACAAAATTTGGTCTAAGTGTTTGAATTGTCGGTTCATCGAAACACTTAGTGGGATGGACTTTCGATGCAGGGGAGATCTAGACAGACGCACACCCGACGGAGGATAGTTGGAAGAAAACTGCGGAAAATTTTCTAAGTTTTTATCGGCTGTCAGCAGAACTTAGTGGATGTGGGATCCGCAGTTTCACCGAAGATCAGTCGAAGAACACCAAAACACCGGCTCGATTTAGTGGAAGAAACGTTCGATATTGACCTTCAGTGCCAACAAAAGTTTGTTGTTCATACCGTCGATGGATGTCAACGGAAAATAGTTGATCGAGTGCCCACCGTTGTTGATGGATAGACAACTACCCGTCCGATGGGTAAGGCCTCCGACCCCCAATGATGTAAAGAAATAAAGTTTAAAATATTTCTCTAAGGCCCGAAATCGTCGGCTATTGGAAGAAGATAGTGTTTCGTGCATCCATCGTTGCAGAATCCTAGAGCACTAGTCTTCTGACGGGGAGAAGCTCCGACTGTTGATGCCCGTCAAAATCAGTTCGCCGATCGAAAAGCATTAGTAGATTGGGCCGCCGATCTGAAGAAGATCGAAGATGGTGTTCCACCATTGCAGCTGCTGATGGAACTATTTCACCGATGAAAAGAAGAAAATTGAGCCGATTAAGCGGTGAAAAGGAAGACAAAAGGGAAAATTTTGAAAATTTCTCTAAGTCCTGGCGTCGTCGGCCATCGAAAGAAGTTAGTGGATTGAACGTTCACCATTGTGGCTAGCTAGTGAACTATCCTTCCAATGGATAGAGGCTTCAACTGCTGATGCCACAATGATTAGTATTTTCGACAACCGATGAGAAGAAAATTTGAAATTTTTGTTTAAGTATAAGGTCATCGAAAAATTATTGAGGATTGGGTCGCCGATCGGGTACGTTAAAGGTTTGAGAATCCGCCGTTGCGGAATTCTAGGACACTATCCACCCGATGGTTAGTAGGTCCGGCAGCTGATAATGTCTGTGGAACCCACAGTGAGATCGCTTTCTGCCATTGTAGCTTCCTAGAAGACTAATCATCTGACATAATAACATAGCCGATCGCCGACATAGAGGAGGTAAGTTGTCATTCAGATCACCACAACGACATGAAGTATAGTGACTTGGATTTCTGATGAATAGAATATGGAAGAGCCGATGCCATGGAAGACAAGGCAAGAAGAAAATTGAAATTTTCTCTAAGGCACGAGATCATCGGACATCAGAAAACGTTAGTGGATCGGATCGCCGATCAAAAAAAGTTCAATGAAGGTGACTCACCATTGCGGCTTCTTAGTCAACTAGCCCTCCAATTCCATAGCAACTAATGCTTCCAACCATCGATAGACTTACAGCTGCAAAATACTTAAGGATAATAGTCATTGACATCGTCGATCGGAAGTCTAGACATTTTCCCACAAAAACTAAAGTAAGAACACTTTCCGCCGTTGCGGCTGCCCAAAGGACTATGCACTCAACGCACAGTCAATTTGATTGTCGATGCAGCACATAGGCTGTTTTCATCGCTGATTAGGTTCGGAGAGTTGGATGCAGATCCGATACAGCAGAAGGAAATAGGTGAACAGTCCTCCATGTCGCCAATGCAGATCAAAAGTTTGGCGATTTTCCCGCTGCAATACCGAAAGGATTTGTGCGGAAGAGACCCGATGAAGAGAAGGAAACATTGGGTTTTTCAAAGTGGAAATTTTCTTAGTAAATTTTCACTGTTTTAGCAGATTTCAGCAGACTGTCATTGGATTACAGGGCTGAACACGGGGAAGAGGAAAATTTTGTGTTTTTAGCATAATTGTTGTTTTATGAATTTCCAGAAGAAAAGGTAAGTAATTTTGATTTATATTAATATTATGCATCTAACAATTTGCTACAAACACATTTGCATAACTTTAGATAACTTCCAAGAGTAGTACTCCAGAGAGAACAGTGTGGTAAAGCTAGAGGTGGTTCAGTCATGAGAACCCATGATGGGTATGATGCTCAGGATTCTTACGAGTGAGCAGAGGATGCCATGGGAGAAAATCTCTGTAATGGGAATGATGACATAGAGTTTAATGGAAGGAGATTCCAGAGGACACCGTTTGAGGTTGCAGCCACCATGAGAAGCTTGGTTAAAGCCGAGGAAGAACAACATCAGTTGAATGCTGTCATATTGCAGAGTTTGACAGATTTACAGAAAAAGATAGATTCTGGATGGGGTACATCAAGGCCAAAAGGAATTAAGAGTGGCACTAGGAGAAGGAGAAGGACTTCTAGTGGATCATCTGACTCTGAAGAATCCAATGGGGATTCTGGTTCTTCTCATAAAATAAAAAGAAAGAGACATCATAGGGATCGCTCTCGGGATGAATTTAAGAAAGCTAAACCTCTTACATTTGATGGTGAGGTTAAGACTGGACAAGAGGATAAAGCTTGGCTTCTTGGAATAAAGAAGTACTTTCAAGTGCATGACTATTTAGGAAACATGAAGGAAAGAGTTGCAATATTCAATATGAATGGAAGAGCATCCATTTGGTGGGAATATTTCAAGCAAGTAAAGAGGATCAGTGAAAGGAGACTTACACTACTACATTTCGATCCAAAATCCGACGGAAAATTCCGACGGCGCGTGGATTTCCTTTTTTAAACCTACCAAAAATCACAAAGATAATTTTTTTTTTTGAAAATGTCTCCATAAGCGTCGCTTAAGCAACGTATAGCCTCATAAGCGTCGCTTAAGAGACGGCGCCTTAAGTGAGCCGTCGCTTAAGCGACGCTTATGAGGATATCCGTCGCTTAAGCAACGCTTATGAGACCTATCCTACCTAGAATTTCCCATAAATTTCTACCTTGATATCAAGGTAAAAATTTATGGGAAATTGATATCAAGGTAGAAATTTATGGCGACGCTTAAGAGGCCTATATAATGTTGGGACGCATACTCCATGTTTGGGTGACTCCGCGGTTAATCAGAAAGTTGTAAGCGGAGTTACGGGTCAAAACAGTCTTAGGGGTGTCGGGAGAAGTTAAAACTCCTTTTTTGTAATAAACCCTTGGTTGAAATCCAGGGTTTAGGGTTTTGGGTACCCATGGTTTAAGACCATGGTTTTGTAAAAATGTGCAGTATAAATAAGCGCTTGTGTAAAGAAGATAGGTTAGGTTTTATGATGTAAGAAAGCTTAAGGCGAAGATAAGGTTGATTTTGTAAGGAAAGGTTAAGTCCCAGCTGTGTGCGTGGACGACCTCTGCAGCTGTGTGCGCAGAGGGTTTTTGTAAAGAAGATTGAGGAAAGACCTGCAGCTGTGTGCGCAGGGGCCTGCTACTGTGTGCGCGGCCTTTTAAGGATTGAAGGGATCTGCAACTGAGTGCATAGATCAACTGTGGTTTTGTAGCAAGTTGAATAAAACACAGTTTGTGGACGTAGCCCCTACACTGGGGGTGAGCCATGTTATATCCGGTGTTGTGGTTTCTTGTGCTGTTTCTGTTTTTGTTGTCTTTTATGAATTAATAACTGTATACATCTGATAAGTTAGATCACTGCTAATATTTAGCTTCGCTGTGAATTCCCTGTAGTGGGTTGAGCAAGTCACGACTGTTATTTATCTGCGAAGTTGTATGTGAATGAATGGTAAAGCTTATAATTATTGATTAATAAGGTTATTAAAGGCTAAGGTATAGTAATCCCCCTCTCCGCTTGTAGAAACCTGATTCTGCGGCACCCCATAGCTGTTTCAGGTGAGACTGCAACCTGCGCGCAGGTTGTTGCCGAAAGGGCCAACACTATGGGTCTTTTGTTGGTGCGACACTAAAGGATTAAACTTGGGTCTACCCTATTGCCCAACAAATTGGTTCCGTTGCCGGTTGAATTCAGTACCTGCTCAAGAGGGGTTTACATCGTACCTCAAGGGCTATGTTCTGGAGGCCCTCTGCGAAGGAAATTGGTGATTGGTTTGCTGAGACTTGTCTGAAATTTGCGCAGCAAGAGAATACGAATCCGTGTCGAAGCACAAGTGAATTTTTACAAAGGTATGTTTTTTGTGATGCTTCTGAATTTTTTTTTGGTAGCATCCACATAGAGTTGCACCAGTGGTTGTCTAGGCTAACAGAGAGGAGGATGAACTTTCAAGCTCGATGGATTCCTGTGTGGACCCCTGCAAGGGTCAATCTTGTGCAACACATGAACAACGAGGTATCCCGCGCTGTTGACTTCTGGACGACGCGAACGTTGGAAGCCTTTGTGACAGAGTTTGCCATAGACACAAGCACCTCTTTCAGCGAAGCTGAACGATAGTTTTTCAAAGGCCCCTGTGGTAAGTTTTTAAATTCCTTAAGCTTGAAGATTAAAATACTATTGGTTGAAAAGGGTATATTATTATTTGAATCAGACTGTTAGTTTAGTAGTAGTACTAACATATGTTTGCAAGTGAGAATACCTTCGACGCGCAAAGTGGGTTGCTGCGAAGTGAGCAAAGGTACAAAATATATTTTGAGTCCTACTCCCCAGTTCAGACCACCGCACCTCCCCTTGTAAACCCTCAACAGCCAGACCCTGAAGAAAACCCTTCGGTAGGAAACCCTCCCGTCACCCCATAGCGTCGCTTTGTTACCCCTAAAGTTTGGTCGCAGTGTCACAGGCAACCAAGTCCGAGTATTCCGGCCACAGGTCAATATGCCCCCCTAAACCCCCCCCCCCCCCCATCAACATCTTGTCCCCCTCCCAACCCTCCAAGAACCACCATGGCCCACCTAGCTGATGACATTAAGCTGCCCCTCTTCAAAGGAACGGGATCAGAAGATCCAGAACAGTTCTAGTTTTGTGTGAGGCCGTCTGGAACGCGAAGAGTATTATAGACCTGGATGTGAGAACCACGCAGCTCATTACTTCCTTTCGCGACCGGGATTTGACCTGGTTCATGAAATTATCCAGTAATCAGCACCCCACTTTGCATGAAATCAAGGCAGCCATCACTAAGGAATTTAAGAAACCGAAATCTGAATCGCAAAGTATCACTGAACTCAAAGAGATTCAACGGCGGCGCGGCGAATTTGTGTGGGACTTTGACCAGAGATTCAAAGTTCTACTAGACCAAGTCAGCTTCACCATTAGTCCGGTGCAGCACAAGGAATGGTTTATTGTAGCATTATTGCCGCATATCAGAACTCCGCTCATGCAACAGAAGGTTGCTGACCAGCAAGAGGCGCTGGAAATCGCAATGAAGCTAGAGACTGCCCCTGTCGGAGACGATTCTGGTATTGGTCAAATCCAAGCGCAACTGGCAGCGATGGCCCTGGAGCTTCGCGACATGAAGAAAGCTAAAACCAGTCGAGAGGAGGTCTGGTGTACGCAATGTCGGTCCGAGGGTCACGATAGGGACCAGTGCCCCGTGGCAAGAACTTACCTAAATACGGGCGCGCCCAACCAAATCAATCCCGGTGTTCTATATTGTGAGATATGTTGAACCTCTAGCCAGCACCGCCCTGAGCACTGCCATTTTCTTCAGAGATATGTTCAAGCTCCCAAAAACCCCTACTGCCAGTTCTGTAAGTCCATAGGGCATAATGAAGAAGAGTGTCGTAGTTACGACCTTATACGAGAGCGCACCTCTGATGCCTACCGAGTACACAATGAGGCCCAGAATAATGATGGCTATGGTTACCAGGGTGGTGCCTTCGGAAGAGGTGCTTTTGGCAGTTGCGGCTGTGGTGGGATGACTGGAAGAGGTAGAGGCCGGGTTGTGTGTTACAATTGTAACCAAGTTGGCCACTTGGCTCGCGACTGTCGGAACCCCACTACAACCTGTCGGTATTGCCACGGAATGGACCACATGATTGAACAGTGCCCCCAGCTCCTCACAAAGATTCAGGAGAACAACCGTGGCCCTGCCCCAAATATTCAGTTGATTTCCACTGAGCAAAGACCTGCCGCAACCCTCAATGTGGTCACCTGAAGTGGAGCTACGATGCATATTCAAAACACGCCAATGCAACCTGTCGCGGTGTGCGCACGTAAGGCCTCCGAGAAATTCCCAGCACTTGATCCTATGAAGGACCAAGCACCAGCCCAGGAGGCCCAGTGCAATATTGTTGACCCTGGCACAGCAGAAGTACCTGCGCGGCAACCTCAGCAGGATTTGAAGCCACAAGAGGCCTCGATAGATAAAGTAAGTACACTATTCTCTTTCTTACAGAGCTGTATGAAACTCTTGCGGAATCAGAATGCTTTAAAAGAGCTGCAAAAAGTTCTTGCTGTCACAGACCATCAAAGAGGAATTGATCAGGAGAAAAATGTTAGTCGTGTCAGAAGAACGGGAAGGGAAATGAGATTGAATGTTCAGATAGGGGAATATGATATGACTGATGTCATTTTGGATCTTGGATCAGACGTTAACGTCCTACCCAAGCAGACCTGGGGACAAATGGGAAAACCTTCCCTGGTTTGGTCACCTATACAATTACGACTAGCTAACCAGCAAAGGATTGTGCCTCTAGGGATACTTCTTAGTGTTCCAATAGACATTGATGGGGTCAGTACTCTAGCAGATTTTGAAGTTATTGAGATCATTGATGACAACAACCCTTATCCAGCCCTGTTGGGAATTGATTGGGCCATGGCCAATGCTGCAATCATCAACCTTAAGAGGAGACAGATGACCTTCGAAGGAAATGGTCTGTGCGTTATCATACCCCTCGACCCATCCCAAGGAGAAAGATATACAGGACCACTCAGAGATGAAGGGGAGTAGGATACTCTAGACCACATCTACAAAATCACAGCCAAGGATGCAGATTATGTTGAGCCTGACGCTGATGGTGTAATGGATTGGCAATGTGATAGCTCCTGCATGTCTGATTCAGACGATGGTATGGAGAACTGGCAGAACCGACTGTACGAGCTACATGGCCACAGATGCGCGCAGATCACTAAGTCCCTTAGATTCCTTAGTGCACAGCCTAGAGAGTTTCCTACATATGTTGGGATAACAGTGCTTGGAAAATTTATTGCACATGTGTCCGACCGAGTACCTCAGTCACAAAACACCCAGACTCTGGACACAGCACTAGAAGCTACAGCAGCATGGGGGCTCGATCCTAAAAAGTCTCACCCCAGTAGGGGAACCTGCCAGAAATTCCTGTGCCCCAGATTCATAAGCCAAGCTCAAGAGGTGCGAAGTAAGTTCAAGGGGCCGAATAGCCTTCAGGGACATTTGAGGCAGTACTATACAACAGGGGAAAACACACCTCGCAAGGAGAGGATGCATAAGTTTGTGCATATCTTGGAACCCATAGTGAAAAATTGGCATATGGAGGTTGAGCTCCGACACGGCACTGTAAGTAGGAATGATCTTGTTGATAGCGTTTTGATCAAATTTTCTATTAACAAGAGTGGTCCTGTTTTAGATATAGCTTTCCACGACAAGGAAAATGATGATCACCCACGAATTGAATACCAAACCAAGGGGCAGAGCCAAGACACTAGTCCCTCAAACCTAATAGTCCTGTCGCAGATATTACCAGGTCAGGTCGAAGGGCACTATTGTGCCGAGGTTGCTTGTTGTTCCGAAGTTTCAGCAATGATTCTGTCGAGGCCCAGAAACACAGCGAGGCTCAAAATACGACCATTGGGAAGCAGCCAAATTGGCGGCGGTAGTGCTTTAAGTGCCTTAAATACCTATACTAAGAATATTATCAGAAATCGGGTAACAGTTGGACAAGATTTCCTTAAGATTTGGTGCCTTCAATGCACCGTCCTGCCCGATGTGATTGATGGCGTGTATAAGAAGATGCCTAAGTCAGGGAAAATTGCATTCTGCATTTCATCAAGTTTTCTGAGTGAACCCATGACAACAGAAAGACAGATTGACGACTTAGTAAGAGAATCTGAGCGAGAGGGCCTGATAGCTTGCTCTAATCGGCCGCCTACTTCTGTTCCTGATGAAGATGACCAACCAGCACCACCACGGCCGATGCAGACTCGGTCTGCTAGAAAAAAGTGCAGAACTGAAGTTCGCTCCAAGCTCAACCAAGATCGGCAGAGTCGAACAGAGAAAACGTCGGCAGCACCTCCTATGGATCCCCCCGGTTCAGCATAGGTACCGGCCGAGGATAGGGAAAACATTGCACCTCCACGACCACCTTATCTCTGACCTATTCGCCCAGACACCAAGATTCCCCGACGGACAAAGAAAGTCACATTAACCACACCTTCACTACCATCAGGAGTTCAGCTTGTCGAAAGTATGACAGGGAAGATAGATCGGCTCAAGTACAACGACCACGACACAAACGATCATGGCAAGTTTCCCCAGTTTGCACCGATTGAATACCTGCACCGCGTCAACTACCCAGAACATGATGTACCCCTACTGGAAGTGCAACTGTGGGTTGCGGGCCTGTATAACGCTGGCCTACTCAAGGTGCTTGATATTCCACATTTCGGTCGCGGCATACAGGCGACTATAGTGGCTAAACAGTTGCTTGCATTAGTGCATGATGACTATTTGTGGATAGGAGACCAGCAAATCCCCATTGATGCCGCACTCATTAATAAGATCACAGGGTTATCTATGGAAGGACCTGATCCAGGGGATGAATTTCCCTCAAAACATGAGGATACAAAACTTGCACAAACTATGAAAGAGCAGTTTGTCCTGACCAAGGGGAAACGGGGATATCACACCTCCGCGATCCAGGACCAGCCTATTCTCTTTGCAGCTGAACTCTTAGCTTGCAACATCATCCGAAAATGCAGGCCTACTGAGGTACCTGCTCCAGTTATCTGGATTTCCATGAACTACGCCGAGGGATACACTTACAACTGGTCCGCATATCTTGCAAAAGAATTCCTGGAGGATGTTTGCGATGCACAGGAAAAAGGTAGACCTTTTCATTACTCCTGGTTGTTAATACTTATTGCATTAGTTGGGTGGAAAGAACCCACCGAAGCTCAGTTTGTCGAAGTAAACCCAGGCCGGCTGGAGGCATTAAGGTATGCCTCCCTCTGGCTATCCTCGAATAAGTATTTGTTATGCCATGAGTACCCACCTGGAGATTCTGCGAACACCTCGGCTTACCAATGAGTTGTTCTCTAAATATGAGGGTGCCGCGAACTTCAGGGCTGATCTTCATCATGTGTTCATTCAAGCTCGTGCCGATCCACGACATCGATGGTTTAAATTACCTTATGTAGTAACCGAATTAGATGTCATGGGAATTGTTCAGTTATGGCCAGCTGATTGGTTGCAAAACGTCAGGAAAAAACCCTCTATCCCCGTTCCCCTAGCTACAAATATTGGCGCAGGGTCCAGTCAGGCGCAGCAGCAAAACCCGTTAGAAGATAGCGAAGACCTGAGTGATTCACAGATGGATGGCGACGGCCAGAACAGAGATGGCGGCCAGGATGATCAGGATGAGGACTCGTGCAAGACTCTATCAGATCCTAGCCCATCAACCAAGCGCAAGTCACCAGAAGTAGTAGAGGTAAATAAGCCGCAGTCCCGCAAAAAGTCAAAAGCGTCGAAGGACAAAAATATTGAAGAAGATGTCACTATAACGCTAGATGAGATAGAACAGGCTCTAGAAAAATCTACTGGGACGCTTACCAAAAAATGGTCCGAGTTTTCCCAAATGCATCTTGCCAGGCTCACAGGTATAGCAAACAGGGTTTCGGAGCTAAAAGAGCTAGCGGCAAAATCAGTAACCAGTCTTACGACAAGTAGCACTACAGCAGTCGCGCAGCAGGATATTAGGCAATGGCCAACCAGAGATAACCGAGGTCAAGTATCAAGCGCAGCTCTGACACTGACCGATGCAGATTCCCAGTCCCAGATGAATGTGACTGTATAGATCGATTATACAAAGATGACCATGTCAGAATTGCACCTCTGCCAGCAAGCAATTACAAAGGAGATCCATGCACGAGATCAATTGTCCCAAATCCAATTGGATGACATTATCAAGCAAAACCAAATCGTCGCAGCACAACTAGAAGAAGTGGCGAAAAAGAAGATAGATGTTGAACATAAAACAACTACACTTATGCAAGCATTGGACGAGGCCTGTCGGAGTCTTTCTGATTTCGACCTGCAAGGTGCAGAGGACCCAGCACAGAGAATTGCTAAGCTGAGAGACTATGCCCAGCAGTATCATAGTGATATTGACAGGTTGAAGAAAGAACACCAGCACCAGATCGCAGAACTTCAACTGCGCATCCCTCCTGAGACTACACCAGAGGCCCGAGAACAGCGCCATAGGGACATCAAGGCTTCAGCAGCAAAAATATCAGATAATATAGCCAACGTTGCCAAATTGCTGGAAGACAGCATTGAATCTTGGGTGAACCTCCAAGACCATCCAGATGTCGGTAAGATCCAGGAATCCATCAAGATACGCCAGGCTGAATTAGATGCAGTCAGAATAGAAATCAAGACGTTGCCACCTATGCAGAAGATGGCTAAAGTGAAGCGCACCAAGGAACTTCAGCAGGAAATTGAATCTTGTAGGACAAGGGTAACGCTGCTGGAGAATTCACTCCAGCCCCTAGTTGATGAAGCATTGGAATTAAGTAATACTGCAGAAAGCCAGCTCAAAGTTTTGAAGAGCTACGACAGTTTTGCACAGGAACGGGCTAATACAGATTCATCTTCAGTGTTACAAGAGTTGGTGGAAAAGGAAAAATCAGCTGACGACATACTATATAACCTCAACAGTCGCTTCAGCACCTTCGCGCAGAAGATTCTCCTACCAGAGACGTCGCAGGGTGTCCCGGGACGGGCCACTAGTGAGTCTTAGGGGCCTGTTGGGACGCATACTCCATGTTTGGGTAACTCCGTGGTTAATCAGAAAGTTGTAAGCAGAGTTACAAGTCAAAACAGTCTTAGGGGTGTCGGGGGAAGTTAAAACTCCTTTTTGTAATAAACCCTTGGTTGAAATCCAGGGTTTAGGGTTTTGGGTGCCCATGGTTTAAGACCATGGTTTTGTAAAAATGCGCAGTATAAATAAGCGCTTGTGTAAAGAAGATAGGTTAGGTTTTATGATGTAAGAAAGCTTAAGGCGAAGCTAAGGTTGATTTTGTAAGGAAAGGTTAAGTCCCAGATGTGTGCGTGGATGACCTCTGCAGTTGTGTGCGCAGAGGGTTTTTGTAAAGAAGATTGAGGAAAGACCTACAGCTGTGTGCGCAGGGGCCTGCTGCTGTGTGCGCGGCCTTTTAAGGATTGAAGGGATCTGCAGCTGAGTGCGCAGATCAACTGTGGTTTTGTAGCAAGTTGAATAAAACACAGTTTGTGGACGTAGCCCCTACACTGGGGGTGAACCACATTATATCTGGTGTTGTGGTTTCTTGTGCTATTTCTGTTTCTGTTGTCTTTTATGCATTAATAATTGTATACATCTGATAAGTTAGATCGCTGCTAATATTTAGCTTCACTATGAATTCCCTGTAGTGGGTTGAGCAAGTCACGACTGTTATTTATCTGTGAAGTTGTATGTGAATGAATGGTAAAGCTTATAATTATTGATTAATAAGGTTATTAAAGGCTAAGGTACAGTAATCCCCCTCTCCGCTTGCAGAAACCTGATTCTGCGGCACCCCATAGCTGTTTCGGGTGAGACTGCAACCTGCCCGCAGGTTGTTGCCGAAAGGGCCAACACTGTGGGTCTTTTGTTGTTGCGACACTAAAGGATTAAACCCGGGTCTGCCCTATTTACCAACATATAATTATAGTGAAAAGGTGAAAGATGAAGCTATACATTAGCCATATGATGAAAATGCATGCAAAAACTAAAATGCCTTATAGTATCGACAATCATTATCATATTTACAGCTGTAACTAGGTTGCGGGTGGTGGAAGTCATTATGAAAGAAAGAGAAAACATGCTCAAGTCCTAAAGATATCCCCTTAGTCTCAAACACCATCAACATGTCCTCATATCAAGGCATGGGAGGATTGATAGTTTGTGGGGATTCAACAACCATCCAAGACTAAAAACTATTGTCTAAGGATATTATAAAATGTTCTTGAGATCAAGAACCTTTAACAATAATATGGAATAAAAGATTGCATGGTGTTAGCACATGTTTGTTTTTAACACATAAAATTTTATTAATGTGTGTATGTTCATGTAAATTTAAACAAACAAGGTTGGAATGCATCTTTTCATATGTGTTCTATGGGTTGTCTTCTTTAGCTTTAGTTTCAAAATAAAAATTTACATAATAAATTTTAATATAAAAATTGATTTTATAATTAATATAAAGTGAAACTTTATTATCAATTAATTATTAGATTAAACTAACAAAATCTACTTTTTTTTCTTTTTCTTTTTTTTCAACCCTAAATAGGAGACTCTAACCTAGAACCCAAAACAAACAAACCCTACCTTTAATTTTGGTATTGAATGCATATTACATTCATATTTTTTAACATAAGAAATACCAGCTAAATACTTTATTATTATTATCTAAAAAATGAATATTATGAAATACGACCCAACCTACATTAAGGATCTAGTGCCATCAACAAATTGGAGAAAAATTATGTTGCTAAAAGTATATGTTGCATTGATAGGTTAGTTGTGCATTACAAATGTGTCTAGATATCTAGCTAGTCTTCTTGAGGTCAAGTGTGATGAACAAAACTTAGAAACCATGGCACATGCATTCACTAGGGGTTATTTTCCCTAGGAGATGGAGATGAGTGCCATTAACATGTTCCATGCATAGTGGATGGGTCTTGAGGCCTTACCAAAGTCATTTTGGTAGAGAAATATCATCCTAAGGCTACTTAAATTGGTTGATGGAAATATAAAACATCCTCGAGCCCTAAATATATATCCTTAGTCTCAAGCACCATCAACATGTTCTCATATCAAGGCATGGCAACATTGACAGGTCATTATGAATGGGGATGTAGACTTTGACAGTACATTTTGGTAAATTCCTTTTTGAGATGGAGTCGAGTATTGAGATGGAGTCGAGTACTGAATGACAGCGCCGTCGTTTATTGTGCATTTGTCCTGAGTCGAGTCGGGTATTGAGTAATTTGTCCTGTGTAGCGGGTTCTACTTTCTCCATAGGTCTCTCCTCCCCTTGGCTGCTAGATTCTTTATGAGAGGGGGTTTCTTTAGAATTGGTATGGATCGATGCAACTTTGAGCGCAGTTTCTGGAGTGGCTGCCTTTTGGTGGAGTAATGGGCAGGCCTTTTCTACTTCATTCTCCATTTCTATCAGTTGGTGGTTTGCATTGGCACTGCTCCACCATGTAGGATTTTGATTGGATTTCCTTTTGGCATGGGGTCTACCTTGCTTCGCTTCCCCAGGTCATGAATAGGTTTGTGATTAGGGAAAGAGGTGATTGTGTGCTCAACAACAAAACAAGATTGGCAATAGAAGGTAACGTGCTCATAGTCAAGCTTCTGTTTCAACTTTCCACATATCACTTCAGGAAGGCTTTTGGAAAGATCCATTTCAACACAAATCCTTGCAGAGGTTGTCCATTGTCTTTCTGTTGTTTCAGGTCTGCAGTAATGAATTTTTCCTATGCCATTTTCAATCTCTGCCAGTGTCTCAAGAGGCCAGAATTGTAGGGAAAGGTTAGGGTTTCCTTACACAGTGGAACTGAGGTTAAACATATCACTGAGGTGTTAAAGGTAGGTTACTGGGGCTTCATTCAGAGAGCAGCTGATCCCTATCAGCTGCTGAATCAAACTCAACAATGGAGAAATCTGGTGGACATGGGTAGAAATAAGCCCTCCTCCGATAGAAGGGGCTTCCAGCTTTGATAAGCCCAGCTGTGCAGATCTATCAATGTATGCCATCAGTTAGAAATCGGCAAACAAGTCCATGCTTATGATAGGAATCAGTTTGTGTGGGATTTGTGGCATCCTTTTCCACAGAAACAGAGCACCGAGCAAAGCTATGTAAGTCTGAAGATGAAACAACATGACAATTTTCCCTTTACAACGACTGAAGGACTGATGGTGAATGGGAAAGAAGCAGCTTAATTTAGGTTCGAAGGTATCAATCCTTGGCTAGGAAATCTAGGCTTGAGGGAGTTTGACTCCATGGATGACATGATGTGAACTTGTAGGGGGGAAATGGAGACAGTTCTGTAGTGGCTAGGGAAAAACCCTAGCTATGGAGAAGCGTAGAGGAGAGCGCATCCATTTCTCTCAACTTGTTGGTTCTCATACTACATTTGGTCTTTTTTCGAAGAGAGAAAGATATGATAATAGGATGTCAAAGCAGGTTTCTATAGTCTGCTGGAACTATGACAATGCATTATCTATCAATGGGGTTGTGGAACTTTTAGCTTTAGAAAGGTGATATGCCCAACAAAAAGACCCTCAATTTTGGAATAATGAAATATGCCAGACAAAAATTTAGGGTTCCATCTCCTTATTACAAGTGCAAATTGGTAGACCTGTATGAAATACACCCGAAATTAACTACAAATTTAGAATTAGAAAAGTATCTCAATATATGGCTAACAGGATGGATTTTTGAAAACAGAGCACTGTGATTTTGATCTAATGACTGGAATATCTGTATTCAGGATTGATCAGATGATGTCTTACGAATTTTGATATTCTGGATACAGGATCAGTCTACACTGGAGTTGATTTCTGCAAAAAGTTGTGTGGAGTGTCAATTATCCGAAGGTGTGTTGATGGAATCCATATCAATTTTCCATTAAAATTTTCATGTTAATCTGTTAACAAAGAATTTTTTGATGTAATATTCTGCCTCCTGCATTTTATTGCCTCTTCACATTTAACTGGTATGCTATAGCGAGGTCCCTCAAATTGGAAATTCTCAACTTACCCAGGCAGAAAGATTGAAGTGTTGGCCAAAAAGTGTAATATTTTGTGCACATAATGGAAATAGATTTTATGTGGTTTAGAAGTCACCATAGCAGGAAAAATGAACAGAAAAGACTTCAGTGTTTTTGTTGAATGCAGAGTTCTTGACTAGTTTTGTATGTGCAGTGGGGAGAGCATGGAAAATGCATTGCGTGCTTGTTGTAAAGGAATCAAAATTGGGAAACTTTTAATCCATCGTGATGGAGATAATGGTAAACAGGTTAGATGTTTGAATTGGTTGAATTCTGCACACATTCTCCTTAAAAGCTTGGTTTGATGAATGCATATATCGCTTCTCTAATTTGTATTTCATTATATTGAAATCCAGCTGATTTATGAGAAATTACCAAATGATATTTCTGAACGCCATGTTTTGCTCCTTGATCCAGTTCTAGCAACAGGTAAGATTTTTGAGTAAGGTGATGACATTTGAATTGCTTCATTTCTGAAAACATTTCTTAGTGCCTGCATTAAGAGACTTCATGAATGAAGCTCAATCAGTAATTGATAGTATTCCATGATTCTATTATCTTTCAACCACAGGTGTTACCTAGTTCCTTAGAAGTAAAACTAATTCTTTATTGCAGTCACAAGTTGTTAGAGGATGTCTATGCTACAGTTAAATTATTGGAAGATCTTTGTATTCTTGTTTCTTGGTTTGTGATTTTAACACTAAGATTTTTGTTGTCTTATACTACAAGCATTATAGATGTGGGGCTTGCAGCAAGGAGTGACAGGTCCTGTCTTAGTTCATGAATATTTTTGTATTTGTTGTTGTTGTGCATGTGCTTGACACGTCAGGAAACTCCGCTGGTTAGGCTATTGAACTTCTAATACAGAAAGGGGTGCCAGAATCACATATCATATTCCTCAATCTCATCTATGTAAGTGAAATCTCACGTTTACATGTTATGTAATATGTGGAAGCAACAACACACTTTTCTCCACCTTTTCATTTGGTTCTTTTGTTTGTCTTTTATTCTTTTCTCTTTCAATGTACTCTGGACAAAAATATCTGTCTATGCGGCACATCTTTCTATCAACAGTATGATTCTCTTAGGAGGTCTTTAACATATCCAGGGAAACTGCTATAGTGAAATTTCATCATCTTGCAGCTTTTAAAGTGTTATAATTTATACTCCTTTGCAAGCTTCTTCATTCTGAAAATTGCAGCATTGTATTGCAGGCTCCTGAAGGGATCCACCTGGTCTGTAAACGGTTTCCAAGGCTGAAAATTGTAACATCTGAGATAGATGCATCTTTGAATGAGGAATTCTGTGTAGTTCTTGGGATGGGTGAATTTGGTGATTGCTATTTTGGGATGGGTGAATTCGAGCCATGAAGCTTTCATTACTAGAGACAAAACTGCAGTTATTCTCAGCAGCATAACTCTCTAGAGCCCTTCCTACCATGCATTGAGCTTGAAAGTCAGTATTGTTGTTGATTTTTTTGTATTTGGAGATTTTTTATTTCTTCTTTATTGTAGCTTTTACTACATGTTCCTTGCCTACTTTATATCTTGGAAAATTATCCCTTTGGATTTCTTCAAACTTGGGACAAACTAATTGGTCTTCTACTACTTTGCCTCTAGTTAGTTTTCTTTGTCTCTCAACCTCGAGTTCACCTGGATGCCTCCCAAACAGTGACCCACTAGGAGCAGAAGAGTAAGTATTGTCTAGTTTTTTCTTTTTGGTAATTGATTGAACAAAATGTCCATTTTAAAACAGATTTTATTCGAAATGTCGTCACTTGCTTGTTGCTTTATTACAGTATTGCTTTCTTATTTTTTTTCTTGCCTTGAAAGCTTTGGTCACATATATTTGTAATCTAAGATGTGGGACCATATGCACATCCAACCTAAGGCGATGGAATTTTAGAATTTCATCCCCATGATGTAACAGATCTCTTGGCAAGTATAGCCTAATAGGAATTTTTCATAGAACATAACAGGAATTTTCAGAGTAAATGGAGAGGTACCAAGCAACTAACTGAGACAGCTATTTCCTCCTACTGCAGGCAATCTGCTGTATATGCCACCCCCTAGCCAGGCTATGATACCACCAGGGAAAAGAATGTTGTAGACAACCCAAGTCTGCTGCAACTCTTTTTACTCAAATCTGGTTTAGTACAGATATGCACTCTGTTTCCAGCTTAATGAGTCAAAATAACAGCTAACGAGAGCATTCCTCTCAGGAAATACAACCCAGAAGCAGATAATCTCTGAGGTCAAAATTCTAGCAGAATAATTACTCAACAAGAGGCTCAAATTTCAACAGAAGAATTACTCAATAATAAACACCAATCTACAGCAGATAACTTACAATCCTACAGAAAATCTCTGATCTCTCTATTGGAATCAAACAACTACCCACTACATCCACAAGGCAACTCAGGCCTAACGAACACTGAGACAACTAATGGCACACTTGCCACATGATTGATGTTCCATCAATGGACAGTGCCCTTGGCATGCACAACTCCTCTGAGTGTATCTGCAATGATTCTCTAAGTGTCTCTGGATCTGCCCCGTTCCCGAGACTCTGGTTTCCCTATTTATCACCGAACATGTCCGTTGAAAGCTTAACAAGGACCATGCATGCAATCTTCAACAGAGTTTTCTGCTTAGTAATCCCTCAAAATTCCGTCGCTTCGGTGCTTTTCAGTGTTTGCATAGATAGGTACAGATAGTTGTTCATTAATTTCCAACAGAGTTTTCTTGGTTTTGGATTCTCCCTAGTTTCTAATGGCTTTCTCTCATAGTTTTTCTACTTCTTATTACGGTGGTCTCCTCTTCCTAGGTTGAACCTTCATTTTCTCTTCTCTTCTCCAAAAACTAGCTCTATTTTCCAATTTGAGTTTTCCCTTATTTGCATACATGAAGGGTGCCAAGGAGAGTCTAATTCCTCTACTCCAACTGACTATGACTAACACCATGAACTGATGAAGCCCATTGCAATTTTAAATCTAGGTATAAACAATATAGTTTGAGGAAATACGAAGTGTTTCACATCAATATGAGATCCATGTATTTCCTCCTGTATATTAATATAAAACATTTTTATTCACCAAAAAGGCTGCTAGAATGCAATGAATTCAACAGCTAGTAGAATTCAATGTGGCCACCACAAAGGAATGATATCAGCAATTGTAAGATAACAAACTCAGGTAGCAACAGAAATGTCTATAAATGTTTATTAAAGAACACCAAAAACTCGTCCCTTCCTCTATTAGAGTCTTTCCCGAGGTCAAGGCTACCTCAGCAGTCCTTTACAGTAGGGTTGGCTCTACTGCCTATAGTCAATCTAATCGTCTCTCTCTCTCAACTATTCCTTTAGTGACCATGGTTTTGGAGACACATCAATGTTCTTCCCAGGTTGACCTATAGATACAAAGAAATTTAGAGATCTTAGATGCCACTCTTCACTTGTCCTACAAGGAAGGCATCAAGAATGGGGAGCACACTATGGTCTTTGTATAATGTTTGAAGCTGAGAGAGTATATCTAGAATGATATTTGCTAGCTGTGATAGCTCCCCTGTATCTCTAGATGTATATGACAGAATTATTGTTAACAAGTTGGTGGTCATTAGGAGGATATTTTAGAATAATATGGTGCAGTACTATGAAATTCCTTGATCACATATTCCATAAATTAGGAGCTTGAACAGGGAAAAAAATAATGCCTCTCGGTGAGGGACATATACTAAGCATAATGGTGGGGCAGTTCATTATGGATGCATTTCAATATTCCTGTTTAGTGGTTCATTTGATACTTATGCACATAGTGCAAATTCGACACACCAATGAATGCATTGTTACCATGATACAAAATTTTATTTTTGGCAAATTTAATGATAGTATTACAGATCTAAACAACCTTTTACAGCTCTTTCAAAATATGGTTTTTGCTTGGATGTTTGATATGTTCTACAAAGTTCATAATATACATAAAGGAGGCCATTAGGATCTAGAAGTTCAAAAAAGGAGAGATCATAATTTTATCATGATGGTATGTTCTTTATTTTTGAATGATTGTGAAACTCATAAATAGCATGACACAATTCTACCATACCATGAAGCCACATAAGAAGTAGTTCAATAATTTTAGAGCCACGTCTAAGATGGTCATCAAGATTTATAATCCTACACCCTAAAGAATGGTATATTACACTCTGTTGAGTTAGGAAAGTATGAGATTATTATGGAAAACTTGTGCCAGATCAACAACTATAATTTACAGCTTTAAACTTCCTATGTACTAGTTATAGCTCCATTATTGGTTAACAATGTAATTATTACTCAAGATTATTCTTTGGTAAGGGGAATTGACCTAGATTTTATTTTGTATGCTCAAAAACATATCCATTTTCATGCTTCCAAGAAAATTTGGGTTCACCTAAAGCATGGTTGTCAAAGGTTATAACTATTTTTAGAATTACAAGATACAAGTACAGTTCATACCTATATCATAATGTGGAAACATTTACATGCTGTATTTTTCTTAGAGTATTTTTTTGATATTCCTATAAGATTGCAAGAAGTTGAAGTGTTGTAACAAGGAACACATTGTAGATTACTTGTTTGACAAAACTTATATGAAACAACATGGTGAATTTCCATGCCTGTAAGCCTGAACGCTTTGGCTGAAAAGCAAAGATTGGATACATGCAACATGAAAAGAGAGAAGCAATTCGAAGTGTAATGATGGAGGGGATACTCTCGGTACTGGAATAAATGCTATGCTATGAAACTGTCTAGATGGTCGCGCAAACGAGTATCGTTCTGGATTCTGTCAATTCCCTATTTTATCCACTACACCCTTGTGTGTCCATTGGACTGTGTTACAACTTACAACTTTCTGCAGTGATCTAGTTATTAGTTTCTCTGATTTGGAGTAGTAAGCTGTTCTGCAAGTAGTTGCTGCAGTGCAAGGTTATTTCCCACCATGGCCATTATAAGAGTGTGTGTGCTTTGTTTCAACCTTGCTTTTCATCGAAAGTTAAAATTTCTGAAATTAGAAAATATGTGAAGCTACACAAGTGGCCACGAAGTTTCTACAATGCTATTCCTTGATTACAAAATCCTTCTTATGACTACAACGTTAGCCCTCTTTTTATGACTATCTTTGAATATTATACGAATTCCACACATGTTGTGGAAAATTAAATCATACTGACAATTTATTAGCAGTCAGAAAATATTCCTTTCATTGTGAATTATAGTCAGAAATCTTTCCTTTGTGGTCAATATAGATGGGAAAAGGTTTTTCCTGGGAAGTATCTAATGATATTTGACAAACAGAACATGTTCAGAATTAAACTTCATAAAATTAGTTGAATAGATAACAAAACTCAGACAGACTAAATAATCGAACAAATAAGCACATGTTTGATTGTTTCTGACCAAACTTTAAGATTGTTTCTCCAGCCAGGAGCAAAATTTTCCCAGAAAGCTATATTTTATTACCTTTATACAAAGTATGTCTAAGTTTGACTAATTGTATTTTACTTTCATGGGTTGCTAATATAGACGCAGTCACCTACACTTGGAGGTGCTTGGAAGCATGTCCGAGATTTCCTCATGTCTATAGATTAGAATTGTCAAATCTAGTATTGGGGACTTGACAATAATTTTTATATCTCCCAAGCTATGCTAGAACTTGGGCATCTAACAAGTGTGGGGTATGAATTTAAGCTTCCTCCTTCTCAAAATTGAAGTCGAAACAAAAACAGATGCATCTCTTGTCTAGGTTATTGTAAATTTGTGTCAACTACTTTAACTATAAATAAACTCTAGTAGAATGCCTTGCCTATTATCCACTTTGACCTTGTTATTATGCACTCTGATGTAATAGAATTTGTTCGTCAGTATGTCTATTATATTTGGGGTGTGCATCTCAATCTAGTTTCAGAGTCTTCGTATTGCTTTCAAATTCTGTTGTCTGTCTTTGCTTTTCATTCCTGTTTGAAATTTATTTTTTTCTTAAATCATTATGTAATGCAATGTTTCCCCTTGCATTTAGAAAACATGTTAATACTTTTGAGTTCCTATACAGGCATGGTTGCATCTTTGACAAATGAGAGTGCTACAAGTAAGGATGTCTATTTTTCTCACTGGACATCAGAGATGATCTATATAACCCATTTGTTGGTGGAAGAACTAAAAAATTGATAGGCCCACTTCTGGCTGATACGTATGTTACACTGTTGAAGGGAAGAAATGCGTGGTATGGTCAATGGATTGCAAAGGGGGAAATTAGGCCAGACATGGGGGACAACATATAGGGAAAAGGAATGATACATGTCTAAATTTAATTTTGAGCTCAGGAAAATTTTTTCTTTTTCTCTTTTGTTTATTGCTAGAATATATGTTTCATAGGTTAAATGATAAGTGGAAACCACAAGGTGGGAACACTGCTTTGGAAAGCTCCCAAGGAGACCCATAAGATTTTTAGCAGTCCCTGGCATGCTTTAGAGAGTAAATTCATGATCCAAAGATGTATCTATGGTTGGAAATGTTGTATCAGAACAACATAGTGCAGAGATATGAATGGATACTTTCTGTTGTTGATAATATAGGGTGTATCATTTCCATCATTTCATCAAAATGTTTTAAACTAAGTGACATAGGATGTTGCTTGGGTGGAGTATCCCACTTTATGTAGTGCAAGTCATGGTTAACTGAAGTATTCTAAAACTCCTGAGCATTGCAAATAACAGGTGAAAATAGCCTTCTGGGGATGAGATAAAGTTTGTATAGTACATTAAAACTGTTCATGGAAGATTGTCCCAAACCCATATACAAAACTCCAAAAACGTACGAGTCAAAACCACCCAGGCTGAACCTGTAAAAGAAACAGCATGATGGTTATGATCAGTTCAGCTATAATTTCAATAAAATGCTTTATAAAGAAGATATGATACATCTTGAATTAGTACACTAATTGCAGAAAGACAATTAGAAGAAGACGAAACAATATGTGAGGTGTTTCCAACATAAATAACAATACTAAGATGCTGCATCCTCCAAGTCAATACAATATCAAATAAAAAGAATTCTCCGTGGCACAAAGCAATGTCAAGAAACACAAGGACCATGCAAGCACAAAACACATTAAATTTTCTGAAGGAAATAGTATATAAGTAAATCATTCTTTACTTTACACAATAAACAAACCTTCTTCTAAAGGAAAATGCAATCAGAGGAATGTATAACAAATTTGCAAATATTTTTTTTTAAATAAAAATTCACTTCCGTCACTTATGCGACGGTTCTCTCTGTCAATTTTCCGACGCTTAAACTCTATATCCGTCATTTAAGCGACAGTTAGAACTGTTTCTTTTCCGACGCTTAAACTTTATATCCATCGTTTTAGCGACAGTTCTCCCTGTCGCCTTTCCAACGCTTCATTGTTATATCCGTCGTTTAAGCGACGGTTATTGATGTCGCTTATTTGACGTGTACTCATTCTATCCGTCGCTTAAGAGATGGTTATTCATGTCGCTTCACCGATGCCTTACATTTAACAGACGGTAACTGAGGTGTCACTTAACCGACGGTTACTTAGGTGTCGGATAACCGATGACAAGTTTCCGACGCTTAAAAAAAAATCAAAGTGTCGTACATGCGACAGGGAATTGTCGAAAATCCGACATGACGGCCATCGGATTTTTGGTCAAAATGTAGTAGTGTTAGGTGGAAACAGTTCAAGAAGTATTTCAAGCAGAAATACCTCTCTGATAGGTATTATGATGACAAGATTAAAGAGTTCCATGAGCTGAGATTGGGACAGCAGACCATGGAAGAATATGCAAATACATTTTTGGAGCTGTTGAGGTATGTCTGGTACATCAAAGATGAAAAAGTGAAGGTCTAGCATTTTCTAAGTGGATTTCCTTAGTATTACAAAGATAGAATTGAGTTTTATGAACCTAGAACTCTTGAAGAAGCAATAAGAAAGGCTAAGTATTGCTATGAGCAAAGAAAAGGTAAGCTAGATTACCATAAGGCATGGAAGGACAAGAAGAATGAGAAGTATGACGAAAGAAAGAAAGGTTTCAAACCTTCTAACTTCAGGAATCAGTAGAAGTAGCAATCCCAAGCTGCAAGTAAACCAGTTGGAGTGACAGGAGAAAAGCCTAAGGATCCACAACAGAATAGAGGCCCACTTCAATGTTGGAAATGTGGAGGACCCCACATGCACAGGAATTGTCCACTCAAGAGTGAGAGTGAAAGATCAGCTTATAACATTCAAGAAGAAGAAACAGTGGGTCAAGTAGCAAGGGCAGTCCCTAGGATTTATGCAGCACTGGAGGACTGCCAGGAAGATCACTAGTCAACTGTGGTTGAAGTAGCAGGTAATATTGTTGAGAAACCTGTTTCTATTTTGATTGAACCTGGTTCTAATCACAGTTACATTACTCCTAGAATAGTGGAGATTTGTTCTTTTAAGGAAGTAAAGCATAGGAAGTCTTGGTTAGTTCAGCTAGCCACTGGAACTAAGAGAAAGGTTAGTGAAGTGGTGGAGAAATGTCCATTGGTCATGGATGGATTGGTCACATGTGTAGATCTGAATGTTCTACCGCTTGGTTTCTATGTTGTTCTCATTGGAATGGGTTGGTAGAAGCTCATAGGGTAAAGCTTGAATGCTACAATAAGACTTTCGAATGCATGAATGAAGAAGGGAACCTAGTAGTTGTGAAAGGTAATCCAAAGGTGATTTCAATACAACATGTTTCAACAATGAAGTTAAAGAAGTTATGTAGGAAGATTTGCCAGTTGTATGCAGCTCACATTTTGGAGACATCAGGAGATGAAACTCCTAGGTTGGAGGACTATCAGATGTTACAGGAATTCAGGGATGTGTTTCCTGATGAGATTCCATAACTTCCTCCAAAGCGGGACATTGATTTCACAATTGAACTTGTGCCAGGAGCAGTACCAGTGTCCAAGGCACCCTACAGGATGAGTACACCAGAGATGCTAGAGTTGAAGATGCAACTACAAGAGTTGTTGGAAAAGAAGTATATCCAACCGAGTGTGTCTCCTTGGGGAGCACTGGTTCTTTTTGTAAACAAGAAGGATGGTACACTCAGGTTGTGTATTGATTACAGACAATTGAACAAGGTTACTATGAAGAATAAATATCCTTTGCCTAGGATTGATGACCTCTTTGATCAAATGAGAGGAGCAAAGGTATTTTCCAAGATTGACTTGAGGTATGGTTACCATTAGGTGAGAATCAAGGATAAAGACATTCATAAGACAACCTTCAGGACAAGGTATGGACATTATGAGTTTGTAGTGGTACCATTTGGTCTCACAAATGCACCAGCTACATTTGTGTGCCTTATGAAATGTCTTCAACAGATTTTGGACAAGTTTGTTCTTGTTTTCCTTGATGACATTCTTGTTTATTCTAAGAATGAGAGAGACCATGAAGAGCATTTGAGTTTGACATTGCAATTGCTTAGGGAGCACCAGTTGTATGCAAAACTAAGCAAGTGTGACTTCTATAGAGATAGAATTCAGTATTTGGGTCACATTATCTCAGAAGAGGGTATATCTATGGACCCTGAAAAGATTGAAGCCATTATGAATTGGCCTACTCCAAGAAATGTGACAGATGTAATATCTTTTATGGGACTTGTAGGATACTACAAGAGATTCATTGAGGGGTTCTCTAGAGTTGCACATGCCATCAATTCTTTGCAAAAGAATTGGATGAAGTTCGAATGGACATCGAGGTGTGAAGAAAGTTTCCAGCGGTTGAAGAATCTTCTCACCACTGCACCCATATTGAAGGTTGCAGATCTAGAGAAAGAATTTGTGGTGTGTATCGATGCATGCAAACAAGGGCTTGGAGGAGTCCTTATGTAGGACAACCACGTGATATGTTATGAGTCAAGGAAGCTGAAGGAGCATGAGAAGAACTATGCCACTCATGATCTAGAGTTTGCAGCCATAGTACATGCCCTCAAGATATGGAGGCATTACTTGATGGGTAGAAGATTTGAGCTTAGAACAGACCATTGTGGTCTAAAGTATTTGTTTGATCAGCCTACTCTGAATGCTAGACAAGCGAGATGGCTAGAATTTTTATGTGAATTTGATTTCGGAATCAAGCACATAAAAGGGAAAGAAAACAAGGTAGCTGATGCAATCAGCAGGAAGGTGCAGGAAATGCATGTGGCATATCTTAGTAGTTTCCAATCGGATTTGAGGTAGTAGATTGTTAGTCATGCTGCTGGAGATGAATTGTATAAGCAGATAAAAGACAAATTGCAGTAGCAAAGTCTTGAGAAGAGGTATGAGGGATATAAATTGGAAGAAGATGGACTTCTCACTTATAAAGGTATAATTTATATTCCAGATGTAGCAGATTTGAGGAGAGTTGTTATGGATGAAATCCATCAAGCTCCATATTCTGGTCACCCAGGATATCAAAAGACAATTGCTACAGCTAGAAAGCAGTACTTTTGGCCATGAATGAAAAGGGATATGGCTGAGTACATTTCGAGGTGTATGAAATGTCAATAGGTAAAGGTTGAGCATCAACACCCTGTAGGTTTATTGCAGCCTTTGCCAATTCCGGAATGGAAATGGGAAGTTATTTCCATGGATTTTATTACAAGATTGCCGATGACTTGGAGACAACATGATTCCATCATGGTTGTGGTGGACAAGTTGACAAAGGCAATGCATTTTATACCAGTTAAGTCTACACATAAGACTAATGACATTGCAAAGATATTCATGAAGGATATTTTCAAATTGCATGGATTGCCTAAGGCAATAGTCTCTGACAGAGATGTCAAGTTCACTTCCAACTTTTGGAAGGGGTTGTTTGCAGATTTGGGTACAAAGCTAAAATTCAACACTGCATACCATCCTCAGACAGATGGGCAGACAGAGAGAGTTAATTAGGTGCTTGAATATATGCTTCACATGTATGTGATGGACAAACCAACCAAGTGGGAAGATTACTTACACTTGGTAGAGTTTGCTTATAATAATGGATAGCAGTCATCCTTGGGGATGAGTCTGTATGAAGCTTTGTATGGAAGAAGGTGTAGGACACCAATGACTTGGGATAACCCAATGAACAAGGTTGTGCTTGGGCTAGAATTGCTCAAGGAGATGGAGCAAGAGGTTATAAAGATCAGGCAGAATCTGAAAGCAGCACAGGATAGATAGAAAAGCTATGCAGATAAGCATAGGGTAAACAGGGAGTTCAGTGTTGGGAATCATGTTTACCTCAAAGTGAGGGCAAGGAAGAGTTCTTTGAATCTTGGAAGTTGTGCCAAGCTATTACCTAGATAATATGGGTCGTTTGAAGTGCTTGAGAGAATAGGGCCCGTTGCATATAGACTTGCATTGCCTGCTAGCACTAGGGCTCATAATGGTTTTCATGTTTCTTTGCTTAAGAGATATGTACATGATCCTAACCATGTGATAAATTGGGATGTGATTTAGGTGGAACCCGAGGGAGAGTTCCGAATCGAGCCAATGCGCATCCTTGATAGGAAGGTCACAATGCTCTGGAACCGGGCCATAGGTCAGGTAAAGGTGCAACGGGAGCACTACGGACCTGAAGAGGCTACATGGGAGCTGGAGGATGCCATGCGATTCGCACATCCATTTTTGTTCAATTCTGTAAAACACTAAGGTGATACTAGTGTAGTATTTTGTTCAAATTTTGTAAAGCACTGAGGACAGTGCTATTGAAGAGGGAGGGGGGGGGATGTAACACCCCAGTTTTGACCTCATTGCATTAGATGTATATGATGTATATATTGTAAATAATCATGGTGTGGATCTAAAGGCCAAGGCCCCACCATCGATTGGTTATGTTATGTTTCGGGTCAAAATTGTCACCAATGGTATATCGGGGCATGCGACATACATATCAAGTTTTGTCATCATGTAAATATACATATTTAATTAAATGAACCCAACCAACTATGAACACTGCAACCATAATGAAAAGGGAATGATTTTCCCAAGGATAAGGGGGGGGGGGGAATTGTTAAACCATGAACCAATGGGGAAAAGCCAAGTGTCACCTTCCCTTGTCTTACACAACTACCACCATTAAAAACTACTGCTGCTAGTTGGGGCAGTTATGGCTGGGAGTGGAGTGTGGCAGGACTATTAGTCCTTGCCCACACACACACTCCACCAGCGGGTTGACCTCACGATGGTAAGCAAAAATGACCATTTCCATCACTCCAGCGGACTCTCCACTCTCTCCACTACTACGCCATTCTTTCCCTGGTTTGGTCATTGTCACACAGGAATGATAGTCTGATGATTTTCCACACACAAGGTTCTTTTTGAGGGTGGTCTCACGCAGCCAGGAGGAGGGATCCGTTTCATATGTCACTCACATTTCCACAGAGTGGTATCGAGCATATTTTCTATCCAAATTCCAGAGGTCTGATGTAAATTTCCCTCATGCATAGGTTGGGAGTCTGTATTTTTCTTCCCCAGTGTGGTCTATGTAAGTTTTCCTCGGTGGCTTAGTTGTCCAGGGTGGACTATTGTTTTCCCCACATTGTGAACTGTGTTCCCTGATACATTTTGGGACTGCTGTAGGTTGTTTTGGAGTTGTTTTTTCCATGATAGGGCAAAGAATGACTCAAGAGTTGTTTTCCTTAACCAAGATGTGAATTGCTTGTATGATTGCGTGTATGCAGTGGTTGGTCTTTGGACTGTGTTGGGAGTAGGGATGGGGGTTTGGTTTGCTTGATAAACTTGGTGTGTTTGGAAACCACACAGATAGAGCTATAGGGATGGCTTTCTTCTCCATAACCCCTGAATAGCACTGGAAGAGAAGTCAAGGCCTAAGGGACTGTGTAGCAGAGAAGGGACTGACTCCTTGTGTTGGGTTTGTGTGGGTGTCTTAGAAGTCAGGCTAGTTCTGGTGTAGGTGTCCCTAGCTCTGTAATGAGCTCACCAGCTTAGCATTTATCCTTTCCCAGCTCCTGGATGGCCTAATAAACCCAACTGTGTTGGCTTGGCTGTGTTTTGGTGTACCCTTGGCTATGTGTAAGCCTTCTCGTTCCTTATTCCTTGGGGAATCATGCCCAGCTCAGGGGTGGCAGCATTGCTAAGAGATTAAGGAGCACGTTGGCCTATGGTTGGGTGGAACATTGCAGCGACGTAGCTGGTTGTGGAACGAGTTCTTTATGAGATAAGTAGTCTTGTCTATTTTACTTCTGCAATCACATTACTGTTAATGAATATGATGAACATGTTGAATTCTTGTATGAATGTATGTTGCTTCCGTTGTGTATGATAAATAATTATGTATCTGTGTATGTTCTACTTCAATGCATTTTGTTTCGGAATTCTATGAATTCACATGTTCATGGAGCTGGTTTCCTAGATGGTTAAGGCCATGGTAGTGTCCTCTTCACCGGCCAGAGGGTCGGGGACATTATAGGCAAGGTAAGTTGAATACCCCCACCTACGAAGCAGAAATGGTGGTGGAACCGAATTCTAATCTGATGAAAACCATACAAAGTCTTCAAGCATATTTGCAAATTTTCAAAGATGATAACATGAATGGAAGAAAGGAACAACAAGAAATTAATGAAGAATTGCTATGAAACATGACGAGAGGAAGGCCACAGTGAAAACCCACTTATTACACAAATAAGTTCAAGAAGGAACCTTATAATAAACAGTCCAAAAGCCGAAGAGAACAAGGAAAAGAGGAACATACCCTCGAACTTCTAGAAGGATATTATCATAGTCCTTCGAGTGATGACTCTCTTTCTCCATGGAAAAAGAAATAGAGAAATGATGACAATATCTAGGGAGAGTTCCAAAAAATAAGAGCCCCAACCTATGAAGGAGACTTACACATAGGGAATAAAGCTAAGGAGTGGTTTTTGGGTATGATAAAATATTTCCGAGTCCATAACTATTCTATCATGATAAAAGCTCATCTAGCCATCTATAACTTAAACAGAAAAGTGGCTAGATGGTGGAGAGATTTGATGCATACCAAGAAATATGAGTTAAGAGAAATACTATGGAGTAAGTTCCGCAATATTTTCCAAGAGAAATACATGTCAGAAATATTCTTTGATAGAAAAGTGAAAGAGTTTCATGAGTTACGTATGGGATCCATGACTATGGATGTTTTCATTAATAGATTTTTGGATATGTTGCATTACTTACCCTACATCAAGGACGAGAAGGTAAAAATACAACATTTTTTAGGATTTCTTCCTCCCAACTTTGAATTTGACATGCCTAAAACCTTTGACACCACCTTACACAATGCTAGGCTTTTCTATGAGCATGGGCAGCTGAGGCAAGAGAATCTCAGTAGAAACAAAGATAGGTCTAAGAACTTCTCTGATAACTGCAAACCGGGTTTTAACCCACCACCATACAGAAAATAGAACAACAGTTTTTCAGCAAGCAAGAACTTCAACAAAACAGGTACAAAGCCATATGTACCAGCTCCAAATGCTAATAAGCCAACAACAAATGGGGGAGCCAATGATACCCCAAAACAAATCAAATGCTGGAAATGGAGAGGATCTCATTATGCCCAAGCTTGTAAGAACAATACAAATGGGTTCTTGCAAAACTTACAAGAAAAACCAATGGTAGAGGACATAGCTGGTACACCGTGGATTTATGCTGCCTTGGATGGCCGACAGGAAGACCATCAGGATACCATGGTTGAGATAGAAGGTAAGATATTGAACACTTCTATTTCAATACTAATTGACCCCGGTTCTTGCCGGAGCTATGTATCGCCTAAAATTGTTGATGTATGTAAAATAGGCAAAGTAAAACATGATAAACCTTGTTTGGTGCAGTTAGCCACATGTACGAAAATGAAAGCTTCAGAAATAGTTAATGATTGTGAGGTAAAGTTGAATGGTTTTCCTATGAAAGCAAACCTGAAAATCCTACCCTTAGGATTGTATGATATAATTATCGTCATGAACTGGTTGAAACAACACCATGTCATGCTCGATCTCTTACACAAGTCAATTTTGTGTATAGATAGCCAAGGGAATCAAGTGAATATTAAAGGCATACTGAAGAAGGATTCTGTAAGGCAGATATTTGATTTACAAGAAATGTAGTGCATTAGAAAAGTATGCAAACTATTTTCAATAAACATCCAAGACATAGAGAATGAGAGAGAACAACACTTAGAGGACTTCCTGGTTCTTGTAGAATTCAAGGATGTATTTCCTGAGGAGATCCTAGGATTACCTCTGAGATGATACCTAGAATTTTCCATAGAACTGACACTAGGATCAGTTTTGGCTTCGAAATCCCCTTACTGCATGAGTGCATTTTGGAGGATCTAGTCAGTGAGTCAACTAGACTAGTTAAGCAACTAATCATAGATTATATCGGCCTCCAAAGGTCATGTCAGTTGACCAAACTGAAAAGTAGTTATTCCTATTTTTTTTGTAAATCATATATACTAGGTTGTTGAGCTAGATAAGAACTTGGTTCAGTTATGTGTGTGTATGGACCCTCATGTGATTAACTAATATAATATGTTATTCTATCACATGTTCATGTCTCTTGTCACTGTATGAATATATGAATCTATATGTGTATTATTGGAGACCTTATGTGATCTGTGTGATTAGAACATTGGTTCAATTGCCGGTAGTACATATACAGATAATATGACCATATGTAGATGATATCAGAATAAGAGATTAATATTTGGTGGGAGCATAAGATTGCAAATTATTTACAAAATTTTGTAAGAAGAAATAGATTGACCATTGCTCAGGCAAAGGAGAAATTCTTCACCAAAACACATGAGAAATTTGTAGAATTAGTGCCTTAGTTGTTGAAAAAACTATTAGATGAAGCTAGAAGCAACTAAAGACCAAGAATTACTTCAGAAACTGATCCGACGAGGATGAACAAACCTGTCAGAGTGGTTTGAGAAAATTACAGACGAATTCTGTCAAGAACTGTTAGAATAATCAACCCATAGTATTTACCCACTTAGACATTATTTCATTTATTTTGTCTTATTTTCCTAGTCCATGAGTCCCACCATGTGCAAGTTGTCAATTGCCTATCCATAGAGGTCAAACTTGCCATTATTGACTCATGGAGCACTTTGGAAAGTCCTGGGAATCAAATCTACTTTATTCCTAGCCTCCTAGGCGCCCTTCTACTTTTTCTACTTTGTTGACTGCTTTTCCAGTTTTTAAAGCACATAAGGAAAGCTAGACTAGGTGAGGTGAACCTGTTTTATTCCCCTTTCATACTCCACTATTTCCTCCATGAAAAAGCATGTATGAGCTTCCATTTGACCACTCTTTAGCTTGCCCATGCGCCCTTGCTAATTCATGGGGTCCTTGATAGATTTGGGATCAGCTTTTTACACCTATGGGGGATTTGCCTATTTTGGGTAAGCCTGCTTTATGCTAGATTTGGATGCTTCCTTATGCATTAGATTTGCTTATGTATTCTATATATTCAGCAGCCTATGTTATTATAGGGTTGGCTATTGTACACTCAGTTAATATAATTTTGTGTTACAGCTCCATATTCAGTCTCCATTGTTGATAATTTGCATGATCAATTGTTAATTGCTGTGAGTGAAATTAATCTACTGCAGGCCTGAATTTCTACATGGTATCAGAGCCATTGTAGGTTGTTACTCTCCTCCAAAAATTGTTTTGCAGGTTCGACATCAAGACTGGGATCCTTCTACCGCAGCCGGGACAGATTTTCTAAAGCTATGGATTCACAGAAAACTATCCTCACTCCTTTCAACTATTTTGAATGGAAAGCAGAGATGGAGATCTTTTTGAGAGCGAAAGGCCTCTACAAGGTGACTATGGCTACAGAAGCAGATCCCAATGCTGCTGCAGAGAAGATCAAATGGCACAATCGGAGAGATGAGGCCTATGGCCTCCTATGTCTCAGTATT
>LPNX010734149.1:194862-234754 GCA_001517045.1 Pseudotsuga menziesii
AGAACAAGCAATACAGGAGAGATTTTTAATTGAAAGTATTGAAAAAATATTCTATACCAACTTTACTAAGCAATTTCTTTGTTCACTACTGACCCTGTTGTTCAAATTTCTAATCGATAGAGGAGTAGGTCACATAGTTGAACCTCAACCATCACTCATTGAACCTCCTGCAAAGACTAACTAGGCAGAAAAACAGAAGGTGTGGAAAACATTTATTGCAGAAAGGACGGTGGGAGTAGTTCTTGAACAAATAGACCGAACTATCTGATCTTACTAAAGCGTCGGGTACGATATGGGGGGGTAGCTGGCCATGTGTCGGGGTAAAGTAAAATGATTCTAGTTGACTTGAGAAAATACCACCACCAGCAATGAAAAGTCGACATAAGAAGGAAATTGAGCGGATAGTGACTCACAGAGGTACATCAGACCTACAAAATATAGAAAGGGAGAACAGGAAGAAAAAAAGGGAAGAGATATGAGAGAAAACTATAGCGCTCCAAAGAAGAATGGTTGTTAAAGTGACAAAGCATGAGGAAAATATGCCACAGTCAGGTCATGAATGACAGGAGGAAGGCGTAGATGAAGAGATGTCACCAATGTAGGAATACTTGTGGATAGAGCAATGAGAAGCTCTCCAACTAGAAATACCCTAGGAGGTAAGACCTCTGTCTTCAATAAATCCAAGCACCCGAATGTAGGTCATTGTCAAGGAGGACCTAAGACTAAGAGCTGGTGAGTTTGGTATATAGAGCCAACTAGACAACAAAGTAAATGATGACAATCATCTAGTGATTCGTTGATCGGAGGAAGGAAATTGGGTTACACTTCAGGTGTACCCGTCCAACTGAAGCTTCCATTTACTCTACCTCGGACATGAAGGAGCAGACCCCTTCCAAACACAGCTTTACAAAACATAGACCAGATGGACTCACGAGCAGAATAGTGCAGTTGGACATTGACAGAAGAAGTTGAAACTGACCAATAAGTTGTCGAAACAGAATTTACAAAAAAATATCTGATGAAAATGAAAGTTCTGTCGAGACTAGCTATGGACAAAGAGATACACGGAGTATCCCATTACCCCCACCACCACCCCCTCCACCACCACCTCCCAAAGAAAAATCCGACTCCGACACGGGGGCACGATTCAACACACATCCCCCTTTATGAGGGCCATGAAGACCCTAGGGGACATTGTTTCATCTGTGAATCGACATGGGAGGCCAATCAAGCTACAAATGAGGATAGACAAATGGCGCAATTCGCAGGTGCGCTATGAAAAATAGAATTAACTTGGTATATGAATTATACCAAAAGAACACCTAATGCATCTAAAGCAGAGATCAAGCAACAATTTCTATCCTTCTTCAAAACACCAGATGCGAAGCATCTGGCAGTGAAAAACTCAAGTCTATAGTTCAAAAACAAGTAGAAACTATTCGAGACTATGATAAAACATGGAAAGGCCACTTAATCCAAATAGAATATGTTATTGATGAACAATTATTGATTCAATGGTTTCTTACAGGACTCTCCCAAAAGATCTGACGACATATTAGTCTGGAAACATTCAAAATGTATGAAGAACCACTAACAAAAGCTATGTATATCGAGATGGATGAGGACTATCCAACATACCCTGCTATTGAATCAAAAATTGAAGAACAGTTAGAAATAATGCAGAAATCCTTCCAAGAACTGAAACTCAAGGGTCAGGATATCTGGTGCGTAAAATTTTCTACAGACGGCCACATGAAAGATAATTATCGACGGGATGTAAGATGACAAGACGTCTGTTTTGTTTAGACAAAAAATTTCCATGATATCTGTCAGGATCATGGAGATCATACAACGAAATATTTCCCGTACAACATGAAGATTTGAAAAACTTATTAGTGTGTGATCTATGAAGTCAAGAGTCACGCGACAGCCGACTACCACTTAAATCTGAAAAATCGACAAAATTATCAGGCAGTCTACCAAACAAACGTCGTGGCCCAAAACAATGATAATGCCTCAAATGAACAAAATGTACCAATCAATCGACAATATGAAGGCCATATATACGAGTGCTAATTCGACAAAGATTGTGGAGGATTGGGAGGTCATGGACAATTCCCTGGAAATCCTGACAATCGACCATGGTGATTGATTCAATGCTTCACATTCTATAAATAAAGACACCGGTATGTAGACTGCCTATATGAATATAGAACCAACCTAAAATTTTGTACTAGGTGTGGTGTGGGTGACCACTCATTGGAAGATTCTCCCACCATACTTCACAAAATTAATAAAAATAAGATTGTTAATGTCTTGTCTTGTGTTAAAAAATGTGATAAAATTCACACAAAGCGTGGTCACCCACACCACAGCTAGCACACCAAGAATAAGTAAGATTAAAGATAAAAATTAATATCCTAACCCTAAATTGTATAACGATGCATCAAGCACATTTTGAGAATTTCCTAGACGAGAATATGCCGATGAAAATTTGTAGAACACACTTCACGAACTATTGAACCTAATATATAAAGATAAGTCGGTGGCACAATTCATTGACCTACTGTACAATATTAAAAACAAAAATGATATAGATAAACAAACTAAGAGAATATGTAGCTTAAATAAAAAAGATAAGAACAATGTTGACCCACTTGTTGATCTCGAAATAGAAGGATACCAAGTTCGAAAATTCATTCTTGAATTTGGATCCCAAGTGAACATCATGACGAGGGATACATGGGAACAATTGGGTAGGCCTTGATTGAATGAATTAGGTGTATATTTAAAGCTATCCGACCAAGGATTGATCGAACCCATTGGGGTTTGGAGATATTTTGATACAATGATAAAAGTCATTTCGACAAAAGTCGATTTTGAAATCATTGACCCTAAGGAAGGATCCAAATCATTTCCAACCTTGGTAAAATGCCCATGGGGAAGAAGAATGAAGGCATATATCTCATTGGACAAGGAAAGAATAAAATTAAAATGGAATGGACAAAAATTTATTGTCCCAATTTTTCCTTCACAAGGAGAACCCTGGATTGAGCTTATAAACGAAGAAATCGATATTCGACAACTCTATCAGATTTAAAATGATGAAGATTATATTGAACCTAACATTTATGGTGAACTTCATCTAGGAAACCATGACTCAATTGGATATAATTCGGATGCATAATTGTATCATTGGGAAATTGAAAACTATGAAACCCAAGCAAGGAGTTGCTGGACTATTCAGGATATCCAGAAGAAACCAACCCAAACAAGTTTCTCTGTGTTAGTTATTCCTAAGTTATTTGAAAAGAAAATAAGGGAATGCCCCTCGTTGACACCAATAAACATAGATAATAAACAAAATATTCGGTATAAAGAGAGAGAATCACCAGTTCTCCATGTAGAACAAGTCTCTAAGAACCTAGGTGAACATGGATGAATCAAAATTATGGTAGAAACGTTTATAGGACAAGTTGCTCGATTGTGGGACACTCATCATTTGAGAATAGAAACGCGGACAAAAACTTTGAATTTTTTCATAGAAAGGTTTGGAGGTAGGAATCTAACTAAACAGGCACAAATACATGTCTTCACATGAGGACAAGATCCAGAAAAACACATGAAAACATGTGAAAAAGAATGGAGAAGACTTGGTTACAAAGATGAACGTATATGGACACACCTATTTCTCTCGACATTAGATGATGTACCAACTAAAAGGAATAAAATAGAAGAAGAACGAGGTGAAACATTCCTATGGAATGAACTTAGAGAAAATTTTATTAAATACTTTAAATTTATACCGGAAGATGAAAAACTAGTCGAAGCTATGAAATAAATAAAAACATTTGTACAGCCGACTACTAACAAATCAAGACAGAATAGTTGACAAAATGCAGCATGTCACAACATTCGATCAAACGAAATACCCAAGTCGACGAGAATCCAATTAGAAAATGAACATACATATGGGAAAACATTTCAGTGAAATATGATCACCTGGAGACGGTCAAACCAGTCAAAATGATACTCAAAATCAAATTGACTGACAAAAATGATACCAACTGGATGATGATAGCAGAATTTCCAGTGCCATTTTCACAGTTCAAAGAAGGTACTCAAAATATTAACAAAAGTAAGGAGCCAAAATGGATGGACGCAAAAGTCAAAACCATTAAAATCGACATATCTAATGATATCAGACTGAAAAATGGCAAAAATTGGTGATTATTGGAGCGAAGAGCAAACAACAGAAATCATGGACCTACTGAAATAATTTCAGGATGTCTTTGCTCGAGACTACAAAGACCTAAAAGGGTTAGTAAAATAAATGGTCGAGATGAAGATTGACATCAAACTTGAAGCCAAGCCTATAAAGAAAAGACCCTACAAGTTGGCTCACAAATACAAATAAATAGTTAAAAAGGAGATCAACAATTGCTCACAGCTAGAATTGTTTACCCCATCAACTAGTCGAAATGGGAAATCCCAATGGTCGTACAACTAAAAAAAGCACGACCCAACAAAGTTAAGAATCTATGTTGGCTTTCGAGAATTAAATAAGGTCACTTTAACAGACCCATTTCCAACCCCTTACACTGACGAAATCCTAAATGAAGTCACCAGTCATGAATGTTAGTCATTTACAGATGGGTTTTTAGCGTACAACCAAGTACCAATAGCCAAAGAAGACCAGAAAAATACCACATTTGTCTATGAATTTGGATCATTTTCTTATGGAGTGATGCCATTTGGTCTCAAGAATGCACCTGTAGTGTTTTCAAGAATAATTGTCGAAAAATTTCAAGAATACATTTATAAAACGATGACAATATAATTTGATGACTGGACAATCTATCCATGCTGAAAGACCATTGTAAATGGTTAAGACTCATGTTGGAATGATGTCGAAAAATTTGGCTATCTCTCAATATAAGAAAATGTATCTTCTTAAACCCTATAGGAATTTTACTAGGGCACATTGTCTGCAAGGAAGGAAACAAAGTATAATTTGCAAAAATAAAAATAATCCTTGACTTAAAACCGCCAGTGAATCCAAAACAGGTCAGAGTATTTTTAGGTCACACAAGATATTATAGAAAATTCATTCAATACTATTCAAATATGACATACCCATTGGAAGAACTATTAAGAGAGGATCATGAGTTTGACTAGATAGAAGAATGTAATACATCTTTCAACACATTGAAAAGAAAACTAGTTGAAGCACCCATTCTTAGATTCCCAAATTGGCTGATCAAATTCCATGTACATATTGATGCTTTAGGTCTTTTATAGGTGCAATTTTAACACAACCTAGTGAATATGGAATGGTTTATCTAATCATATATAGTAGCAGAAAATTAAATAAGGTAGAACACGACTACTCAACAATAGAAAGGGAGGCATTAGGGATGGTCTTTGCACTCCAAAAGTATTGACACTACCTATTGGATAACCCTTTCATATTCTACACTGACCATCAAGAACTTAAATATCTAGTACACAAGCCTCTACACCATGGAAGAATCTAGTGATGGTTATTACTGTTCCAAGAATTTGAATTCGAAGTTGTCGTTCGACCAGGAAGACTAAATGTCGGGCCCAACCACTAGTTGAGAAATGACATGGGGAGTAACCGAAAGGAGTCAAAGATGACCTTCTGGATGCACACCTATTCCGAATAGAAGTTGTTCCTGTAGAATTGGAGGAAATAACACAATTTCTAGAGAATGGGAAAGCACCTGAAGGTGTGAACACTAAGAAAAAACAAATTCTATCGATGAAAGGTGCACCATATAGCCTAGTTAATGGATTTCAGCACAAAATGGGTTTGGATGAAGTATTACGTCGATGTGTTTTAGAACATGAATGAGAAGACATTATGTATAAAGCACATCATGGCCCGGCAAGAGGACATTTTTCAGTCGGATATAACTACCAAGAAAATCCAACAATTAGGACTATGGTGGCTGACACTGCACAAAGACTGTAAGAAGTTTGTTAGCAAATGCAATCATTGCCAATGTATAGGTCGACCTTTACCTAGAACAAAGATTCCCTTGATATTAGTAAATCCAAGCCTAACATTCAAAATCTAGGCTATCAAATTTATAGGTCCATTTCCAATACCAACAAAAAGAATAGTTTCAAGGTAGATCACAACAACAGTAGAATATGTAACTAATTGGGAATAAGCAGAATTGGTTGAAACCTACTCTAGTGAGGTAGGTGCTAAATTTATTTATGACAATATCATTTTTACGGAGAGAAATTCCTATGGCTTGGGGTACCACAACAGACAGCTTGGACTCCAGAAATCAATCTCTCCCAATATGCAATAGAAATAAAATGTCTAACACTAAAGGATCAGACCTCGTACCTTATTCCGGACGGTTGAAGTAGATCCCCGTTGAGATTTCCAATCTTCAGCTTGAATTGATATAATACTCCCTCAACAACAAGTAAACAATACAAGCATACTATATATCATGGTGTTAGATCTATTCTAGCATATATAATCAATAATGTAAAAGCATTTGACATATTCCAATGGATACAATATTCAATCAAATACACATCATTGGACAGGAAAAGATAGTTCTTATTAATATAAATCAAATATTACAAGATAGATACAACCTTTCACGGCATGTATGCGAACCGGAGAAACTGAATCCCCTACTTGGGCCTCCACCACCTCAATCCTCCATCTCACTATAGCAAGCTCACTAGCAAAAGGAAATCTTGGGAAGAACACAAAAGTGCTCCGAAGGGACAAAGGGATGCAGACTCAAGCATAAATTCCGGCAAGAATGGACTATAGTTTCGTTGCTTTCAATCTCTCTATCTGCCTTCAATGTACCAAGGGGTTCCTTATATAGCTTCACAAGGGATAATGAAAGGTTGAATCCGAGCGATCTCAAGGCATATGTAAGGCCAGGAGTCAAATGAGTTGGATCCATGTCAAGGAAAACTCCAAAAGGATTTGGACTATGCACACATCCCGATGTACGTGGTTATAAGGGTCCAACCCGTGTATGTATGCGGTTATCGGGTAAAAATCAACGTATATCATTTTTTATATAGTTTTAGGGATGATCAAGGAAACATCAAAGGATAAAATATGGTCCATGGGGTCTAAAGAGTCTGCAGCGGGACAGGGGAAGGCCATACAACGTGTGATTCACCTAGAGTGGTGAAATCCGCTATAACAGATGCCCCCTAATGTGTGAGGTCAGAGGGGTCATACGATGGCTGAAATACATTATAAGTTCATCCCAGAAGTGGAGTGATGAAGGATCCCAAATGGAAGACCAGCCACCCAATCAGCATAGCACAATGATACAACTCAGCATATAAATACAGTTACATATAGCAATCCCGGATACATAAGAGTACAATGGCCATGAATAGGCATAATACATGATATCACATATGTGGTCATTGGTACATACAATATACATAGATCAGAATCTCCATGATGAAGATATACAAAGGACCATGATCTCCAAAATGGCTGAAGATATACAATAGATCAAGATCTCCATAGTGGCTGGAAATGTCTGACATACACTGGAATCAAGTCACGAGAGCTGAAATCTCATGACCACTGGCATGATCGAGGAGGTAGCATATAAGAGATGCCACCAGTCTGGAAGGTCTTCTACACAAACCGCTACGAGTACATGTCCTACTATGCAAATAGAGGTGTCGAGGTCAAACATAGTAGTCCATCATCTGATTACCGGTCATTAATGTATACCGTTAACAGACGTGAGATTACCCACCGATAATGAAAATGGGAATCAAGGTACTAGAGTGCAAACTAACAAGTGTGAATAGATGTGTTGAGGTCGAACACCTGAGAGAATCCATCGATAAGGGGACATTGATGTATTCCCAAGAAACTGTCGATGGTGAGAGAACCTGCCACTGATGACTGCAAGTCTCAAGGCACTCAAAAGGACTCTAGATTCCAATCCCAGAATAAATTATCTGAAGTCGATGGGATGAAATCCGCTGGAAGGAGGGAATTAAGGCATCCCCCATCATCCAACATGAGGTACTCAGCAAAGCTGTCTAATGTGGAAGGACTCGATCATAAAGTGCACAAACCAGTAACTATACCAGGAATGGCCGACATGCAAAGTCAATATAACTGAGGAATGGCCGACACAGGTTTCAACTTCCTTCGAACAAGATCATAATGGCATATGGTGACTGAATGAAGGAAGCATAGACTCTATATACAAAATGGGACATCTCTATGACACAGGAGGCATCAACAAAGGCTCCATATGGACTGGAAGCTTAACCAGTCGGTGGAGATAAAATCAGATAAACAAGTACAGCTCCTAAGTCAAACTATAACCCAAACAATGGATGTGATATACAGTGCTCTGTTCGAAGGCGACATGACTCGACAGCTGCCAAAGATAACATCTTTCCTTGTCCGGCTTTTTGGTTTTTTGATTTTTTTGGACTTTTTCAATTATTTGAAAATCTTGAAAAAAGAATAAACTAGCTTTATAGTTACAAACTAGGAGGAGACGAGTGTCATTAGGGAAAACAAACTAGTTCCAAGCAGTGGATCATACCTATGCTCAATGCAAGGATACATGTGTAGGATATCGACACTCGGGGGAAAATCCCCTCTCGGTAAAAAGGGAAATCAAGCTGTGAATGATATATAAAATGGCTCTGCATGGCTAGACATGAGACAAGCTTGGGCTATATGGTTGAGACAAAACGTCAGGGGAGCCGACATAAAGCTCAATAGGGTAGGAAAAGCTCATGATAATGCATTCACAACTTGACAAAGGGGGAGTCTGGAGGGAAACAGGCCAGCATAAGATCAAGAGGAGTATGAGGCTCTTGTGAAATATCATGGCAATACTATACAACGGACTCCCGGACCTAAGAGAGGACTCATGGCATGGGCATCAAATGCAAAGGGGAGCTAACTAGGACACCCATGTATAGGAAAGCTCTACCATTCACATAGTACCACTTCTAAAAATAGCATGAAGGTTCTGTGATACCATGGAATGGGTTCGTACCTAAGGTTAAGATGGAACGGTCATAAGGAAATGCATAAGTGCAAGCGGATGTGAAATCCTAACCTATATGCCAGTTCAGACATAATACCTGTGACAGGCATGAATGGGTCGAAACCATGGAGAGAGTGTACAAAAACTGGACCCTACATGATAATCATATTAGTCCAAAACAACCCAAAATAGTCAATAAAGAATCCAAAATACAGGGAATAGGGAGGAATGATCATGACAAATGCACCCAAAGGAAACAATGCAGTGAACGATAGGACATAAAAAGGAAAGTAAGGTGTAGACCCAATGTTCACGCATCCACTACCACCCCCATGAGGGTGACCACTGGTGTAAAGACCGAGCGAAAGGAATAAAAATCCTCCACAAATGGAGTAGAGGATGGAATGTGACCACTCCCAAATCTATGAGCACGGCAAGGGGTTGTGATGCCCCCAAGTCTAACACCAGGGTCTGTACTAGGACCAAGGATGGGTGATAAGATACCAGGCATGCCGAAAATAAAATGACCTGAACTCAAGAGAGCATAAATATACTCAAGTAACCATGATCCCAAAGGCCAACTAGCGCACAAAGAGCACACTCCTAAGAAAATCTACAGCCAAAATACAAGCAAACCAAGAGGAGGATATGTGATCTCCCAAATGCAGCAGGTATGTCTCGCCTAGGAGAGGCCTAAAACTCCCATACACTACAAGCGGAGGTACGTAACCAATTATAGTGGCCCTCAGCTTCAATGCGTAAAGCGACTGTGCTGTCCGAACCCAACCTGGCCGGGACACCTGCAGAATAACCTCTACAAGTACCCCCTCGATATCCTAGGTAAGGTCACTAAGGTCACCTCAATATAATGAAAGCTCAGGTGGACAGTCGCAGACAGGATTGACCATATGGGCAGGGTAGCAAAGCCCGAAACTCTCAAAAGAGCCCCCAGATACGAATACAATCCTGGAAATATCTCCGGTGCTACTCAGTTATGACTAGGGGTCATCCCAATCAATAACCGCTCACACTGCCTTGTGCTTAACTCCTGTTTGAGAGGAGGATCCTGAGAATAATGGTTATATGAAGGATTTCACACACTCCCTGGACAGACACCTGGATGTTGTTGTTTAGTGATCTTGGAGAATTGACTTACAATGAACTATTCCAAGATCCTAAAACCTAAGCTTGTTGGTGCACCCTAGAAAAGAAAAGAGTGTAATTCATTTTATTTTAGCGTTGATTTTATTTGGCTATAATTACTCAGAGGGAAATGGCCATGCAACTAATGACATTATGACTCAGCAATGAAATAAATATGCACACCATAACAAACAATGCTAATTGCAATCTTTGTCAAATGAAAAATAGGGTATGCCACTACATGAGATGCATAAATATATATTCCTTTCCGAATGTCAATACAATCCTTCCTATATGAAAGCCTAAAAACAACTCTCATCCAAGCAATCCAATGCAAGCACCTCCTCAAATCCATATATAAGATGCAACTAAGAGTGCAACTACTTTGTATTTTTCAATATAAAAGAATGAAAAATGCAATAAAAGTCATCTAAAACTCTCAGTCTCTGCAGCAGGTATAAAATACAATCCCAGCAAGACACCGAGACAAAAAGAGTAATGCACTAATGGCAAAACAAAAAGGAAAAATGACTAAAACTACTTTCAAAGAAAAATCAATGAAAAAGTGGTCTCTGGTCACAAAAGAAGCATCCAATAGACAACATCAGACCCAAGGAATACCCAACCACACTCACAACCCACCCAACAACTTCCCATAACATCAAACTCAGCAAAAGGGAGGATGTACGCGACTGTATAAAGAACAGCTGCGTATGTACGCGACTTTTGGCCAAAAACCCGCGTATACAGAGAAAGTAGTGGTAAAAAGTAGGCAAAGGCCAAACCAATAAAGGGGAGTGTAAATGGACAAACATACTATAAAATGCAACATAGAAACAGAGGGAACCCAAGAGCAAGTCAATCATATCAAGCCCATTGTGCCGATAGAAACCCCCAAAGGACAACTACTAGGAACTCCCCAGCGGAGTCGCCAATTCTGTTACGAAGAGAAATTTCTATGGCTTGGGGTACCACAACAGACAGCTATGACTCCAGAAATCAATATTTCCCAATATGCAATAGAAATAAAATGTCTAACACTAAAGGATCAGACCTCGTACCTTATTCCGGACGGCTGAAGTAGATCCCCGTTGAGCTTTCCAATCTTCAGCTTGAATTGGTATAATACTTCCTCAACAACAAGTAAACAATACAAGCATACTATATATCATGGTGTTAGATCTATTCTAGCATATATAATCAATAATGTAAAAGCATTTGACATATTCCAATGGATACAATATTCAATCAAATACACATCATTGGACAAGAAAAGATAGTTCTTATTAATATAAATCAGAGATTACAAGATAGATACAACCTCTGACAGCACGTCTACGAACCGAAGAAACTGAAACCCCCACTTGGGCCTCCACCACCTCAATCCTCCATCTCACGATAGCAATCTCACTAGCAAAAGGAAAGCTTGGGAAGAACAAAAAAGTGCTCCAAAGGGACAAAGGGATGCAGACTCAAGCATAAATTCTGGCAACAATGGACTATAGTTTCATTGCTTTCAATCTCTCTATCTTCCTTCAATGTACCAAGGGGTTCCTTATATAGCTTCACAAGGGATAATGAAGGGTCGAATCCGAGCGATCTCAAGGCATATGGAAGGCCAGGAGTCAAATGAGTCGGATCCATGTCAAGGAAAACTCCAAAAGGATTTGGACTATGCACACATCCCGATGTACGCGGTTATAAGGGTCCAACCCCCGTATGTATGCGGTTATCGGGTAAAAAGCCGCGTATATCATTTTTTTATATAGTTTTAGGGATGATCAAGGAAACATCAAAGGATAAAATATGGTCTATGGGGTCTAAAGAGTCTGCAGCGGGACAGGGGAAGGCCATACAAAGTGTGATTCACCTAGAGTGGTGAAATCTGCTATAACAATCATTACTAGGTTTGGCTGCACACTAACCTTAATGAGTAACCAAGGTTCACACTTTATCAATAAAACCATTGCAGCACTAACATAACAGTTCAAAATCTAGCACCGTCAAAGCACAACCTATCACCCTCAGTCGAATGGGGTGATAGAGGCATTCAACAAAACACTAAAAAAAGGTTTAACAAAAATATGCAATGCTGACAAAGATGACTGGGATGACAAAATACCTGCAGTACTATCATCATACATAACAACATATAAACAATCGACATACCAAATACCTTTTTTATTAGTCTATGGCCAAGAATCAGTCATTCCATTACACTTTTGACAACAGACACCAGTAATAGTGTTACACCCAAATCCTGTCACCAGCATGTGATAATATCTCTAACACCTTTATTTTCCCTCAAATCCCAAACTTGGAGTGAAACAATGCTCTATATGTTGATCCTAACATACAAAACTTCAGCACCTCTCTTACCCTTAGGAAAATAAGAAATACCTTATACAACACCGCCCAATTTATGTGGAAACTAGGTGGTTCCACCACCTTTAACCTTTGTCTTTGGCACGGTTCTCACCTTGCACCGCTCTGTCATAAGGGAGTATAAGAGGTGCCCTTGATAAAAAGTGGAAAAAGGAGGTTTCATGAAGCTTCTAGATTCTAGCCTTATCCATACTCACCTAGGTCAGTTAAGCTTGAGATCCATGCTTTGGGGATCTCATGGCCACCCCACCCACCTATTTCTCAACCATTCCTATCCCTTTGAGCCCTATAAATCCAAGCTCATACTCCATGGTTGAAAGGATAAGAAAGGAGTAAATATATGCTGTTGAATTAACATCCTGGCCTAATCCATTAGAGAGCATAGAGGAGCAAGCTGGAGCTATTGGAGATGAGATGTTAGTCTTGTGAAGGAGTGCATTGACACCAAGGAAAAATGGTTGTAAGTTATTTCATTCATATATTATTGCAAAGTTGATTTCCTTCCCATATATTTGTTGTGTTATAATCTCACAAATGTACAATCATATTCCTTAGTCACTGATTTTGATCTATGGATAGTTTTTTGGTGTCTTTGATGTTGTTGTATGTTTGATGTGATTTTGCAGGTCTGTAGGTCTTCCATCAGTGATTTTATTCCAGGTATCTATAGTTTCCAGGGAAATTCTTCAACCTAGTTGTTACTCATTTGTTCTGAATCTAAACCATTTAGACCAGAGGAACAACTTTTGTCCGCAGAAGGTGCTATATCCTTGATGGCAAATTTGGCGACTCTGAATGTCATGGAAGTTCTATATACCACTTCATGGCTATACCAGTCAAAGTGCATTGGAAGAGTCTCAATCGAATAGAGTCATCCATCAAGTATTTTGACGATCACCACAAATGGAAAGTCATAACATGATTTTTGGGATCATCTCCCTGCTTACCATCGAATTTTGGAATGTTCGATGGTAACTTGAATGGAATAGGAGGCCATGAAGGATTGTGTTGGATGGGGTCATTAATCAACTTGGAAAAATCAAGCAAGTCCAAAGTTGCAAGGAAAGGTAACTGATGATTCGGTTCAACATACTAGTAGTATTGACAAGGCATGTAACCACTAGTAGGACCGTAGGTTGACCGATACACAGGTTGTTGAGATGATGAATCTCCTGAAGTTGGAACCCCAAGATTAAGGCCACTAGAGCCATCGGGCTAGTAGGACCATTAGGAGGAGGACCTCTAGGACCACTAGGTCCACCAGGACCACAAGGTCTACCGAGACCATTAGGACCACCGGGACCACTAGGACCACTAGGACCACCTAGACCTCTAGGACCAATAGGAGGGGGGGGGCACCAGTCCCTCTAGGACCAGTAGGAGGAGGACCACCAAGACCTCTGAGACCAGTAGGAGGAGAACCACCAGGCCCTCCAGGACCATAGGGAGGAGGCTCACCAGACCCTCTAGGACCACCAGACCCCCAAAGAGGAGGACCTACATAAGGTGTCCCTCTTGCACCTCCAGGACCACCAAGCACACCAGGGGGAGGATCTCCATAAGGGGTTCCTCCAGTACCCAATAGCATGAATAGTTATTTCCCCTAATGCCAAAATGTAGGACTAGTTGGGTTGCCCCCATTGAGTAAAAGTATTGCCAGGATATGGAATTCCAGTATAAGACATGCTTGTAGGGGTAGGTTGATAATTCATATTTCCTACAGGTACTTGATGTGCCGGGTAACCATACCCCCAGGAAGCTTGATTAATTATAGGTTGTGCCCCTAAAGGCTATCCTGAACTCAATGGGGGGTTAACTATTTTTGTATTGGTATGAGGAACATAATTTGTGGATGGGCCTGCAGTAGAGGTCTATATATTATGGGTAACAAATACACTAGATGGTAACCTAGGTCATGTCAGGGGTTTCCCATTGGCAATTAAAGGTACTGATACACCTGGAGTTGAAGGTTCCCCCCCAGCCATAGAAGACATGGGAGGACTAGAAACATACCTAAAATTAGCAATTGTAGGGTCGGAAGTTTGATGTGGATTGTGAGAAGTCTCACCATATAATGAATGACCATCAGAAGAAGGTTTAATTTTAGCGAGAGGCTAAGGATCTGTATTATAGGGGATAAGAGCCAAAAAAGGTTCTTTATGAGGTATGGGGGTTTCTAAGATTGTATCTAATCTCTGCATTCTCTCTTGAATATCACGTGCATGGTGAATAGAGGCTTGGATTTGTCTATATTCTTCTTCACTTGGTGAAGATTGTTCAGGAGAGGGCCTTTTTACCCCAAATGAGGCAATGGCCTACCCCATAGAAGTTCTCCAAAACGAAGCATTTGGGCCATACTTGGGTGGAACAGGACTCTCGGTATGACCTTCCATATGTGGATGAAAGGAAGTATCATCCATAGGAGGCTGTTGAACCAAAGGATTTATATAAGAAGTTAATTGGTCTCCACTTTCTACAACTATATTTTCTTCCTGGTCTTATGAATAAATGCCTGGGATAGACCCATCTATTATGATCCATGAGATAAAAACCTATCCCATAGAAAAACCGATTAGGTAGAAATTAAGACAAGTCCATCCATGGAAGGCTACGGCTATCAAAGCCGAAGTCAAGAAACTTTTGAAGGAAGGATTCATCTATCCTGTACCCTTGACGAAATGGGTATCGAATATCGTTCCCGTGAACAAAAAAAAGGGAACTATTCAAGTTTGCATCGATTTTTGAGACCTAAATAAATCTTTTCCTAAGGACAACTTTTCGACTCCACACATCAATTAGATTATTGATAAATGTGCTGGAAGTATCATCTTCTCATTCATGGATGTATTTTTTGGCTATAATCAGATTGAGATATTTCCCGTCGCTCAGCATAAGACAACATTTATATGCCCATGTCAAACCTTTTCCTACAAGAATTTACCCTTTGGTCTTAAGAACACTGGACCCACATTCCAACACACTATGTCCTATGTATTTCATGACATTAAAAACATCATGGAGCTGTACCTAGATGATATTCCTGTGCATTCATAGCAATGGAAAGATAATCCTCAACATCTTAGAGATATTTTTGTGAGATGTCACCATTACAAAATACGGCTGAACCCACATGTGTTTTTTGCATTGAGACGGGACGTCTCTTAGGCTTCGGAGTTTCTAAAGATGGATTTTGGATTGATCCACTAAATATTGCTGCAATACTCGCCCTGCCTGCCCCAACTAATCTCCTTGAACTCCAAAGTTTGTAAGGGAAGGAAAACTTTGTTCATCATTTTGTTTGTAAATTTGCTGAGAAAACACATGGTTATATGTGTCTCCTTAAGAAGGATACTCCATTCTTCTGGGATGACTAGGCCTGACAAGCCTTTGATAATATTAAGCATGCTCTGACCCATTTACCCATGATACAACCCCTAGATTATTCACAGCATTTTCTCTTATATGTTCTTGCCTCTACTACTACCATTAGAATGGTTTTAGTGCAAGAGGATCAAAATGACCAAGAACACATGATATACTACGCTAGTAAGAATCTTATCGATTCTAAAACTCGATACTCGCATGTGGAGAAGATAGCACTGGCCACATTCATTACTGTCCAAAATTTTTGTCATTACATCTTGCTTCGCATCACCACCGTACTAGTAGACCAAAGCCATATGTACTACATCTTGACTTGTTAGGTGCTAGGGGGAAAATACTCCCGATGGATTATTATCCTACAGGAGTGTGACGTTGATTTTTCCAAAGCTACTTCAAAGAAATTATTAGTCTTTGCAAAGCTAATGTGTGACCTTCCCTATGCTTTAATGGATTCTGAGACCAACGATTCATTCCTGGATGAATTTCTGTTCCTGATAAGCACGATTGATCCACGATATGGATATTTAATCATTTATCTCCAGACACAGAGATTTCAGCCCACTCTATCTCTTGACGATCATCACTGTATTCTTCACCATGCAAAATATCATCTTATCTTGAATGATACATTATATAGGCATGGCATAGACACCATTCTTCGACGATGCCTCACCCATGATGAGTCTAGACAGGTTCTCAATGACTGCCACTCTAGAGCATGTGGCAGTCATCTCTTTGGGATGTCTATATCCCAGAAAATCCTTTGCGCTGGATATTTTTGGCCTTCTATCTTTAAAGATTGTCGTGAGGCTATTAAGAAATTCCCACCCTGCCAACATTTCTATCCAAAAAAGTGCACCCAACCTTCTCCGTTACATGCCATCATTGCCGTTGGACCTTTTTGTCAAATGGGGGATAGATTTCATGCATTGTAATCCTACCTCAGTCGGGGGGCATGGTTACATTATAGTAGCCATGTATTATTTCACTAAATGGGATGAGGCTATGCCTACATATGCAGAGGATGGTAAGACTTCCACCCTCTTCCTTTTTAATCATGTAATATCTAGGTTTGGAGTTCCTCATTCTATTGTCACTGATCACGAATCACATTTTCGGAATCAGATGATGGCGGAGTTAAGTGATAATCTGGGTTTTCTCCATGAAAAATCAACTCCCTATTATACTCAAGCTAGTGGTAAGGTTGAGGCCATTAACAAAGTCCTAAAAACTATGCTGCGTTAGATGGTTGGAGATCATAAATCCAATTGTCACCAAACTCTCTTTTCCACTCTTTGGGATTATAGAACTTTAGCCAAAACAATGACTAGTTTTACACCTTTTCAATTAGTATACAGACTAGAATCTATCCTACCTATTCAATGTTATATTTCATGTTTGAAACTTTCCATTGAACTTCTCCCCAATACTTCCACTGAGGAAGAAAGGTTTTTATACTTGACCAATATTGACAAAACTAGACGAGATGATCCTTTAGTCAATGAGGCACATAAGAAACGCGTCAAGGTTCAATATGCTAAATCTATCCAACCTCCTATGTTTAACGAAGGTGACCTAGTGCTGACTTATGATCAGAGACATGATAAACTAGGAAAAGGGAAGTTCTAATCAATGTGGTACGGTCCTTTTATCTTTTCCAAGGTTTTAGAGAAAGGGGCCTATAAGCTCGTGGATTATGATGGAATCCCCTTCGAGAAACCTCACAATGGGTTGTACCTGAAGAGGTACTGTTCCTAGATCATCCATGTATGGTACCTTGTATATATGTACATTGTTTGACTTTTTTAGTGTGTTTTAGTATTTTCAATATGGTTTTGAGTTTAGTGTCCAAACTGTTTATACCATGTTTTGGTTATGCAGAAAAAATGGATTTTTATGGCTTCCCTGATGGTGCTTTCTGCCACACCTTGAACCTTGCCTCCACTGCTTGGGTTCCTTACTCCCCAGCTGATGGTTTGGTCATCTCAGGAGCGGTTTGCATTGGTCCTGCTACCAACAATATCGCCAAGTATGAGGCAGTCATATGTCTACTGACTGAGGCTGCATCTCGGGACATTCATGATTTGGTAGTTTTCATGGACTCACAATTGGCAGTTTGTGATTTGAACCATGTCTATACCATCAGGAACCCAATACTTCTCTGTCTCTTCTGGAGGGTATGTTTGTTAGAAAGTTCATTTGAAGTAATTACTTATAGGCATATCCCTAGGGTAAACAATGCAGTTGCTGATTCATTAGCAAACTATATCTTAGACTAGTATATTTCTCATACATAACTTGAAAATCAAACATGGTTCATCATATTGTAAATAAACAATAAAAACACATAAAACTTAGGTAAACAATTTTTCCATTTGGAGCATATAAACACTGGAAGTAAAAGTCTATATATATATATATATATTATATATATATAAGTGTGTTAAAAAAATAGGTCACAAGACCTCATCTGAAGCACTCTAGCTTTTAGGCAGTACAAACTTATACAAAATCCTGAAGCTATATCAGCTTTCAGTAATACATCCTGTATAACTTGTTACCACTCCATTTTCAACAGTTGATCTAAGGGCCCAATAGGAGTTTGATGCGGGTTCCATTCCCACGAACTTCATACAAACACCCCTTCATGTTATCAGAGGTGCAAGGCAAAGAAGAAAACGGAAGGTGTGCTAAAGGCATTGAACGGGACTCAGAAGCAAAGGCTGAGATTGATCGGAGGTGGATCAATGGCCCCAAACCATTTCATGCAAGTGGACATGCTCAACCAAAGCCATGATTTCAGATCGTGAAATGGGTTAATGGTTGGAAAAATTCTACGGTTGAGATGAGTTCTGAGTCAGATCTAGGTCCTTAATCGATTTCGCAAGCCATACTTGTGCGGGTAAATCCACGATTTCAAGTCGCGAAAGAGGGGTAGTAGTCACGAAGATCAATGACCGCGATAAGAAAGGAAAGAAATATACGACCACGGTATATTTCACAATGTAGACTAGCATGGATGAATACCAAGGTTTCTCATTGCGAAAGATAATGGGGCCCTGTCACGTCCCCATGCCTCCGACCGGGAAGGAGGACGCGACTACTTGCTTTATCAGACCGGGCTAACTGCCCATGAACATGTATGAGCATAAAAATTTCCTAAAATAGAATGCTGAAAGAGAATTTAAACTAAAATGTGCACACAGGGATGTTTATCATACACAGATGCATTTTAATCATTATACATAGCGGAAACCAACAGCATTCAAACAAACATTCATTCAACATGTTCATTTCTATTTAATTAACAGTAAATATAGATTTGTAGAGGTAAAATGCACAAGATTACTTATCTTATGAAAGCTTTGCTCCGCAACCAGCTACGTCGCTGCAACGTTCCACCCAACCATAGGCCAGCGTGCTCCTTAATCTCTCCGCAGCGCTGCCACCCCCGAGCTGGGCATGATTCTCCAAAGAATAAGGGAACTAGCAGGCTTACACATAGCCAGGATACACAAAAACACATAGCCAAGCCAACCAAGTTGGGTTTATCAGGCCATTAAGGACCTGGAGAAGGAAAATTGCTAAGCTGGTGAGCTCATTACAGAGCCAAGGACACCTACACCAGAACTAGCCTGACCTCTAAGACATCCATCCACACCCAACACAAGGAATCAGTCCCTTCTCTGCTACACAGTCCCTCAGGCCCTGCATTCCCTTCCAGTGCTATTCAGGGGTGATGGAGAAGAAGGTCAGCCCTCTAGCTCTGTCTGTGTGGTTCCAGCCACCAGGTTTATCAAGCAAAACTCATCCCACATCCTTGCTCCCAATACAGTCCGAAGGCCAACAATTGCACTCCGGCAATTAATTCAACTCTCATAGCTTAAACAGGGAAAAATGACTTCAACACGTCTACAACAGTCCCCAAACGTAACAGCAAAAACAACTCACAACATGGGGGAAAACATACAGTCCTGAAGCTTATCAGTGAGCACAACTCACAGCAGGGAAAATGCCCCAAATAGTCTGTGCGTGAGACTAATAGTCAGTGAGACAGCCAAAAACGTGAATGGCTCTTCACAGCCATGGTAAAAACACATGAAACTTCCAAAAACGTGAATGGCTCTTCACAGCCATGGTAAAAACACATGAAACTTCCAAAAACGTGAATGGAAAATGCACCAGCAGCTCCAAAAACGTGAGGAAGACAACCCAATCCCAAGCACTACAAAAACGACCTCCCATCCATGGGAAAAATGAAGCCAACAACCAAAAATGTGAAAATGAAAGACAGGAAAAAATCCAGCTGCTCCCAAAAGCCCCAACGTGAAGGAGAATGGTGAGGAAAATGAAAAACGTGGATGCATGGCAGAATGGCATACTTTTTTGGGCATTTTCCTTGCCAAGGAAGTCAGAACACATTTTTCAAAAATGGGTCTCTGCCCAATTTGAATTTTTTCCCATACTCTTCCCATTCCATGCAATAACTAACTCAACCACATTCTGGCAGAAATAAATGATTGGGGAAAAAGACAAGAAAGGTAGTTGATAGTTTGATGGGTTTTCTCATAGACATTTGGCTTTTCCCCATTAGCCCATAGGTTAAATATTTCACCCCCCCCCTTATCCTTAGGAAATCATGCCCCATTCGATTTAGTTGCCGCGACCCTAGCTGGTTGTGTCCATTAATTAATTTTGATGCATATTTACATGATGGCCAACATAATATATGCCACATGCCCCAATATACCATCGGTGACAAATTTAAATCCAAAACATAGCATTACCGATCAATGGTGGCTCCTTGGCCTTTAGCTCCACACCATGATCATTTACAATATATACATCATATACATTTAATGTGACGGGGTCAAAAACGGGACATTACAGGCCCACTCATATCTACGGCTTCCTGAAGGGTTAGTCGCAATTGACGGTCAAGAACATGTCATAATCCAGAATTTCCCATGGTGTTTAGAGGAGAAAAATTGGCGAAAGAAAGAATGGAATGTGGACAGTGGACATGAAAGAATCCTCAAATCGGATGGTTGAAAAATCTCCCATGGTACAGGTTTCACATCCAGTGCGAAGATGACAGCAGAGGAGATGTTCACATGTGTAATCTGCATCCTTGCAGATTGGCTGATGTCTCCGATGCCATTTGTAGCATGTGTAATGGTGGAATCCTCCTTTTGGAATATTCATGTCATGTAAAGATAAGTGTATTTTGTGTGAGTTGGATTGCGGAAGTAAGGAGAATAACCGGTGAATCTGTTACTCACACAAGAAAATTGACACAGCACGGTAGACCATTCTGTTTCCTACATCACAAGCACAAGGAAACATGGGAGCTTCCACCTTATGAACTTTGCAGCATGGATCAATTGTACCAAATGGAATCCACAAATACTTCTCGTAGTAGACGGTAAAACACCATGACCAATAAAACAATGTGGCTAGGTCCCCAGCAAGTAAAGGATCACTCGGCTCGCATCGTCACACATGCGGATGCCAAATACACTCGATGAAAGAGTGTAGGAACGTTGACCAACCATTGCGGGGGTCAGTATTAAATCCTTATATATACTGATTTCAGAGTAATAGGAGTGAACTAACATATCTCCACAACCCGATTTCTACTTCTCCACGAATCTGCAAATGCCCAAAGAGTTTGACGATGAAGATCTGGTTAGAGAAGCTTCTCCATCTGGGGGTGTTGATGGTTGGTGAGAAGTTTCCAACTCACCCATAACCTTGGTATTTTCATGCCAATAGTGACACCAACCATTGGTGCCTAGACGTGATACCCATGTTTTCAACGATGTGAGACCTGGGCACTTGCCCCCTGTAAGTGTTTTTCCAGGAACCATTGATAGCATCGCTGCCACCAAAGCCTCTGCAGAAGGAGATAGTCATTGATTTCTCCCTGTATAAGTATTTGTTCGGACGGGAGTGTCAAGGGTCTAAAGCCCATGCAACCTTGTTTGTGAAGTCCACTTTTCGAGGGTGATGGGGCTGGTGTAGATATGATACACCCTATTGCCTGTGGGGAAGCTCACCTCGCTTGAGGTGAGAAGTACAAGAATGAAAATCCACCCCACAGGTTTGTCTCAACCAGAAGCAATGAGGCACTTCTTACATAGCCCATGGCTAACAGTCCTACCCAAAGAGGAAGGAGGTGGTGGATGTGATTGAACCAGGGAAAGATGCAAACTACCTTGCCAGTGTGTGCCCATGCTGAAAGCTACATTTAAACATGATGGAAGTGCATTCTTTGAGCAGAAAAGGAGGCATCATACTCAAAATCCGTCATGGCGGCCAAGCGCCTCAAACTGTTACTTAGGCCTAAGGTGACCACTAGTGCCATAATGTTTATTGTTTATTTGTAAAATGTGGCGATAGTTCCACTCCCTGTACTATTAACGCATGATAGTGACTTGTAACAATTTTCAATTCGGTAGTCTTAGCATTAGAATACACTCCCAGTAGAGGGATGAAGGGGTTGGTTGGAATTGGAAAACATTCTAAGGATGAGGATCTCCAATGTAAATAAGATTTGATGCCTGTGTTATGAATAAAATTGCAGAGGAAGAGTTGTTTCTCATGGGAGAGATTCATGTGTCATCGCTTCTTCCAATATGTACCTTCTTTTATGTGCAGTGTGCTTCATGTTTTAATTCCAGTTTGTTGATTGCTTTCATGTCTGCAACTTAGTGTATAACAGTTAGGAATTCATACTCACTATGCTCCAGCTGTTGTTCCAAACATTTATCAAGTTTCTTCTAAAGTTGCATGGAATTCATCTCGCTGGTGCTCCATGGGATGGGCTATTCTCTCTCGTCCTCCAACCACCCACTAAATATCTCCTGATTGGGAGATTGGTGGCTACCTTGCCTCTGTTTTCAACCCCATGCTATTCCTTTCCTTATGCAAGTGTTCCCTACACAGGTTTTCGACTCCATTACCAATGGTCCCTTGCCCTGATAATACCGTGTTACATCTCACCTTGATACACTTTGTCCCATTCAGGATCCTGGCCCCTTGATTATCCTTGACTAAAAATATTATGCGGAGTAGACTCCGAAGACAAAAAAACAAGAGATCCCTCTCTGACTGCACAGGGCTGGAGGCACAGTCTAAATTGGTTTTGTTGTTTCCTGGGAGCAGGCCCCTCCCCTCGCTTGACCTTGGGGGCCCAAAATCCTAGTGCCAACAAACTGGCACCCTTGCCGGGGATGAAATTGAAGATCCTCCCTGGGAAGAATGACAAAGATTTTAGATATGGTTGTTGATGGTGAAAAATTGACCAGACATCAAGAAGATTAATCACTTTTCACCTGGCGACTCCACTCTTCAAGGATTCAGACTTCAGGGACTCCACTGGTAGTGTGACCCAGAAATCAAATGGTCGAGGAAATCTAGCAGACTTCGTCTGGAAAATGGACCCCTTATAAAGCTTAGAAATGCATGGTGAAAGGTCAATATGCTCGAGTCTACGTTTCTTCTAGGATTCCTTATCCTATGTTATAAGTTTGCTCTTATCTTTTCCCAGGTTTATCAAAACATCCTTCTATGGTTCAGCTCCTTCTGAGTAGAGCTATGAATATGTTCTTGTTTATCCTTATTTATGAACCAAAAGCATTGTGTCATCTTGTACATCTGATTAGGGCTTAGATTTTTATCCAGGGGCTCACAATGTCAAAGGACATCTCTGTGAAATTCATGAAACCTCAGATGATAGCTTAGCTATTGTGCCTAACCTTGTCTCTCCCATTTCTCCAAGCCGATACCAACCACTACAGCTACACCCCATCCTCCATGATTTTCCTGTGAAATATTACAAATACCTCCCCAAGTTTGACGGAGAATCCCAAGACTTGGATACTAAGAAACATTTACAAGCATTTGAGCATTTATCTGACCTTTTTGAGATAGAACATGATGATGTCTACATGCGGGTTTTCATCCTCTCCTTGCAAGGAGATCCCAAAATATGGTTTAAACACTTGCAACATAAGTCCATCAACACTTGGGAAGAGTTTTCTTACACATTCTTAAAGTTTTTGGGTAGAAGAAGGCCATTGGAGGAAATACTTTCAGAGTTTTATTCCCTGAGGAGGCATAAGGATGAGGCCATATCTAGTTTTAACAGAAGATTCGCGAGCTTTTATTATAACATGCCTAAGGAAGTCCAAACTCTTGAGAATGCTACTAAGATATATTATGTAGCTGCCTTTCCTCCTGACTTGTCCTTGCTTCTTTTGGAGAGAAAATCAACCACCCTACAACATATGTTCGTTGATTGTTTGGAGGTTGAGGAAAACATTAATATGTCCACAAAATTGTCAGATCAGGACAGTGGTGGTGAAATAGAAGATACATACAAATTGGTTGGGCCCCACAAGTAGAATGGGAAAGTCTTTGGCCCGTCAAAGCTCTCTCCTGATATGCAAAAAGATGACCAGCCTGATGCAAAAGCAGGTAGTCCTGCAGGATTGTTCTCTGAAGATGGCGACATGCACCACCCCTGGTCTGCAAAGGATGATTTTAAGAAGGAGTTTGGTATGCATGTGTACGATGAATATGAGGAAGAGTACCTACAAAATATACCTTGTGAGCTAGCTGTTGAAACAAATCCTGCTGATGAAAGGCATCAAGATGTAATGCAAAATCAGAAGGTTGAAGTGGGAAAGGATGATAAGGGCACCTAAGGTGATAGCCTACCCTTGTGTTATGCCTCTTTTGAATTAATACGACACATGTTTAAAGCCTCCAAGAAAAAATAGAAAGAGACGGAGATGGTGCAGGCCAGAAACTGGTACAAGAAAGAAGATGATGGGAAGCAGCCAGGTGATTCCTCTCCTATTACTAATACGTTGGGAATCTGTAATGAAGTGTCAAGCTATGAAGATAGATGTAGTAGCCTCCAAATGAACATTTTTTATGATATTCTGCCTTCATAAGCGCCACATCCCACAAGAGAAATACGTTTACTCGGTTCCACCAGAGAAGTAGGGGACGTCCCCCTTGAAGCACATCAAGCTCTTGTTATAGAAATTTCGAGTGGAAAGCGGGATGCTCCATTGAATAAATATTCTATGTGTCCTCTTATGAAGTCTTCCAAGTGTCAACCTCATTAATCTCTAGGAGAAGAAAGCTCCGGACAACTTTCCCATGAGTAGGTGACAGAGCATGCCAAAGGTTACCGTGATTTCTATGACCCCATGGCCGAATACATGGAGGTTCTGGGTGAAGGAAGTGATTGGTTGCATCCTTGCTTTGAAGATCAGTTTGCTTATCATTTCCTTCTCCCATTATCTATTTCATTTCTATCCATAAAGCACAATAAAATAACAAAACTATTAGGCAAGTTGCTTGATTGGCTTCATTTGAAGTCTGATTTCCCTTAATCGGACTTGTGCACAAATTTAGGTAGCATAGGTAGGAAAAAATAAGCTCGACAGTTATTGAGCATTTCCTTCATTACTGTTTTAGTTTGTTTTAATTTTCAGTTACAAGCACAGGTTTACAGTCACCAACATGATTTGCAAGAGTGGCATGAATTCACTGAAGTAGTAACTTGGAGCAGAATGGAGATGTCAAAGAAATATTGAAGGCAGCCCCAATGGTTTCGGCACTTGATCTATGGGGGGTTCTTTGCTACCTCATTGGGAGGATAGCATTCCTCGTAGAGCTAGTTGTTAACACTCAATTTTTAACAATTGATCTAAGGGCTCGATAGGAGTTCGATGAGGGTTCCATTCCCATGAAATTCATACGAACACCCCTTCAGGTTATCAGAGGTGAACGGAAAAGAATAAAATGGAAGGTGTGATGAAGGCATTGAATGGGACTCAGAAGCAAAGGCTGAGATTGATTAGAGGTGGATTAATGGCTCCAAACCATTTCACGTGAGCAGACATGCTCCATTAAAGCTGTGATTTCAGATCACGAAATGGGTTAAATGTCAGAAACATTCTACGACCAAGATGAGATCTGAGTCAGATCTATGTCCTCAATCAATTTTGAAAGCCATACTTTTGTGGGTAAAGCCGCAATTTAAAATCATGCAAGAGGGATAGCGGTCGTGAAGATCAACGACTGTGATAAGAAAGGAAAGAAATATATGGCCATAGTCTATTTCGCAATATGGACTACCACGGATGAATACCAAGGTTTCTCATTTCGAAAGATAATGGGGCCCACTCAGATCTACGGCTTCCTGAAGGATCAGTTGCGATCGATGGTCAAGAACATGTCACGATCCATAACTTCCCACGGTGTTCAGAGGAGAAAAGTTGGTAGTAGAAAGAATGGAATGTGGATGGTGGATGTGAAAGACTCCTCAAATCATATGGCTGAGAAGGCTCCCATGGTACAAGTTTCAAATCCAGTGCAAAGATGACAGCGGAGGAGACGTTCACACGTGTAATCTGCATCCTTACAGAATGACCGATGTCTCCGACGCCATTTGTAGCATGTGTAACGGTGGAATCATATCTTTGGCAGAGTCATGTCATGTAAAGATAGGTGGCTTTTGTGTGAGTTGGCTTGCGGAAGTAAGGAGAATAACTGGCAAATCTGCTACTCACACGAAGCAAAGCCGACATAGCGCGAGAGACCATTCTATTTCCTACATCATAAGCGTGAGGAAACATGGGAGCATCCACCTCATGAAATTTGTAGCATGGGTCAATTGTACCAGATGGCATCTACAAATACTTCCCGCAGCAGATGGTAAGGCACCAGGACCGATGAAACGATGTGGCTAGGTCCCCAGCAAGTAAAGGATCACTTGAGTCATGTCGTCACACATGCGGATGCCAAATACACTCAATGACAAAGTGCAGGAATGTTGACCAGCCATTACAGGGGTCATTCTCAAATCCTTATATACTAATTTCAAATTAATGGGAGTGAACTAACATATCTCCAGAACCTGAGTTCTACTTCTCCATGAATCTATAAAGGCACGAAGAGTTTGACGATGAAGATCTGGTTAGAGAAGCTTGTCCATTAGGGGATGCTAATGGTTGGTGAGAAGTTTCCAAATCACCTATCACCTTGGTACTTGCATTCCAATAGTGACACCATCCATTGGGGCCTAGACGTGATACCTGCATCTCCAATGACATGAGGCCTGGGCACTCGCTCCTCGTAAGTGTTTTTCCAGGAACCGATGATAACATCGCTTCCACCAAAGCCTCTGCAGAAGGAGAAATTCATTAATTTCTCTCTGTCTAAGTATTTGTTCGGATGGGAGCGTCAGGGGTCTAAAGCCCACGTAGCCCTGTTTGTGAAGTCCACTTTCCGAGGGTGATGGGGCTGGTGTATATATGCTACACCCTATTTCCTGTGGGGGAGCTCACCTCGCTAGAGGTGAGAAGTACAAGAATGACAAGCCACCCCACAGGTTTGTCTCAACAAGAAACAATGCGACACTTCTTCCATAGCCCATGGCTAACAGTTCTACCTAGAGAGGAAGGAGGTGGCAGATGTGATTGAACCATGGAAATATGAAAAATACCTTTCTAGTGTGTGCCCATACGGAAAGCTTCATTTGAACATGATGGAAGTAGATGCTTCGGGTAGAAAATGAGGCATCATACTCATAATCTGTCATGGCGGCTAAATATGTCAAATTGTTACTCTGTCATGGTGGCTAAATATGTCAAATTGTTACTCAGGTCAAAGGTGACCACTAGAACCATAATGTTTATTGTTTATTTGTAAAACGTGGTGATAGTTCCACTCTTAGAAGTCTGCGCAGGGCCGTAGGCACAGTCTAAAGTGGTTCTACTATTTCCCAGGAGTAGGAACCTCCCCTCGCTCAACCTTGGCGGCCCAAAATCCTAGTGCCAACAGAACTATCTAGTGGTGCTCATGGTAGCACATGACATCCCGCACTACTCTACATACCAGTAGGCTAAAATGGTTGGGCACTCCTGCTGTGTGCCTATGATACCTCGTCGGGAGGTCATTGATCAATGCATCAGGTATGTCTAGAGTCAACCTCTCCAGGTTCTCCTCTAGATCTCCCATCAGGTCATCACTTTGTTGAAAAAAACAAGCTCTTGCTCATCTGTCCAGTGGAGAAGATCCCCCAGGTCACGCTAATCCAACATCTTCATGAAGATATGTAGGTCTTGTTACTATACATAGAAAATAAAAAACATTAAAATACAAAAACACAAATTGTCATCTTAGGGTTTTGTTTCTTACCGATGTCTCCCCACCGCGCACTAGGTGGAAGTGGTAATTCAGGGTCACCCTTGAAATCAGTACCTGCATACGCATAATCCTCAATCATGAGGATCTGATAATTCAACCAGCAGAAAAATGGAGCCCCAAACTTCACTTTTCCCCTTCCTTCTCCCATGCAGGCCATGATCTTGAACCACCTTAGCATACAAGGGTCTCCTTCCCTCATTTCAGTAAATACCACTTGAGGCCTCAGATGAGGGACCCGCTCAAAGAAGAAAAAGGATAATATGGAACCATAGCCAAACTGTTTTAGCTCTCCTTGCTGACACTAGGTCAGCTGGTCCTTGAAGATTGGTAGTAATACTTCTGCCCAGTTAAAGACAGTAGGTGCCATGGCCTCTATAGCATATAAAATGTGTGGTCTAGAATCCTAATGTGGTCCTTGGCTCCCAGCCAACCTCTGCATAGTAAAAAGAACTGTACAGAGAGGATCTCCCACCACTTCCTTTATGGGAATTTTCATACCAGAATTTCTAGTACCAGGAATGCAGTGATGGTTGATCAACTCCTAGGTGGTCACATCCCCTCCACAGGAACCAGTCAGTAAGATAGGAGAACTGCGTCTAGATAATCCTATGAAGAAGTAGATATATTATACCTCAATAGTCAGCAAATGGGCTCCCACCTCGAAGTATTGCTGCTTCGAGTTCCACATATGAAGGATATACTCCAACAAGCGCTCATGGGAAACTATGCTAGGAGTGTGGAAGTATTTTAGAAGGGCACAGTTCCTCAATTCATCTAGGCACCCCGCATTTCTCTTGGCAAAGGAATTATCATCATTGTATTGCTTTTATTTCCATATAGCCATTTTTTATCACTTAGAACCTGCCAAAACCAATCAATGGGCCAATTAGAAACATAATCAATCATCAAAATCAGTTAAAAACTTCTTTTCTTGCTTTTCCATTCAAATTTCCCCACTCATGGCTGGCACCACCTGAGCTCTGTTTGCACAGATTGGTGGCATCTCCTGAGTGCAGCTTAAGATGCACAGTTCTTATAGTGCACCTCCTGTCTCATAAGGGGTAGGAGCAGTGCCCGTGTTTTCGATTTCGGGCTTGCCTAAAACTACCCAAAACCCCCATAACATAAAAAATGAATGCACCAAAGGGAAAGGATAGGGTTTAATCATTTACCTAGCTTTGACTGTTAGAATAATCAACCCATAGTATTTACCCACTTAGACATTATTTCATTTATTTTGTCTTATTTGCCTAGTCCATGAGTCCCACCATGTGCAAGTTGTCAATTGCCTATCCATAGAGGTCAAACTTGCCATTATTGACTCATGGAGCGCTTTGGAAAGTCTTGGGAATCAAATCTGCTTTATTCCTGGCCTCCTAGGCGCCCTTCTGCTTTTTCTGCTTTGTTGACTGCTTTTCCAGTTTTTAAAGCACATAAGGAAAGCTAGACTAGGTGAGGTGAACCTGTTTTATTCCCCTTTCATCCTCCACTCTTTCCTCCATGCAAAAGCATGTATGAGCTTCCATTTGACCACTCTTTAGCTTGCCCATGTGCCCTTGCTAATTTGTGGGGTCCTTGATAGATTTGGGATCAGCTTTTTACACCTATGGGGGATTTGCCTATTTTGGGTAAGCCTGCTTTATGCTAGATTTGGATGCTTCCTTATGCATTCGATTTGCTCATGTATTCTATATATTCAGCAGCCTATGTTATTACAGGGTTGGCTATTGTACACTCAGTTAATATAATTTTGTGTTACAGCTCCATATTCAGTCTCCATTGTTGATAATTTGCATGATCAATTGTTAATTGCTGTGAGTGAAATTAATCTACTGCAGGCCTGAATTTCTACATTGACGACACTCAAATCGGATGGTAGAATCTACCAGAATCATTGACTGAAGATCTGGCTCAATTTTCTCCAAAATTCTCTCACCAAATGGTAAATAGTAAAATGATTTGATTTTTACTATTGAAATTATTTTTATATCTATTTTTATGGTTTTTTAATGTTATATTGACATTTAAAAAATCATTATTATTATAAAACCCATTTATATAGTACATTAAAGCCATTTTTGAGACATTAATGTTCTTTATGAGTCTTGCAGGAGTAAAAGCAGAAACAATAAAGTCTATGGTGAGTTTGTTTTTAACTTTTTTGTACTTTCATAAAATAGAAAAATTTCCCCAGTGTTTGTTTCGACACTTTGGTCATGCTCTTAGAACTCAGTATCAAAGTTCTAAGTCTTTTTCTGATTCTTTTTAGACTCATAAAAACCTCTCATCGTGAAAAATAAATCTAATGGAGTCTCCTTTAAGCTCTTTTCGAACTCCCTAAATATGAAGAGATTGTCTAGTACTTTTCTTCTTCATACTCATAAAAGTATTTGAAGAGTTGTCTCTCCAACGGTAGGTTATCTCTTTTTTGGTTCGGATAAACTATTTGCGAAAAAGGAACACTCTAGCCAATCATGACTGGAAGAGTTCTCTCGAGTATTATTTTATACTTTTTCGTGCCCTATAGACTAAATCATTCAAAAAAGGACCCTTTGGAGTTTTCTTCTATCTTCGTTCAAAATCTCTAAACATGAACAATACTGAGTTTTCTTTCATTGGACTCGTTAAACTAAACAATGAGAGACCCTTTTTTGGGATCAAACCCCTCCTTTCTTGGGTTTTTAAAACATATGAGTTTGGACTTGTCCGAAGGATGAGCTAAAATGAGTGTTTGTTACCCTCTTTGAACTCGTAAAAATAAAAAGAGACACTCATCAGTCATTATGGGGGAATTAAGAGAAGGGAATCATTTTGCAAATTGAATCGCAGTTGTTTGTCACCTTTGAACATGGCACTTGTCTACATATCATTTAGTAAGTTAGGTATTTAGTTGGCTTACAATTCAATTCACTTTCATGATTTATGTCACTACTTTGAGTATTTCAAAATAATGCATTGTCCACCATCTTATTGTGTGTTCGTTTGTTTAGTCATGCTGCCAAGTCTTTTGTCGTGCCACCCAATGTTCAAAGGAAGAAAGAAGTTTATCTCTATAGTTAAAACAACCTTTGTGTCAGTACCTTTGATTTAGTCCTATGGTTACATTATCTACAACATTCCAGAACTTTGTTCTACATTTCGTGTCATCAATGTGTGATTCATCATGGCCCTCCTTCGACGAGACTATTCCAGTTGACATGAGATCATCATCCAATAAATAGTCTTAGAAAAAAGTTTAGTACCTTGAGATTTGTATTCCTCAATGACAGATTCTCTCTCTTTTGACAAAGGTTTACATCATTGACCTTTGATCGAAAGATTCCACTGGGTGTTCGACATCAAAACATTTATTCACACTCAATAGATTGTACTAGGATACCTTGGGAATCATTGACATTAATGGTGATCTCCCTCTCACTTGTTAATGGTTCACATCATTGGCCAGTAATCAAGTGGTTTTTACAATGTTTGACTTCAAAACACTGTAATCACATGGTTAGAATCATACTTTGTGGAATACGAGACAAAGAACCTAGGTATTTTTTAAGCACTCATAGCTTTCTCCCTAGGTTGCGATGGAGTATATTGTATGAAGTACCAGCATGGATCCACATTTGTATGGCTGTGGCTATGATTAAATTTTCATTTGTATGACATAGATCTACATTGTATATCTAGTAGCTATGTCCAATTTTGAGTCCTCTATCACATGGATCTACATTGTATTCAAGTAGCCATGGTTGTTTATTCCTCTCATGGATCTACCTTGTACTAGTCTACAACCATGTTGAGGTTACATTTACTCATGATTCAAAGTATTGATGTATTGCAGATGCCTACTCGATGATACTTTCTGATCAAGCTGGCTCTTACCTCAAAGTGATAACTTGCTCTATGAAAGCTCTTGCCTATCATATCCCTCTAGCCTCATGCTTTGGGGGGCATTCTGTTACACCCAATTCTTATCACCAACATGTGATAAGAACTCTAACACCTTTATTTTCCCTCAAATCCCAAACTTGAAGTGAAACAATGCTCTAGATGTTGATCCTAACACACAAAACTCTAGCACTGCTCTTACCCTTAAGCAGATAAGTGGTACCTTATACAACACCGGCCAAGTTATGTGGAAACCAAGCGGTTCCACTGCCTTTAACCTTTGTCTTTGGTGCAGTTCTCACCTTACACTGCTTTGTCATAAGGGAGTATAAGAGGTGCCCTTGGTAAAAAGTGAAAAAAAAGAGGTTTTAGAAAGCTTCTAGAACAAAAGCCTTGTGTCTAGCCTTATCCCTAATCACATGGTTTAGTTAAGCTCGAGATCCATGCTTTGGGGATCTCATGGCCACCTCACCCACCTATTTCTCAAACATTCCTATCCCTTTGTGCCCTATAAATCCAAGCTCATACTTCATGGTTGAGAAGAGAAGAAAGGAGTAAATTTATACTGTTGAATTAACATCCTGGCCTAATCCATTAGAGATCATAGAGGAGCAAGTTGGAGCTATCGGGGATGAGATGTTATTCTTGTGAAGGAGTGCATAAAAACTAAGGAAAAATAGTTGTAAGCTCTTTCATTCATATATTAATGCAAAGTTGATTTCCTTCCCATATATCTGTTGTGTTATAATCTCACATATGTATAATGAGATTCCTTAGTCACTAATTTGGATCTATGAATAGTTTTATGGTATCTTTGATGTTGTTTTATGTTTGATGTGCTTTTATAGGTATGCAGGTGTAATGCCTCGGTTTTGACCCCGGTTACATTAAAAAGGTACATGATGTATATATTGTAATTAATCATGGTGTGGATCTAAAGGCAAAATCCCCACCATCGATTTGGTCGTGTATGTTTTGGTAATAGGGATCGTTGCCGATGGTATATCGTGCCATCCGTCACATTATAGTTTTGGCATCATGTAAATATGCACATCAATTAAAATAAACCTACAACTAGCTATGACGGTGCAACATTGAATGAAAAGGGAATGATTCCTAAGGTTAAGGGGGAATTTTCTAAACTGTGGGAGCCATTGGGAGTTGCCATGTGTTGACCACCCACTAAAATTCTGTTGTTTGATTAGTTGGAAGCAGTTATGGCTGGGGAGTGGTGGGTGGTAGGACTAGAAGTCTTTGCCCCACATAAACTCCACCAGCAAGCTCGCTCTTCCTCACGTGGAGGGCAGGGGGATGATCGCCACTCTCTCCACTCTACCATGCTTCCACTTCCTCGTGGTTTTTGTCTTGACCATATCACACATGCAGGGGTTGGTCGGTTCTCCCTTCTCTCGCTGATTACTAGTATCTATGGTTTTTCACTGTGAGATGGACTATGTTCTTTCTTGGCCTGTGAAGAGGATCAATTTCCCTTTTGTATTATTAGACTGTGTACATGTGTTCTACCCTCACGGATTTGTGGTCTGCGTACCTATTTTTCTCCTGCCCAAGATTGATAATCGGAATTCTCCTCCATTGTCGACTGTGTAGGTGTGCCGTGGCTTCCTTGCTGAGAATGGGTAATTGTTTCCCCCACATTGGTTGACTGTGTCTGCCCTTACTTTTTGGGGGTATACGTATGTGTTCCCCTTGTCCAAGCTGAGAATTGGAACTTTTCATCTCCATTTGGTATTTACTGTGAGTTTGTGTTTGTCCCATTGCTACAGTGGTAAAAGCATGGCTATTGCCTTCCCCTAGTTTTTGGATTGCTGTTGAGTTTTTTTGGCCATGCTAGGGCCACGAACAACTCTAAGTTGTCTTATTGACTTGAGTTGTGTTCACCCTTTCATTTGGGTTGTCACCCTATTATATTTATTTCCTCAAAGAGTTGTGTGCCGTTTGTTTTACTACGGTATGCAGTGATTGGTCTTCGGACTGTTGAGAGTAGGATTAGAGGCTGGGTATGCTTGAGAAAATGAGTGTTTGGAGCTAGTCCGACGGAGTTAGACTACTGGATTTCTTCTCCACAACCCTTGAAGAGTATAGGAAAGGGAATCCAGGGCTTGAGGGACTGTGAAGCAGAGAAAGGACTGATTCATGTTGATGGGTGTGTGGATGTCTTAGAAGTTAGGTTAACTCTGGTGTAGTCATCCGTATCTCTCCATTGAGGCCAACAGCTTAGTATTTAGCCTTTCCTAGCTCCTTGATGGCCTAATAAACCCTACTCTGTGGGTTTGGCTGATTTGTGCACCTTGGCTATGTGTAAGCCTGCTTTGACCCTTATTCCTTGAGGAATCATGCCCAGCTCGGGGGTGGCAGTGTTGCTGAGAGATTGATGAGCACACTGGCCTATGGTTGGGTGGAACGTTGCAGTGACGTAGCTGGTTGCAGGATGAATTATTTTAAGATGAGTATTCTTGACTATTCCATCTCTGCATTTATATTTATTGATTAATGAATATGATGAACATGTGGTATGCTTGAATGAACGTATGTTTTCTTCCACTATGTATATGAAGGATTTTGCATCTTAGTATCTTTTATGTTTTAAGCATTATATGCTTGCTCATGTTCATGAGGCTATTTGCCTAAAGGTTTTTGTTTGTTTGGTAGCGTCTTCCTCACCGGTCAGAGGGTCGGGGACCCCACAGTATGGTATTAGAGATAAAGGGTTACAGCATGGGCCTGAATGGGCCGTGAAGATACAGTGATAGAGCTATGTTGCAGCATTTGGGCCTCAGTGGGCCATGAGAAATAGTTAACAGAGGCTGGGTTCCTAATGCCCAGAAGAAACCAGGAAAATTCACAGATTTTTTTTCTAAGTGACAAAACTGTCAGCTCATCGAAAAAATTAGTGAGAAGTTCTTCCAATGTAGTAGAAAAGATAGTCTGAAGGATACCCAATAGACGACAATCGAAATAAAATTGCAAAAATATTCACGTCGTTGGCCATCAGCTCATTGGAGGACTAAGGGTGAAGGTCCTCCGACACAGCAAAATGTTAGTCCGAAGCTCACCCTCAGCAGAGAGGAATTTCAAAATTTTTATGAAGTAGGGAAATCATCGGTGATCGATGATGATTAGTTGATCACATCACCGATGCTTAGATGATCACGTTGCCGATGTGGCAAAAAGTTTGGTGACTACATCGAAAGAGGTTAGTTGATTGGGCGTTGCCGTTGCAGATGGCTAGAGGACTATCCTTCTCATGAAGAGAGTCCCCGATCAACGATGCCACAGAGGATAGTCGTTTTGATGGCCGATGTGGTAGAAGACAGAGAAGAAAATTTGCAGAAATTTTTATAAGTATTCGTCGTCCATTGGAGAATGTTAGAAGATCAGACCGTCGATGAACGTCGAAAAAGTCTAGTTGATCATGCATCTACCATTGTGGCTGGCTAGTGGACTACCCTTCCAATGGATAGAGCCCCCGACCACCGATGCCGCAGCAGGTAGTTGTTTTGACAGCCGATACATCGGCAAGAAATAGAAGACATTTGAGCCGATGAAGTGGGGAAAGAAGGTTAAAGAATAAATTTCAGATTTTTTTTTTAAGTATGGGAATCGTCGGCCATCGATGAAACCTAGTGGATGCGGGAGCCACAGTTTCAGTGGAGATCAGCTGAAAGCCGCCGAAACATCGATCCAACTTACTCGAAGAAACACCCGATATGGGCTTTTAGCATCGATGTGGACTAGTTGAGCAGATCAGGAAAAATTAGATGAAGGAACCACCGAAACGTCATCTCCATCGAAAGAATTTAGCTGATGAAGAGCCGCCAGGCGGCAAGAAAAAGAAGTTTTGGAAAATTCTAAGTATCGGACCCTCAGCTCATTGGGGAAATTAGTCTGATGAAGATTTGATGACTAGCTAAGGGAATAGCCGTAGTGTCGATGGGAAATAGATGAGGAAACAACTAACGGAGTGTTGCAGGAAGGAGAAAAATAAATTTTTCGCTGAGATTTTTGTAAGTGTCGAGGCTATCGGCGATTGGAACATGTTAGTGGATGAGCCCGCTAATGAGTTAGGAGAAATTAGTGATCTTGAGCACTGATGGAAGTCAAAAACGTTTAGTCGATTGGGAGTCCACCGTTACGGCTACCTAGAAGAATAACCCCCCAACGCCGTAGCTGTTAGTACTTCCGACCGTCGATCGAAAGATTGTAGTTGTTATTCGTTCCGACCGCCGACAGAGTTATGACCGCAAAAACCCTAGAAGGTCCATTGACCACCGTTGCGGCTGCTTACAAGACTAACCACTTGATGTTAGCACACCTGAGTGCCAAGACTACGGAAGCTATAGTTGTTGGAACCGTCGATGCAGCGGACAAGGAAGGAAGATTTTTCGAGAAGAAAATTTTCTGAAAAATTTGTCCAAGTATCGGAGACATCGGCAAAACTTAGATGTTTGGATTGTCGATGCAGAGGAAAACATCAGCGAAGTTTAGAGGATCAGACTGTCGATGGAATTCATCAAAAAATATTAAAAGATCAGAGCACTGATCAGAAAAATTAGTCATCCGTGCGTCTTCCATTAGGGATGTTTAGTGGCATATCCTCCTGACAGACAGTTCTTTCGACCGCCGATCGGAAGGTATTAACGGTTGGTGAACCGCCGTTGTAGAAACCTAGAGAACTAGTCGTTCGATGAATAGAGGATCCGATCACCGATGCCATAGTGGTTAGTGTCCCTGATTGCCAATACACTGCAGTGCTCGGCATTGTCGATAAATGATAAAGGGCTCAGAAGCTTAGACAGATGGGGATTCAAAACGGTAGAAAATGTTAGCTATTTAACCGTCAATGTACAGTCCTTGTCATCACCGATGCAGATCGGAAGCTTAGACCACTACAGGTCTGACACGCTGGAAGGAAATAGGTGAATAAACCGCCGATGGGCAGCGGAGGAAATTAGACGTTTTGATCGCTGAAACATTAGAAAGATAGTGGGGAAGAGACTCGATAGGGAGGAAGAAAAAAGGAATTTTTGGGTTTTTCGAAATGGATTTTTCAAGCAGTTTTCAACTATTTTTCAGTGGATTTTTCAGCAGTTCCAGGGCTAAAAAGGAAGAAGAATTCTAGGTGACTGAAGTTGGTGATTTAGACCAAAATACAGTTGTGTTTTTTGCCTAAATTTTATGAAAATCATCATCTTCGAAGTGGTGTGGTTTTCACACCTAAGGTTAGAATGAAGCATGTGGATAGGCGTTGGAAATTTTATCCAGCAGGGAACAAGGGGGAGTCCCCAGAGTTTGGATGTGGTGCTGCAAAGTATTAGTGGTTGTCAATATGGACAAACTGGCTGTTGTGTGGAAGAGGAGCTCCATGCAAAGATGAAGGATTTGAAAAGGGGAAATTCCTTAAACCCTGTGTTGCTAATTATAACTACATTTATAAGTTTCATACATGAAATGTATGAGGATATGCCTTGCATGCATAGGATATTACATGTTGGTAAGAGTAGTGAGAATTATACATTTATAATGAACCACTAATGGTAATTATTGCATTAGGTGTTGGCATTAGTGGGAAAACAACCAACAACCGAGACATGGCTGAATATGTTGTTGATGCTAATGAATGTGACCAGAAAGCCTATGAAGAAAGGGATAAGGCAACAAGTCGAAAATCAAAAGTTGGTGAGCAAATTCTGAAATCTCTTGCAAAGGACCATCCTAACTGGTAATGCCAAGGGTGTAAGTAGGGCCCATGAAGGTAAGAGTTTAATTATGAAAATTGCATGGAGTGGTAAAAGCAAGAGGTCTCATACCATGTGGGTATTTGAATTTTATACTGCATTCATAGAGAAATGTGTCATGCCTGTATTGTGTTGGTATGAGCTTAGTAGCCCAAGGAAAGTAAGCACCAATAATCTTAATTATAGTCATGCATCCTCTATGAAGTAGTCATGGTTGGGCCATGCATGGTATGATTGAATGCATAATATTCCTAAATCAATGCAAGGTAGCATTGAGTGCGTATGCATTAAAAGATTTTATAAATCTTGCAATTATGCATTGAATGGAGGCATATGAAAAGTATGAGTAAATATTGTAGATATGCATACATAAGTATGGGTGCAAATGTTGTGATACAGTGCATGAATGCATAGAGATAGTGCATGAGTTGTTATGAATAACTAATGGCTGAAATTATGAATTGATGACAATTCTAGAACCATTTCGAGAGCTATTATGAATGCAGGATGGTAAATGCATGAATAGGGTAGTCAAGATCAATTGACTGCTAGAAATGCTCTCTGGAAGGGAAAATTGGTACAAATGATATGCTTGTGAAGTAAGAAGTATCTAAACCTTTCATTTAAATTAAATAAATGAGGGTATTGTACACTGTAATTTAAAGTATGATAATGATTGCGTGAAGTAAACGAGTTTTGGTAGTATTGGTGTGTTTAACAGCTGGAAGTATTTGAATTTTATAAATTCTGAAAATGCTTCAGTGATGGTTGCAGCAATGAAAAGGTTATATGCATCCAGACTTACTAAGTGTTTGGCTGACTGAGGTTCAGGTTTCGGGTAGATTGTTTGGGGCATGGAAATTTGGGTAAGACCATGACAAAGGCCGAAATCTACCATGTGAAATAGCCAAACCTTATGACAAGAGTCTCATTACTATGAAAATAGTTTGTATGCATGATGGGTTGTTAAATTTGAATTGTGAATTTTGGATTTAATAAATTACTAACAACTACTAATCACTATTGGCTTGCATAAGATTGTGTCAAGTGGACGGATTCTAAGTGGGTATTCATGTTATGCTAGTAAGCATAAAATTATAATGGGCATAGTAGTGCTACTTACAAGAGACCCACTGTTGAGGATCACCTCATTTCCAATCAAATCAATTTCTGTAGTAAACAAAGTTGCAAATTCTCATTGAATTTAATTGCTAATGTCATTGCTTGGTTATGGAACAATCAAATTTGGATTGTATTATCAGATAATGATTGACTGTTTGGCTATTCGATGAATGTGCCAGGGGTACACACTGCAGGAAGATCATGTGTGATGGCTGTAGGAGGCGCATGGGAATTTTTTCCCTTATCTTGGAAATGGGTTTCAGGTGAAACTCCATTGGACATTTTGGAAATGTCCCATCTGCACTACATGTTTGGTAAGCAACATGAGTGAGATGGTATAGATTATGTCAGTAAAACATGTGTGGATAAGGAATGTGAAAGAAGTTGGGATGGAAAACTGAGGGACTGTTAACTCAGAGAAGGGAGCCCCCATTCCTCCTTAACGAAGGAATACTACATCGACAAATGGAAAAGTGTTATGTAACCCTAGCTAAGAATATGGATGTCCAATTGTTGAATTCAATATGCAGAACATGTTTTGATTTTATTTCCATTATGACATATTGCTTGAGTATGAATAGGGCCTACATGACATACACTGAAAAAGGGTGCACACTTCCCCAATGTCGGATCATGGAAGGGTTTTTCGATATTGATTACACCCTAGGGAGTGGACGCACTCCTGGTGTGTCAATACTTGATAGTGAATGATGTGAAATATGATTACAGTTTTAGAGAAATAACGCTAACGAATATGCTTATATTGCTTGTGTTGTCAAGCTAAAGAGATGTAGTTTGGTATCGTACACTAAATGGACAATGGCTTGAGCTCATATTACCTTCTACTAAAGAGCACAGAGAAGGAGACATTCCTGAGGGACTGTCAACTCAGAGAAGGGAGTGGTCTCTTGTGTGATATGGGGTAGTGGAATTAGA
>LPNX010734208.1:14322-24695 GCA_001517045.1 Pseudotsuga menziesii
TATAAGGGAGGATTAATAATCCTAACACTCCTGGCTGTGTGCGCGGAGTTTCCCAGAAGATCTCAGGATGCATAATAGGTTGCAGCGGAACTGTGTTTACTCTCTCAAGATATAATATATAAACCAATTCCCGTGGATGTAGCTTCCTCCCTGGAAGTGAACCACATAAAATCCGTGTGTTGTGCGACTGTTTCATGTGATTGTGCTTTACTTATGTGCTATCTGTTATCTGTTACATGAAAGTTGTATATCAGTTAGTGAATGTATGCATGCCATATCCCCGTTTACAGTAACGTAGAAGGTTAAGTGTGAGTTGAATGTATCAAGTGTCCTGTATATGAGTTATCAGTGCTTGATTCATGACAGTTAGCAGTTACTGTGTTAAGTGATTCCTGTGTATTTAGTTCAGCAAGTTGAGCATAAGTGATGTTAGTGTGTTAGACTGTAGAAGCTAACGAGAAGTTGTTTAACATCTTACTGAAAGACAACTGAGCTATTATACCCGGAGATAAAACCCTTAGACCTTGCAAGTTGTTGAGCATATTAAGTATTGCCATAGGAGATATCGCGGCGTAGAAAGGTGATATCGCACCGTTGGAGGAGCCGTGGTGTGATATATCACAGGTTAAGGGTTGAGTGGAAGAGAATGTTTGCGCATCATCTTAGAAGCTACGATGCGATAAGATCCAGTCCCATAGAAGGCTCAGTGAGGAGGAGAGAAACAGCTTTGCAAAGAGAGATCCCGCTGGCTAAGAGGAGACAAGAAGCACTAGGATGATACAAAACCCGATTGAGGACACTTGAGTCTTCATCCACCCCATCCAAGATCACTTCGGGTGAGACTTCAGGCCGTTCTGCGGTCTGTCACTGAAAGGGCCAGTGAGCTAGGGGTTTTGTTGGTACAATACAGTAAACCCGGGTCTGCCCATTCATGACCAACAAATGGTTTCGTTGCCAGCTTTGAACAAACTGAAGAGCTAATGTTCTGTTGGAATCCTACTAAAGACGAACTCAACCAGTGGGTTGGGTCTAAGGAAAGAGAATTTGCTGCGACAAAAAAGAAGAGTCCTACGTTGAGTACAGAGGGCTGGTTACAAAAACATATCTTTACAGACCTGCATGAGATATTTTTTGTGACCTATGCAAATGAGTTGTACGACTGGTTGTCAAAGTTCACTGATAAGAATATATTCAAGAAGAAAAGGAACATTGTCTGGACACTGGAGCTGATTCAGACCATGAGGAGCGTAGATAATCCCATTTCATGGGCAGTAGACTTCTGGCTTGCGAGTTTGCTGGAAGGCTTCAGTGACAGAGTTTGCAGTTGATCAAAGAAAGAGTTTCAGCGAAGCCGAGAGGTACTTATTCAAAGGATATCGCAATAAGTACTTGAACTCTTTAAACTTGTCCATTAAGATGTTATTACGTGAAAAAGGAGTACTCGATATCTTCTCAGATGAATAAGCTAAGTAAGTGTAATGTCATAAGAGTTTGAGAGTGATTTTGAAGAAATTGGATGTACACGTAGTGGTAAGAAATATAAAGTAGATTTCAGATCTTCTTTCCTTGAAGACATTTCAGATAGCACTAGAGAATAGAGTCAGAGTAATAAAGAAAGAACAGTAGGGGGTTTCCCTTACCACCCTTATACCCCACAGAAAACAACCGGGACTCAGAATAATCCCGCAGGAACTACATCTAGTAGTTCACACACAGTACATACTACCGCTACATCACCTACATATACACCGTCGAGTGGTAGTAATCCAGCACATCATCATCCACCACGTAGAAACAGAATGGGGGATGAAATGAAGTTACCTACCTTTAAGGGTATAGGGGCAGAAGACCCAGAGCAGCATTGGTTCCTATGTGAAGTTGTATGGACCATTAAACAGATTCAAGATGATAATACTAAACTTGTACAGTTGGCCACCACACTTAGAGACAGAGCTCTAACATGGTATATGAAGTATACCTTAGTGCAGCCCAGAACACTTGTACAGGTTAGGACCGCCATGATCAAAGAATTTAAGAAACCTAAGTCTGAGTTGCAGTGTATCATAGAACTCAAAGTCATCAAACAGTTACCTTCAGAGTCAGTATGGGAATTTGATCAGAAATTCCAAGCCCTTATAGACCAAGTTAGCTTTGAGTTTACGCCGGAGCAACATAAGGAATGGTTTATCGCAGCACTGCTCCCTCACATCAGACTTCCACTGATGCAACAGAGACTCCGTACGCAGGATGAAGCATTGGAGATGGCAATGAAACTAGAGGCTTCACCTCTAGCTGAGACTAGTACCAGTATGACAAGCTTACAAAACTAGTTAGCCAATCTCACGTTGCAGCTACATGAGATTAAGAAAGGAAAAGATATTGCACAAGAACTATGGTGTACAAAGTGTAAAGGACAGGGACATACTACAGATAACTACCCAGTATTTGTCGAGTATTTAGCAAGTGGGGCTCCTAACCCCTTAATATAGAATCAAGGGCTATGGTGTGAACTCTGTATAACAAGAGGACATAGACCTCAGTAATTCCCTTTACTTCAGAAGTATGTACAGGCCCCTAAGAACTTATACTGTAACTTCTGTAAGTCAGTAGGACATGATGAAAATAATTGTCGAGCTTATGATCTCATGATAGAAAGAAAACATGACTTATACAGAGTCCAGTCAGAGACACTAGGTCCAGCAATAGGACCACAGCATGAACCGACTCATGTAGGACATGGAGGAGGATTTAGATGACAAGGCCATGGAGGAGGCTTTGGCCATGGTGAAGTCTTTGGCCATGGCCGTGGACCGATTACTTGTTACAACTGTGGAGTTGTAGGACATTATGCTAGGGATTGTCAAAACCCTACTACAACATGTAACTATTGCAAATCCTACAATCACACTATACAAGAATGTCCTACCTTGATATCCAAGATGAGGGATCCTAAGCCAGCAATCAACCAGAATATTCACCTTATTGCTGCTGAGCAGAACGAACCAGAACCAAGAGTCAATATTGTGACTCGCAATGGTGCTTCTACTAGTAGAACATCGCAGGATGACAAAAAGAACACAGGTCTGGAGTGGGTGCGCAAAGCCACGAATAAATCAACACCACTTGACCTACAAAAGAACAAAGAAACATTTTAGCAAGCTAAAAATTTCTTTGCTGACCCTATACCATCAGGATCGCAGGTACTACCGTATAGGGGCATACTGCAGCAAACACCTTGTGGCGTTAGTGCTGTACGGATATCATAGGCTACCACATCAGGAAGGTACGAAGAGGATGAGTCGACAGTAAGTGCACACTCCTTCCTGCAGATTTGCTTAAAACCCATGAGAAATGAGAAAGCTATCGGAGAGCTTCAGCGCATCATAGATCAGTGTCAGTCGTCTTCTTCCGTGAGAAGTATGCAACGTGATGTTCATAATATTATGGGACATACAAGAACAGTAAGAGAGATGAGACTCACAGCACAAGTTGGAGAATTTGAAATGGATGAGGTAATCCTAGATTTAGGATCAGAGGTAAATGTTCTGACTAAGCAGACATGGGAACAAATGGGTAGCCCTAAGTTAGCTAGATCACCTATCCATATGAGACTAGTCAATCAGCAGAGGGTATCACCACTGGGTCGATTACCGCAAGTGCCAGTTGACATTGATGGATTTCACAGTTTTGCAGACTTTGAAGTTATAGAAATCATTAGCGATAGCAGACCGTATCCAACTCTACTAGGTATTGATTGGGCAATCAATAACTTGGCTGTTATCAATTTAAAGAAAAGACAAATGACCTTTGAGGATACACAGATCCAAGTCATTGCATTGTTGGATCCTTTTCAGGGTCCTAGATATATTGAACCTATCTGAGCAGAGGAAGAGGTACGTAATATGGAGATCCTTTATCAGATGACAGCTAATCAGAGTGATTATATCAATCCGACCATAGAAGGAAACATTAGTTGGCGATGCGACAGCTCATGCGCATCGAATTCGGAGGTTGGTTTAGAAAATTGGCATAATAGACTTTACGAAGTCTCAACTCGCAGATGTGCGTTTATGACTAAGTCACTGTGATGGATTGGTGCAGAGATCAAGGATACCCCATCGCTTGATGGCTTAGCAGATGTCAATGACTTTCTACAGTAGTTTGAATAGGAAATTCCTCATGAGCATAGGATGTCAGCTATTGACCTTGAAGTAAGAGCCACACCTGCAATATGGTGGCATGCACATAAAGAAAATATCGCATCATGGGATGATTTCAAGAGATTGATGGCGATCAAATTCTCTGATGATAAGGAGTGTCTATAGCAGAAATACACAGGAGAAAGTGACCCCAGGTCACACATTCAGAGTTGTGAATAGAATTGGTTGGACATTCCAGAGGATGAATGGGTTCACCTATTCATTCACACTTTAGACACAGTGCCAAGGAATTGGTACACTGAGACAGAGTTGCGCAGAGGCACGACTACATGGCCACCTATGATAGAGAGCTTTGAACTCACTTTCACTTTTGAATCTAAGTATCCAAGCATTGATCAGGCCCTAGACATTTTCAAGACTAAGATATTTAAAGACTGTACTCTATCAGTGTCCGCTCAACCTGACTGGCCCATCCTATTAGAACATGCGCTAGATTGTTACAACTTCACAGCAGAGCCAGATGACGAGGATGAGAATCCTCGCAGTATCAACATTCCAGAGTTAGAAGGGACTCGCGAAGTTGATGGACTGAAGTTAGAGATTCCAGCTATCACAGAGCCTATCAAGATTAAAAAGATCAATATTGGCACAGAAGCAGAACCAAAGTTTGCCTCTATTAGAGACTATTGGCATGATGAAACGATAGGAAACATTGCAGATCTGCTCCATGACTATCAGGACTTATTTCCCACTAAGTTCACAGAGATGAAGGGAATAGTTGGATATTTGGGAGTCATGCGGATACCTTTGAAAGAGGATGCTAGGCCAGTTAAGCAGCGTCCATACAGATTAAACCCACGTTATAAAGAAAAATTCAAGGATGAAATTGATAAGATGCTAGCAGCAGGCATCATTGAGCCTATAGAAGAAAGTGAATGGGTTAGTCCCATGGTCGTGCAAGAAAATAAAACCAAAGGAGAAATCAGGGTTTGTGTTGATTTGTGCAAACTCAACGATGCATCACTTCATGACCCATTTCCGACACCTTTTACTGATGAAGTATTAGACAATGTGGGAGGACAGGAGGTCTATTCCTTCACTGATGGATTTTCAGGCTATCACCAGATCAGAATCTATCCAAAGGATCGACATAAGACCACCTTTGCGACAGAATGGGGCTCATTCCAGTATACGGTAATGCCCTTTGGTCTTAAAAATGCACCAGCTATTTTTTCCAGAGTAGTAGTTGCTGTATTTAAGGAATACATCCATAAATTCTTAGAAGTCTATTTTGATGACTGGACTGTATTTGGATTAATCGACAAGCATATAGGAGATTTAAGGCTCATGTTAGAGAAATGTAGGCAATATTAGATTTCTATTAACTTGAAGAAATGTATATTCTGTTCACCATTTGGTATTTTGTTGGGTCATATTGTTTGCAGACAAGGATTGATGGTAGATCCTGCAAATATTGCCATCATTGTAAATATTCCAGCACCCAACTCAGTCAAGCAATTGAGGACAGCGCTTGGTCATACCGGGTATTATAGAAAATTCATCAAGGGCTATGCAAAGATCACAGCACCTATGGAAAAGCTGTTAAAGAAAGACATGAAATTCCTATGGAATAAGGAATGCCATCAAAGTCTAGAAACTCTTAAAGAGAAGATGGTTACAACACCCATCTTAGTATTTCCATATTAGACCAAGCCATTTCATGTACATGTGGATGCATCTGGCATCGCACTGGGGATTGTCTTAACCCAGCCAGGAGAAGGGGGTATTGATCACCCTATCGCATACTCAAGCAGAAAGTTATCCACCATGGAAAAGAACTACACCACTACATAAAGAGAAGGATTAGCTATGGTGTACGCTCTACAGAAGTTCAGGTACTACCTGTTGGGTGCCCCATTCAAGATGTTCACTGACCATTCCGCTTTAAAGTACTTGGTAAATAAACTCATGTTAGGGGGAAGGATCTGCCGATGGTTACTCCTATTTTAGGAGTATGATTTTGAAATTATTGTAAAACTAGGAAGATTAAATGCTGAACTTGATCATCTGTCACGAATAGACTCAGGAGAAGAACCAAGTAATTTAGAGGATAATTTGCCAGATGCGCAATTGTTTTCTATCCAGATCCCAGATGAGTATTACGCTGATATTATTCACTTTCTCACTATAGGGTGGGCACCAATTGAGTTTACTAAGCAGCAAAAGAAACAGTTAGTTGTTAAAGCAGCAGACTTCACTTTGATCGCAGGACAGTTATACAAGTTAGGTCCAGATGAAGTCCTGTGCAGATGCATTATGCCACACGAGAAAGAGGCCATTATTAGAGAAGCACATTCAGGTACCACAAGAGGTTATTTCGCAGGAAAGTTGACTGCGCAGAAAATTCTGACCGTAGGATTATGGTGGCCTACTTTGTATAAGGATACTAAGGAGTTTTGCAGATGCTGCGATATCTGCCAAAGGGTAGGAAAAAATTCGTGAAGAGATGAAATGCCGCTGCAACCATAGATTACACTACGGGCATTTGACAAGTGGGCTATAGATTTTGTGGGTCCTATCAACCCACCAGGAAAACGAACTGGTGCGAGATACATCACCACAGGAACAGAATACCTCACCAAGTGGGAGGAGGCCAAAGCAGTAAGGAATTGTGATGCTACTACAGCTGCACAGTTCATTTTTGAAAACATCATAAGTAGATTTGGATGTCCAGTAATTTTGATGAGCGATCAAGGCACACACTTTCTGAATCGTACTATTCAGGCCTTAACGGAGGAATTTTAGATACAACACCATAAGAGCACTCCCTACCACTCACAACCTAATGGTACGGTGGAGGCCTTTAACAAGATTATATAAAATGCTCTTACTAAGATCTATAACAGCTAAAGAAATGATTGGGACCTCAGAGTTAATGCTGTATTATGGGATTATAGGACTACATGCAAGAAACTTACAGGACACACACCTTTTAGCTTGGTGTATGGACAAGAGGCTATTATGCCTATGTAATATAGTATTCCCAGTTTAAGAATTGCTCAGATTACCGAGATGGCTGATACAGATACGATGAATGAAAGACTAGCACAGCTGAATGCCTTAGAAGAAGACAGATTCATCGCAGGATTTCATCAGAAAGTGCAAAAGGCACGAGAAAAAGTTTGGCATGACAGGCACATCAAGAGCAAGATTTTTCAGATAGGAGACCTAGTGCTCCTCTATGACAGCAAGTTTGTTAAGTTTTCAGGGAATTTCAAGATGCATTGGTTGGGGCCATATCAGATCCAGCAAGTTACAGAAGGAGGTGTCGTTCAGCTCAGTAAACTGAACGGGGAGCTTGTTTCTACCTTGATTAATGGCAGTAGGCTTAAGCTCTATAGCGATAGCCACTCCACCTCCCCACCCTAACTCAGACAGTTTATGTGCATGCATATGTCCAGTGTAGTTGAAAGGAGGCATCGCACCGATAACTAGTCTACAAAAAAAAAAAGTCTAAGTATGAGGAATCGCATCAGAAAAGTTTGTTTTGCACAAGTCATAGGATGCTTGTGGAGTTTTTGAATGTTGCAGAGTTTCATGCCAGCATTTTGGTTCAGAACGATGCGCTGTGACATCACAGCGATGCGATGTTCCCTGTGCCACGTAGACGATTTTGAAAAGGGACAGAGGGCCAGTCACTTCGCCTTCTGACAAGCAGTTAATGAAAATATGACCGGTATATGTTGCCCTAGATTTGGAAATAGTGCAATGATTTTCCCAGATTTGGTAAATCTTGGTCGAGATTGCCGGCGCCTACACACCACTTTCGAGGAAAATTTGATCGGATTTCAGCAATTAATGAGGATCGGGATTACAAATGTTGGCTTATCCATGCCATAAATACAATCGACGGGTCTAGTCTAAGTGACCGTTGCTTCAGAGATTATTGCTTTTTTTATAAATACACAGATCATTCACACAGAAGGTTTACTTTTGAAATTTCTGAGAGTTACAGAGCAATTTGAAGAGCTTTCCCTATGCAGAGATATTCCAGTTATAGAGTGTTGGTTTTCCCCAATTTCACAGCCATTGCCTGTCCAGAGTATTGCACCGAGTGGTGTATATCCGAGGAGGAACCTTTAGAAGACATTGTGAGACGATTCCAGCGTGGTGGCCTTGTGTCTGTGATGACGACGCCGCCCAAGGTTGTGAAATTAGGTGCATCACAGGTTAGACAGACGCCAAGGATGAGGAGTCGAGCGCAGGATGTAGAAGATGTCATCAAAGAATTTGATGAAGAGAAGAAGAAAGACCATAAGATCACTGAAGATAAGAAAACAAAGCAGAAGAATGATGAGAAGAAATCTACAGCCAAGAAGAAAGTAAAAATGAGAAAAAGAAGGCAATGGGAGAAGGAAGATGACCTATCTCATCACCTAAGAGAAGAACAAGAGATTGCAGAGGCAAAGAAACGAAAATATGGAGATCATTGGCAGCGTGAACACCCAGAGCGCTTTGTCGAGAAGAAAAGTGAAAGGGGAAAACAAATCAAACAAGCAAAACTTCAGCATGCAGACAAAGGCTTGTTCTCGGAATGGAATTCATGGTTTGTATAGTTTTCATATGACAGGATCCTGACTGCATGAAATGTTTGAGAAGGTTGGAAGATACAGATTTATATTTTCCTGGTGATACGAGTTCTAACCCAGATAAAGAGGAAAGGATATCTGTGGAAGGATTCTCAAAAGCTCAAGATCCTTAAGGGAGCTGCTGATCTACGAAAATATAAGAGAGGCCTACGAACTAAGTTTACAGAATATGATGCTAAAGATGATAGAAAGCAAAAAGAAGCAAGAGTGAAATTGATGACACAGAAGACTCCATCATAAGTCAAGCTATGCTTGAAACGACACAAGAGTGTGTCGAAGCTATGAATAAAGAAGTCACGGGACTCAGGGAGAGATTCACAAGGACTTCGCAGGAAGCCAAGGAGAAGCTACAGAAAGAGAATCCAGTTGTTAGTGGCTCGGGGATGAGCCATAAGTAAGTGTTAGGGGACTGTTGGAGCAGGGCCCCGCAGCTACAGGAAAAGCTGCTATATCATAACAAGAAAGTCAAAGGAAATAGTACCTGAGAGGCCGAGAAGAGAGAACTCACCCACTGCACTTAAGGAAATGGCTGAGAAGAGAGATCTCACCCACTACAATTAAGGCAACGGCGAAGACAGGAGGGCTCAACTACCCTCATAAATAGAAAAGGGAGCAACGGGCAGAGGTGAGGTGAATCAGAAGATTAACCTGGAAGGTTATGAGGATTTGGATTAGGAAGGAAATGCCATTGAAAGGAAGAGCACTTTTGGGTGCTACTTCAGTATGAGATCAAGTGTGATTTCTTGCTGTAGCAAGAAGAAGTCCCGCATGGCACTGAGTACAACCGAGGAAAAATATGTTGCCACTTGCTCGGATATTTGGGAGGTAGTATGTTTCTTTTGAAAAAATACTATTTGATTTGATTGATATAACTTGAATTTGTGTATGATGCAGAGAGGAGTAGTGAAGCTCTAGTATGTGATCTAGATCAAGATCTCTCTAAAGAGGGAGTTCTAGCATAGCCAGTGAGATAGGTTGTCTGAGAATAAAATCCTGGCAAAGCTTGTAGGTGGCTTAGATGTAAAGGGTCCTGTAGGTTGTCCTCGGATGTAATCGGTCTTGGCAAAGCTCACAAGTTATCCTTGAATGTAAGCATCCCTGATATGATTCTATGCTAGAAATGGCCAGAGTGAAGTTTGAGTACTTCAGGGAAAAGCTTGGTGTTCACCAAATCAAGGTCCCTTCCAAGAGGAAGTGATGAGTCTGCGAGCCTTTCTAACATGGTGGTAGGTGGGGCCTCCCATGGTCAGATATAAGTGTTGTTCCCTTCTGACATGGTGAGAGGATTGGTTCCTTCCATGGTTAGATGTAAGTGCAGATACATTCTGATGTGATTGTGGGATGTGTTCCCACATGATCAGTGCAGAGACATTCTAATGTGAATGTGGAATGTGTTCCCACACGATCAGTGCAGAGACATTCCGATGTGATTCTGGGATGTGTTCCCATATGATCAGTGTAGATCCATTCTGATGTGATTATGGGATGTGTTCCCACATGATCAGATATAATTGCGTAGCATCAACTGTATGGTGCTCATCATCAAATTCAAATGTATGTCCAA
>LPNX010734218.1:0-79709 GCA_001517045.1 Pseudotsuga menziesii
ATGTAGGACAGAAATTAATTGCAAATGTACAGCAAACCCTAACCGTACAATCTCCTCGAATTCCGTGCCAAAACAGACAGCAGGCCGTACAGCAGATCAGTCGTACACTTGCCTCGAAATTCGTGCCCTAATTAATGCAGTCCGTACACCTGTCCGTACAGCATTTAATGCAGCCGTACTTACCTCGAAATCTGTGCCGAATTTATTGCTCCGTACAGATCCGTACACCTCGGGATCCGTGTAGCATTTAATGCACTGACAACAGCCGTACACCTCGATTTGCGTGCAGGTCAGCCGTACACTCTCCTGGAAAATCGGGCCATTAAATGCAGCCGTACTCTGTAATTAATGCATCCGTACATCAGCAATTACTGTGGCCGTACACCTCGGGAACTGTGCAAGCTAAATGCTGGAATCTTCTCCTTCAAACCCTAACTTGGAATTTGACCTCCTTGGGAAAATTCGACCTCCTTGAGCTCTCCTCTCCTTCATCTATAAAAATGAAAGTCTCTTCTCACTTTTGCCTCCATCACTCCTTTTTATAATATCACAGTGAGAGTGAATATCTCATTTATTTATTTCTCATAAATAAATTCACTCACTTACTCACTTTATAAAAAGTGACTTTAGTCATAAAGTCACATTTAAGTGACTTTAATGTGAGGGTCACATTTTCCCTCTTAAGTGACTCAGGCAAAATAAAGTCACTTAGGGAACTCCTGACTGGGTACAAAAATCAACAATAAAAGGGGTTAAACCAGGCATCACTGTCTATCCCCGCAAACTGGTGAAGAAATATTGAAAGTTGTCGACAGAAACAGAAACTACATAATAGATTACGATCACCGTTAGACGATTATATTAGTTGGGCCCCATAATTTCAGCTTATGGATGGTAAATGACAAGAATAGAAACTTTCAGCACAAGTTAAACAACAATTTTCAACAGCCAACAACGCTCATCTAAAGAATTATAGAAAAGCAGCCAACAACTTTTAGCACATACAACCCAGGCAGAATAATAAATAGCATCCATACTAGAATGGTCCAAATAAATAGACAAAGACTTATTTTACAACACTTCATTCACTTGGCCATGAATGTCCCAACTGATCCAACTATTTAAAACGTAAAGAATAGCAGACTTCATCTCGAATTTCCTTTATCCTCAAAATTGTGCCAAGATTCAACATACGGTGTCCTGGGTATGGTAAACTCTGTTGTAAGACACTCTCATGAAGCTGCAAATCTGAAGCTGCATGCCTCTCCCAAACAGTTAAGGCTTTGGGCTCATAAATCAAAAATACAATATATTTCGAAATATGCCAGAAAAATCTGGTTTCACATGAAATCATAATCATTTGCATCATCATAAACTCCAACGTAATGATCCTCATCTTCCCTGTCAACATGTATCTGCTTTTTCTTCGCACCTGCAAACAAAAAGAAGCTCCTTCAGTGAAAGGGTTTGGCAAAACTGCTATGTTTGATATTATATCAATCAAAGTTTGGTTATAGAATAATAACCGATGGAATCAACAGATAACTTATACAAGCATGTTTCCTTTTTCCCCAAAGAACCATAATTAAGGTTCTAACTCTACAGAAATATCTTACGCAAACATATGGACTTTACCAGTCTTCTTTTTCCCTGCATTGGCTTCTTTTTCCCTTTTCAATTTCTCATTTGCAATGACTGTCACAGATGATGCTATTTCTTTGGCATCTGCAGCTTTCAGATCAGTCATTGCATGCCGCATCACAGCTTTCAGAAGTGTCAGATAATGAAAACTCTTCTGCAACATGATATTAAACCGACTGAGGGATTATAAAGAGCTGAAAACGACTGGGAAATGGACTCAAATATAACAATGATTATTATCTAAGAAAATTAACGTGACTGGGTGTGTACCACCTTAAATTGCAATGCTGAATATCAAAGCTCCCCCTAATACTCAACAGTATATAGTCAAAAAATTATGCACACATCAAACCTCGTATGGCCTCAATTTATGCCCAATAAGCTCCGCATATTCTACAAAATCTTCTTCTGATTTTGGAATGAAGTTGTCCAATGATTTCTCTCCACTGCGTTTACCAAACAATTCTGTAGTTGACTGGTAGTCAGCTTCCTCCACAAGCCTGTTGTCACACCATCGTGCACACGTACCACGAAAACAGTTAAATCTACAGCAATAATTGCATTTCCCATGGTCCAAAATTTATTTCAATATAGTTGAAGAAAATTAATGGCATAACAAACCACACCTTTGTTGACGAAGTTTCTCTGCCAATGGATCTGCAAGCGTTTCATCTTGAACTTTTGCACCTTTTCCTTTGATTTCAGGAGCTTTATTTCTATCCTGAACTTTTGAGGTTTTCTCTTTTCCTTCAGTAACTTTTTTCTTGTCGGGCTTTTCTGTTGTAGTTTCTGGCTCGGGCTTTGACACCAGACCACTCAATATAATTAGATTTACATGAAAAGGTACGACAAGATTCTAACAAAGAAACCATAACCTATATTAGTATATCAGCTACTGTACATATACATCTAAACATTCAGATTCTTGTGTTGTAAACATCTCGATCACAATCAAATGGGACAAAGTAAAGAAACACGAGATTCATAGGTGGCAGTTTTTACATTAAATTAACATGCAACAGTAAGAGAATATAGCCTACAAAGAAACCATAACCTATTAGTGCATCCACTACTCTACATATACATTGAAAAATTCAGATTCGTGTGTTGGAAACATTTGGAGCACAATCAAGTGGGAAGAGGTATACCGTCTACTTGAACTGGTTTCACGCAACTCTTATTTTGTAGATCTGATTGTGAAAATTTCAACAGCTTTGCGCCACATCTCCTTTACATGGATGGTGCTTTGGAATGTGTGCCCATGAGTCTCTGTTAGTGTTAGAATTTTACCTGATTGCTCTGGAGTTCTTCTCCCTTCAGCCTAAGGGAACAGCAGCAGAGATGGCAATGCTAAAGAGAGTAGGCGCACTTGTGAGGGTGATCTTTATGAGAGTAGTTTGTTTATGCAGTTTAGTTTGGTTACACTTGACAATGGACACATTACTTGATGGGCATCATGCATTTATGATGGTTGTGATATCCTAACTGTTAGGTAGATTAGTGGAGAGATTCCTCTCATTGAGGAGGACCAGTGGGTCACATTTATGAAAGGGGCTACCTTCTCTCATAATCAGGTGCACTCACTGAGGTTTACTTGGTCATGTTTGATGCAACAATTAGGATTGGCAATTACCTACTGTAACTTCCCCAATCTTCTTAGTCTATAAAAAAAGAGGAGGGCGCATAAGTTAAACAGTCCATGTGAGAGCGTTTGTGTGTTTATCAGTGGTTGCTGTGAGAACAAGTAAATACAGTGTGTTAGCTGCTGTTGTTATTGTTAAAATGTGAGATAGAGAAATTAGTGTGTTTATCAGTTGTTTCAGCGAGACCAAGTATTTGCAGCCAGTGTTAGCCACTATAGCTAAAACAGACAACTTTAAGGACTATCAAAACTGTAAATACTATATATACTAATCTACCTGGCCAACACCAAAGTTGTCATACATCGACTCAGGACTCAGCTGGCCTAGGACTCAGCAAAATTCAGTTTAAGACACACCAAAACTTAATGACTATCAAAACTGCAAATACTATATATGCTAATCTCCCTGGCCAACACCAAAGTTGTCATACATCGACTCAGCAAAGACTCAGCTGGCCTAGGACTCAGCAAAATTCAGTTTAAGACACCAAATACAAGAAAAAATCAAAATATAGTACATTTTGTACACAAAAAATATATTAATGACATTTCCAATCCATTAAGCTATAAAACATCAGTCTATGCACAATTTCATAAAAGATTATATCATAAAATACAACTATAAAACATCAGTCTATGCACAATTTCATAAAAGATTATATCATAAAATACAATAATACAACAATTGACACTTGTTATTGGTCTGCAAAAGGTGTTTGACCATCCAGAATGTGTTTCACTGTTCAAACTTCCATGCAAGTTCTTCATGTGCTTGCTGAGTTGGACTCGCAAGGCTAGCCACGCAAGTTCTTCATGTGCTTGCTAAGTTGGACTCACAAGGCTAGCCCCCAAAGTCACTACTAGCCCCCAAAGTCACTATTCTTGGCAATTGGGCCAAATCTCAACAAGTTCAGCCAAGTCCCAAATCTTAGGATGAGAATGAACTGACTCGGGAAGACTCGTAGAGACTCACAGATCTCTTGTGAGTCATACTTCCATGCCTAACATCACACTGAAAACATAGGACAGAGTACAAAACTGAACTCTCAAACCTACAACTTGCCTTCCATTAAATCTGGAAAATAATACAATGGTACAGCTCAAAAATACTCTGCTTATCACTATCACACCACTAAAATATCGCATTCAAAAATATTAAACATAAAAAAGACATCCAATAGAAGAGGAAGTTGGAGGAAAAGCAAAGCCTAATCTAATTCTGTCCAGAAAAGTGTACCCTACACAGAGTTCCAAGTTGTTGCAACTGTTGTCTGTGCACCTATATTGGGGAAGAAGATCGTTGTGAGCCACCAAGGGAGAGAATTAGTAAAAACTAACACTCACTCTTTGCAAGGAAAGAGTGCTCAACCAAACCAATTGTATCCCTCTATATCTCAAACTTTCCTTATGTTAGGGATTTCCATCATCATGTCAATCACCTATGAACCTAAAGAAATAACATCTCGGATCACAACTCTGTTTATATACTCTAAAATCTCTTCAAATTCTTCAAGAGATTTGAAGAGGACTACATCCCTTGTATAAGGAAAAATTCAACAACCAGAGAATCTACTACATCCTTCATGCCAACTTCACTAGTCAAATCTTCTTACTCCATAACATGAGATGTAGAGGACTTCCTACAATTATAAACTCAACTGTATATATGGCCAATATCTGTGTAGTTTGACTTGGCCAAGACTTTGCGAGACTTGCCTAGGAAAAACTTGCGAGACTAGCCTAAGAATTTAACTTAAAGGACGTCAGCCTTATGCACTCTTTTCTAATTCTGGAAGTGAAGCAGGGAACAGGAAAGATCTTCCTTAGACAAGGGAAGCAGTAAGTACACAGTAGAGATTTTGAAGAATTTTCAAACATTGGATTGCAAGCCCCTGGCTACTCCCATGATTCCGAATCTGAAGTTGACTGTGGATTCAGCTTTGGCGGATCCTTCAGCATACAGGCATTTGATAGGTTCCGTCATGTATTTGGTGAATAACCAACCTGATATTCGCTTTGCAGTGAATAACATTGGCCAGTCACCAGTGCATGGTTTAGCCAATACAGATTCACACAACCGCGACAAAGCATGTGCTCTAACATTTGCGGTGTGATGGGGATGGAGAGTTGATATTGCATGGCTTTGTCAGTTCAAACCGGTCAAGTGATGCTACTGCTAGGAAGAGCACTCTAATGTTCTGTTTCAATTTGGGGTCATGTGCAATATTTTGGTTTAGCAGGAGCAGGAAGTAGTAGCATTAAATTTAGCAAAGGTAAAGTGCATGGCAGCTTCTTCTGCTATTTGAGTTCATCTAGTTCCATAAGTTGATGGCAGAAGTGAAAGATCAGAGTTTAAGCTGATAAGTGTTTGCTGTGACAATCAGCATTACATCAGGCTCTTCGAGAACCCAGTTTTTCACATTACTCCAAGCATATAGGCATTCAATACCACCTCCTTGGGTATACACTGTACAGTTCAAAAGGGAGCAGTTATCTTGGAGTTCATTCCTTATGAGTTGCAGGTGGCTGATATTTTGACAGAGCTCCTAGGTAATACGAAGTTCGAGGTGCTTAGAGAGAGACTTGTTTGGTCACTTGGTGGAGAACACCTTTGCAAAGAGGGTGTGTTAGAATTTTACCTAGTTGCTTCTAAGTTCCTCTCCATTCAACCTGCGCAAGCAACAAAGAGATAGCAGATCTGGAGTGAGAGGGTGAGCTTGTGAGGATGATCTTCATGAGGGTAGTTTGATTTCTGAACCATCTTTACCATTTCTGTTTTTCTACAGTTATTCCCTTCCATGATAGGCACACTTGCTTAGGTGGGCACTTTGATACTAACTACTAAAGTAGTAGAGCAAAAGTGGTAACACATGATGCTGGGCACATTACTACATAGGCATAACATATTTATAGCGGTTTCAATAACCTAGTGGTTAGGTGGATTAGTGGAGCGATTCCTCCCATTAGTGATCACTAATAGGGAACATTTATAAAGGGGGTTACCCTCTCATAATTGGGTGCACTTATTGAGATTGACATGATCAAGTTTAACAGAAATGATGCATTGGCTTAGCAGTCTATGTGTGAGGTAGAGAATTAGTGTATTTATTAATGTTTTGCTGTGACGGCAAGTACTTGCAATCAGTGTGTTAGCTCCTGTTAAATAATTGATTAATGCAATATTCTATTGGAGATTCTGTTTGCTGTCCTAAATTTCCAGACTGCATATTCATGTAGAATAGTTCCTAGTTATCTGATGTTTTGACTTAGCTCCTAGAATGCAGTGTTTGTACGACTGAATTTATTGAATATTGTTTTTAGTAAAAGCAGATCTGATATTTTGATAGGTGCTTCCTAGACTCTTTCAGTTTGTAGCAGTAGGTTGCAATTCTATGATTACTGATCAGAACTATAAGTTAAATTTAAAAGTTAGTATGTGTCATCATGATGAAGAATTACTTCACACAATTTTTTTGCAGAAAAATTCAAGTATATACTCATGCTCTGTATGTCACCACCAGAAAGCCTTTCTATGTTTCTACTTTATTGTTTGCTAATTTGATTGTTTGACTATTATGACAACCATCAGAGTCTCTACTTATCATCACAGCATATGATGTTTCAGTTATAATCTTCATGCTGAATTTGTTTCTCTCCAAGAAAGTGATACAAATGACAAAGGCACCTCCATTCAAATTAATATTTAAATGAACAATGTAGGGGTTCAATAAGAATAAAAAGGAGCCCGCACGGGTATGGCTCATTGGCGATTCGCTTGATATGAAGTCACATGTTGTAAAGGAGGTCACAAGTTCAAATCACACCCAGGCTTACCCGTGTCCCATGCTTGCGGGCTGTTGTGGGGCACCTAGGGGTATAGTGGGTATAGTGGTAGCGGGAATGGATCCCTGGACCCCGTGTCATGCAAGTACCAGCCCAGTCCCCAGTTGCTGATTGCCCTAGCATAGAAAATTAAAAAATTAAAAAAAATAAGAATAAAAAGGAAGTCAACTCACATAAACTAAATCAGAGGCTTGACACTCCAATCTTACAAACATGAACATAAAATTAACTCTTCCATTGAACCAGACTCGGTGTTTTTATATGATCACTAAGATTTGTAATCTCAGATGCAGTGAATTACAGACTTGAGACCCACAAGCATACAAAATTCCTCATGCAAGGTTTCCACTGGATTCCTTTTGAGCCATTCTATTGTTCTTTGAATCTTTTGTGTATAACCAGATGCTACTGTTTCCACTCAATTGCCAGCTCTGGTAACCTTCAACTTCTCTTTCCAAACACGTCATCCATACTCATATGGCTAAAAACAACCAATGTCATACTGTCCTTTAAATTGCTCATAAGGTAATTGCATGCATCCATGCAACCCCAGAGACTTAAACAGGCCATGAACTGATAGCTTTTTGGAAATTATGTAATATCATCCAACACATTTAATAAATTTCCCATGGTGTTTGAGAATACATCCCATATACAAACCGTTTTGCTCCAAGCATGTACAATTATTTTCCAGTCCGTGGCATTTACTGTTGTGTTACCGGATCCGCCATGCCTGTGTATAGGATCTGCAAATCTCCAGATCCAATCCAGATCTGCCAGGATCCACATAGGATCCAACATAGAAGCAGATCCCTGGATCCATCATTTACTACTTCCTTCTCTCAAACATCCAAAGATCCTAAATTTTCTGGTGCTTTTTTGACCCACCAATCCCCAAAAAATTAATTTTTTAAATGAAAAACTTCCAAAACTCAAAACTCCTAAATGCTAAAACCCTAAACCCCATTCCTGGTCAGGGTGTGATTTATCCTTCTCTCAAGATTTCCTCTCAAGGTGTGCTCTCAAGTTTTGATCTATCATTATGGTCAATGTCTGCTGTGAAGGTCTGCTCTATCCTTATGTGCTATGTTGTTGCTCACTTCACCTAGGTCCAGACCGTTATTTAGTCCTACCATAGTTTTCAAGAAAACAACTTTTTTCATTGCTGATATGGACATTTGGATGTGGAACAGAAAAACCCTGTTATGACCTGCTTCATTCTCATGCTGAAATGGTCTTCGAAATTATCAATTATCAATGGTGGTGTCAACTTATTTAATGATAAGTTGTGATAGATTGTTGGCTAATAGTAATATGCACAAGAACTCTCTTTTTTTGTTACAACTTGTAGTTTTAATCCTGTGGTTTCTAAATGATTTTGATTCTTAACTTTATTTTTATTTTTATTATTAAAATATTTTTATATTTATTTGTACTAAGCATTTCCCCGTTGTATCCGGATACAGACTTTTCAAAAATCTGGCAGATCTATATCCAGATCGGGATCCTGGTAACTTAAATCTACTGTCCAAAAATGCCAGAAAATACATGATTCCAAGGGCAACCACAAAAATAAAAAATAATAACACCCTTTAAAGGAAGGGAACCCAGGTATGACCCAATATTTTAAAACTCAGAACCCAAAGTTGAACCCGCAATACATATTTAAAGTTCTAAACCAAAATTGAAAATACATAATCATCAAAATCATTTCCTATATTGTGATCCTATTCATCAATACTAGCATCTTGTTCCCCCAATCATCAAAATCATTTCCTATATTGTGATCCTATTCATCAATACTAGCATCTTGTTCCCCCCTCGTCTAGGTCCTAGCCCTTGCATCTACCTCAAATCTCGAAGTTGATCCTCCAAGGACATTAGTCAACACCTATGTTGCACAAATTTCTGGAACGCGGGTACGTCGGGTACGCGGACACGAGTATCCGATACGGCTAGAAGCTTTGCCCAAATTTGCAAAAAACGTAGGGTTGGGAGCGGCAATAATATATATTAATTTTTTTTAAATACATTAAAAAAAATAAAGTTAAAAAATACATAATTGATTAATTTCATAGCTTAAACCATTTTATCCTCTTAATCCTCTAGTAGTGTCATGAAATTCATTTTTTAAAAATTTGCTCACTCCTTTAGGTCCACATTATACAAATCTCACTGTAATCTCACATTGCTCCTAAGAGTTCTTAGTATTTGGGTGCCTCTACATTTTTTTTATGGTAACTACTACTTACTTCTCATTTGAATGAACTTGATTGTTTTAAGTTAAACTAACAAACTTACAAATCTTTTGGTATCTTGAATTTGATATGGTTTATGATCATAAATTGCTATATCAGTCAGTATGAATAACATAAGCTAGCTATAATCATTTGAGATATGAATTAAAGTAGTTCAATATCTTAGTATTGTAAAAAATTCATGTATATTCACTTAAGTACACTTGCAACGTATATTGAGTGTGAATGGATTTAAACATTTAAGAAGTGTGGGCCCTCTTTATTTATATAACCTTGAAAATAAAAAAATGGCATTATTGATAGATTCAATTGAAATTTTTGTTATTGGTGATTTCTTGACACAATAGACTTGAATCATTCAATTGATTTTCAACACTTTTCTTATGATTTTGGCCTCCGCATGGTCACGAGCTTGTAGAAGCTCCCAATAAAAAGGGAGCAACAAAAGCAAGTTCCCAAAAAGCTCCCGAAAAGCTCCCAAGTTCCCAAGGAAGCTCCCATCAAAAAGGGGACGTTTCGTACCAGCTCCCAAGCTCCCAGGAGCAGGGAAACGTCGGGTACAGGTTACCAAAATCCCAGGAGCGGTACCCATGCAACTATGGTCAACACCCTATAATCCAAGCGTTAAAATAAGGTAGAAAAAGCTTCCCATGCTTAAGAAGTGATTTTGATTGATAGCACCTTGTTCCCCCTCCTCTGGACTCTAGCCCCTGCCTCTATCTCAAATCTCAAAGTTGATCCTCCAAGGACATTAGTCAACACCCTACAATTTTGATGAAATTTCCTAATCCAAGCATTAAAATAAGGTAGAAAATCTTCCCATGCTTAATAAGTGATTTTACTTAAATGAAGGGTACATTTTTATTAAGGTCATGACATAGGAGTTCGATCAACTTCAACAATTAGGCATCAACGCCACCAACATCAAGGTACATAGAGGGGTTGATGTGCTTGATTAAATACCAATCCCATACCCTCATACATGATAGAATCCAGTGGAAACGTTGCTATCCTGAAATCTTGAAAATTATTAAGTATGTTGAATTCTGAATGGGATCTAAAATTCTACTTTTTGCATATGAAGTCCGATGAGGTTGGCACCACTCTCAAACATCCTAAAATAATTAATGGTAATGTTAAAAATTTAAGTATTAGGAAGGAGAATGAAAGATAAAGAGAATGTCATTGAAGGAGAATGAAAGATTAAAGAGAAGGTTAACATTACCAGTTAATATTACTCACTTCAATTTCACTGCAGATGGAGTTGTATAGAGACAAAACCAACCGATTTTTTACGAACTCGGGGCAGTGTTGACCACCTAACCAGCTAGGTGGCCAACCATGTACCATGTGCCTTGAAGATGAGAAAGGCGTACATAATAAAGTTTTTTCAAGCAAGGCAGCTCTTCTTCTGCCCTTTTCTCCATGAAATTGTCGCACCCCTACAGGGGATATTGTAATGATATGTCAACATGAAGGTCCTGTTTTTTATAACTTAGTTGCCTAGGACTTTTTCATTAGGGAAGTCCTTTCATCGAGTGTTTTTTTCTTTTAAGATTAAAATTCATTTTCAGTGATTTTAATTATCTAAGTTTTTCACTCAAAAATACCTCCAAAGTGGTGAAAGGCGTTCTAATGATCGAGTGCATGGGGCAACTAAGGCCTAGGAATGTTTTGTGTAACCATGCTAGACACAATCCAGAGTCTTGCAGGATTTCATTAGGTTTTACCTAGGTTTTTTTAATTTTGGTGATTAAAAATGTCCCTCAATATAAAAATGTTGTAGTAAAAAGAGGGTGAAATGGCATCTAATGCCCACAGATTGGGGTACGGGTACTCAAAATCAATGGCATGAGTCCCCCTGCACCCTTGGGCAAAGTTTGAAGTCATTCGGACAAGTCTTCCTAAGGTTTTGGTCATGTTTTCCAAAGTCAGTCAAGGAAATCAAGAATATTGGCAATTAATTAGCAAGTCAAATTCTGGAAAAGTACCTAAAGCAACTTAAAAGGGGAAAATTAAGTTTCTAAGTGTTATGTTATGTTCCTAAGGTGACTTTAGAAGTAAAAAGAGGCCCCCCATGCAAGTGTTTCACAAGAATGAAGATGTCACCAAAGGAGAGGCACCCTCTCTACCATGGAAATTGAGATAATTAAAAATAAGCCAAAGTAAGGGGTCCCGCTTTGGTGGTACCCCCCTTTTGGGCCTATAATGAAGATTAAAAATATTAGAGGGGGGTTTCCCCCCCATTTATATTTGATTTCTTGCCCAAAGAGGTACCCCCAAGAGAAGTGGTTCTCCTCTTTGAGCCCCCACTCTCTCATTTTGACAAGTGGCTTGCATGTACTTGGTATCTCTCCTCACTCGTTTCTTATTTAGGAAGCTTCCCCTCATTTGGGTTACACACGCACCGACTCTCTTGCTCATGCTCTCATTCTTTTTCTTGCTCTAATTCCATAGCTCTTTCTTTGGCCATTGTAATTTTCAGCCATTTGGCTTTGTTAATCAAAAATCTTTGGAGGAATCCAGTGTCCTTTGTGTCAGTTCAATACCAAACCTGCCTCCAAACCAAGTTTTCAACCAGTTCAATGCTGCTGAAGGTTCATCCAGTTCAAGTTCAGAGTTTTGATCGGTTTTTAAAACACTGGTATGACCTATTTGTGTAAAATTATAAATAAAACCCAAAACAGCTAATAAAGAAATTTCAAAATCACAATTATTACCTCCCCAAAACAATATGCATGCAACTCCCCATAAAGTTACAAATTTTACCTCATAACGTGTCAGTTTTGATACCATGCAACCAACTGTGATTTTCTTACTTTTCAACACTAGCTTTCAAGCTATAGATTCCATAATATATCTTGCCATTAACCAATGCAAATTAAGCTACACATAAGAGTTTAAGATGTTTCCAGCAAGGCTGATAAGATATCTAATACTTTAAACATTAAGTATCATAATGGTGTAGCTAGAATAGAAAGGTGACGGCTTATACTTCAACTTCAAACCAAAATTAACTGAGGAGGTAGATCCTAACTATCAGATGTCAACCCTCTACAAAAATATCTTTCAAGCATCTACCAATCACTTCTCACCTTTACCTATTGAGATTGAGATAATTAATGGCGTCAACCACACCCCAATCTTTCAAGCAACTACCAATGTCTTCTTACCTTGGTCTAATGTGATAATCACAAGCATAAGAACTCGATATATCACAGTGAACACTGAAACCTCTTTTATGGAAGTTCCTAAATGACTAAACATTTGGGTATTGTAGTCAATATATTTACAGAAGTCTTGCAAACCCTGAGGAATGCATAAATAGGTGACAACTCCTTATAGGAAAAAGTAGATCTTTCCATTATAAATGATTTTGCATTTATGCCTTCAAGGACAGATGGGTGAAACAACAGACCTTATGGCAAACATGCATTAAGAAGAATAAAGTTGCAGAATAATCTTCACTAATAAAGATACAGCTTCAATCGGTCATTCCAGACGCAAATAAGATGTGTATGTTTTGAAACTTGACTTATCTGACCGCAAAATTAGTCAAAACATCTATAACCATGATTGTGTGTATGTTACTGTTATCTGAAATTTCAGAAATAATCTGACTCATGCCGAAGAATAACAGAGGAACCAGACCCCAAATGTTGCATCTAGACTCAACCACTCAACTCCTGCATCACACTGTACCTCAAGTTATGCACGCCAATCTCTCTACATCAATCCCCTTTTCTAGTCAATTAACTCAAAATTTGTTTAACAAAACTAAATTCTATTGCATCTCTTGGTCCCCTAAAGCACTCATTACCCTAATTCAAAACACACTAAATAAACAAAACAAAAAATATCAACTAGTCTTGTTACTTAATAGTTAATACTAACTGCAGTTAGTAAAATGTCATTGAAATTGAATTTTGATACCCTCTGTTATGTTGAAACTTGAATCCACTAGAGACAATATTACATTATGGATGGTTCATATAGCTGTGGATATGCCTAAACAAAATAACTGGCAAAAATAGCATGGTACTTCTTATGTTCTTAACATTTTATGGCATCAGAACAAAGCAAACCAGCCATAAAAACTACCAATCACTGTTAGGAATTATCCCAGCCACTGTCAACCATACTACCAATCAGAAGGCTACAGACTGTTTCAGACACACTTAGCTAGCCAATAATACATTAAACTCAAAGACTAGGACAAAGCAGTTTTGAGGGGCTCAAGTGCATTAAATGCAAATAAGGATATCTTAGTACCTGAATTCGGCATGATGGATCACCCATGATCCAATATTTCCTTTCCATTAAAGTGGACATCTAAGGGTATGTGCAAGACACATCATGGTCTATTAAACATGTGTGGGAGACACCCAATAAAGAGATGTGTATTTGATATCTAAAAGGTTAAAAAAAAAGACTAAAATTAACTAAATTACAGCTTTTTCTCACAGCAATACATAGTGATGATTATGGGACTGCATTTCAGAGTTTTCGACCCAACATTTTAACCCAGAGGTCAAAGTCATCTCAAGTTTACTCAACAGAGAGAGACTAGAGACCAGACAATACGAGAGCAGAGACTACCTATCCAGAAATTGTTATTAAACCATTTTTTCTAACCGAGAAAAAAATATGAAAGAACATTTTATTAAAGAAATCCCTATTAAAATTTTGCATGTTATTACTCGCATTTCAACTTATCAATTGTTCCATAAAACCAAAACTCTCTCGCTCATCATAATTACAAAACTTTTGGAAGATCAGATTATCAACCAAAAAGTTGAAAAGTCTGCTTTGTTTCCCACTAGCCCCTCTTCCTGTCCTTCACCTGGAAGGCATGCCTCCTCAAAGCTGTTTAGGATCACTTGATCCTTCTCTCCCTTCTCCTTTGCACCTGCCCCAATCTACTCGGGCCAGCCCTCCCCCCTTCCTTGTCCTCCTATCGTCAGGCAAGCAATCCTTACTTTTATTCCCTTTTCCTTCTTTCCTTTCCTCAGCTTTTTGACGGTTGTTTGAGGTGACCTTAGCTAACCTAAGAAGGATCCCATGTTTTAACATGGTCTGAATTCAGATTGATATGATAATAGCTAAATTAGTAAACAAGCACCCCGTTCTTAGCACTGAGGTTGAGATCACATGTGATAAGGTTTAGGGCCTTAGACCTTAGGGATAAAGAGATTACAAAAACTCAGCAGAAATGAATAAATTGCTCACAATAATCTATAAAAAAATTGTACAAAAGTATGAATGAGATGATTCATTATACCAGTAACATACCCTTATTTTATACTTCTATACCATGTTTATTTGATAGTCTGGAACATTTAATAATCAAACACTCTTCAAAAGTTGATCCATCTGTTTCAACATTGCATTTCAGGCAGGTATGAGACTTGTAGGTAGTTTCTTTATTAGAACTAGCATTGTGTTTATTATGATTGATAATTCATAATATAACAACCACCTCCATGCGCAAAGCCTCTGTCTATTGCTCATTCAACATGACTAGAGCCACCGATTCTTTTTGGAGGCCACCAACGGCCGTTGTTCCGTTACCATGGCCGTGCGTCGTCTTGCTCCACTTGAAAACTGGCAAAAGCAGGAATCATTACAGACATTGCCGAGACTACGGGTATTTCCCCGAGAAGCATGAAATGTTTGCGTCACAAAGCGTAGGGGTCATCCAAGAAGCCTAGGTCCCAACCCCGGGTGAGCCAACAGCCGATGATGTCATGATGGACTGGGGAATTGATCCTTCCTACAATAGGCCATGATGAAGCGTACATTCGGTATTAAATACAAAGGGATAAATTTCTCCTCTTCATTCCACGGGCCACGATGACACATACATTTTTGCATTGAATACGTGCAGTAGTGACTGAAGCTCGATCAGTGGTGGTCACCCACCACATTATCTCCATTCAAGCGGGCAAATGCATTTGGTTACACGGTAGAGCAGTAAAACAAGAATTGGAGGAGTCCACAGAGGACCTAGCCTTAGTGGGCAATATTTTATGGACCTCATATATCATATATCTTAAGCTACATTACAAATTTACATATATTATAATACATAAATATTAAATTGGAATATAATTTGTAAAGTTATTTATATATTAATATAAATTTAGATATTATAAAATTATATAATATATGTTTAATAGTTTTACCATTTATAAAAGCTATATTATATAATTAAAAAATTATATTATTGAAAATAAAATTTAGTAAGTTATATATATATATTCAATTTTAATGACGAATTTTTTCCAGGTTTTATTCATGTCGAATTTGAACACGAACTTGAACCAGGTGACTTAGTATAGGAGCAGTTACTATCAGGGACGCAAAAGATATTGTCAAAATCAGTAAACAGAAATTTTTAGTATCCTTGGCCAATTCATCTTATATAATGTTAATGCTACCTGGGAAGTAATGGAATGGACCCAGTGGCTGGAGATAGATGCTATTTTCATCAAGATACATTTTGAAAAAGCCCATGATAGAGTGTAATGACTTTTCATCCTGACATTCTTAAAGCTCTGGGGTTTGACCAATTTTTCAAAAATTCAGTTACAAGTTACAACTTTATTTGCAAAGGCCTCAGTGTGCTCATCCATCAATCAGACCATCTATTAGACAGGCTTGTTCCTTGGCCCCAAATCTTTATAGCTTAACTGTTGAAGACTTATGCTATCTTATCCGAAAATGGAACGGCCCAAGGATTGATTAAAGGCGTACATCTTCCTAAAATATTGGCTCAGAGCAGTTGGTGCACAAGCACTTTGCAGATGACTCTTTCCAGCCATCCTTGATGACCAGATCATAATGGAAAACACAATAGAGTGTCTCCAGAATTTTTTAAGCCTTGGGCCCTAAAATCCAGAGGAACAAAACCCAGAGCTATAGAGAGAGCCAAAGTGATATTCCAAACTTGTTTATGGTATAAAGGTGGAATTAAATTCAGCCTATCCAAGCTTTTAAATTTCCTAATAACCCCTTTGCTTTTCAAGCCTCTCCAAAAGAAGTCTGCGGCGTGATCATTCAAAGCAATGTTGCAAATATCGTATCAGGAATATATCGCCAAGGATCTGGAAAGAAACTTAACAGAAATATCAGGGAAAATATCAGTAATTATTGGAAAATATCAACAAAAATAAACTTAGACCTGAAGAGCTATGATAATATCAAACAAATCGGCAACACAAAAAACTCGAGATAAATCAGAAATATCGAAAGAAATCGAAGATATTTGTAACACTGATTCAAAGAATTGAGACGAAAATTGACAAATGGTTCACAAAGCCAATGCCCCTGGCTGCCTAATTCCAAATGTGCAAAGTAATGGCTGCGACTCATTTCTATTATTCTCACTGCATCCCTTCTCTAGAATCTAAATGCTTACCAAAGTTTGAACTTTGGGGAAAGCCCTCAGGAATTTCTTATGAGTCAAATCAGAAGATGTCGATTTTTGGATTCAGAGCCATCTGGAAGCCTTTCATTAAGCCCAAGCAGGCTTTCTTTCAGCGGTAGCTGGCCCTGGGTAACCTAGCCTTTGGCCACAAGCTCCAATATCTAGGTGCTGCCCAGACCATGTACTTGATTTGTGAAAAAGAGGAAATAATTAAACAACCATTCTGGTTTTCTGAATTTGCCAAGACAACCTGGGAATGGGTATAAAATTCTGCAGTCAATTGTTCACCTCACCTATGTCCTGAAAAGCTGCCCTGCTCAGTGACAAGCTACCCCGGGACATTGAGTTCAATTCAGCAAATTAGAATAGACGTCCTCTTCATCTGGAAGCAATGAAATAAATGTCTGGTTAAAAACATTCAGCTTAATAGGGATTACATGGTATGATGGTGCCACGACCTGTGCAAAATTACATTTACAGATTACAGCATGGAAGGTCAAAATGAAGATCCTGCACGATGCCCGCTACTGGAGTTCTGGGGATGTGCCTTGGCACCATCATTAGGGAATTCCCAGCTGACTCCACTGTCTGCTTTGCAGGGAATCCCCAGCAGACTCCACAGCTTGCTTTGCCCACTCCCACAGATAGGAAGGCCATCCCAGGCACCGTGCTGTCCAAAAGTGCAGAGAGTGCTGCAATAGCTAGCCTCCCCTGCTTGTTCAACAGAACGAAAAGTTCATGATGCTAGCACTAGATATCTCATAGTCTGAGAAGACTCTTGAGCCTGACCAAAGCAACAGTGGGTGGAAAGCTATCATCACATATCCAAAGCAGACTGTTTAAGGTTGGACACCATCCCACAAAGACAAGAATGACCCTTTCCTGACATGGGCATTCTCCATTACCCCTATTGCTGCATGACTTCCAGACTTTCTTATGCAAGCCAGATGGGCTCCATTTTGATTACGATGTCTGTTGTAGCCTTGTAGGTCGTATGGCAATTTTTATTGTAGCAGTGATGGCAGTTTTCTACTTCATTTAACAGGTTACTAGACTGCCGACCTTTTTTTTGTTTTGAATAAATGCCTGTGCATAATTGAATCATACTAGTTATTACAAGAAGCATTTTAATAAAAGATAATTATAGTTAAGATAATATTTATCGTAATACAATGATAAAGCATATATTTCAGCCTAAAATAGTAAAATGGTACCAAGAAGACCCTGAACTCAACAGTGCACAAGAAACCCTAACCCCAACAGTGCAGAGGAGACAAGAAACCCCAATGGCACAGAGGAAACCCAAATGCACAGAAAACACGTCTATAACCCATATCCTCCAAACCCTGACATTACCAATAGACAGCACAGAAGATTCTGCAGCCAAACACTCCTCAATAGGTCGAGAGCATCCAATAACTCGAGGAACAAATCAGGAGTTCCTGGAACAGCAAGGATTTGGCTCAGGAACATCAAGAACATTCCCATTCTCGATTGCTTGGGAACATCTCACTCCAGTTCGCAAAGATGGACAAACCACTGGAACATGTTCCCTAACATCCAAGTAGTTCCCACGCAACTTAAGATTTTACTAATTATTGTACAGAATCCAGATACAAACCAAAAACTAAAATTTTACTAAGAGTGTAACTTCTTTTTCCATTTATATTGGTCTCTCAGCCTTTTGAAGGAAGATAGCTTTGTTCATCCTATCTCCAGTCTGCCCAAATTTCAAGCCAATTATATTCTACTAGTTACTAATTTTATTGATAAAGATTCCCAAGATGAAGGGCATCCTACTTAACAGGTCTGTCAGCCAAAGTCACTCATATCACACTCCATTAAGAGGGCTAATCTACCAACTTGGTCACTTCACGCTACAGAAAGAGACATGAGACATCTTACTGGAGCAGGCTTATCTTCATCCTCCCAAGACTCTTTTACTTCTTCATCTTCAGCATCTTCATCGTCCCACAAACTTTTCGGGTTCTCCTTAACAGCTACAGGGACAGCCGGTACAAAATCTTCTGATTCTGAACACCATTTGCAAGCAACCATGAATCAGATGTTAGCAACTGACTGAGGACCAAAATACAGGTTCATAAAAGGATGATATAAAACATCGTCATTGAAAGAAAATAAAAAAGAACTCATCATTGAATAATAAACAAAATTAATAATGAAAAAGGAATCCCCTCAAAAGTTTAAACAAGAAAAACAATTATATTAAACTCTACATGATGCCTATAGCAGAATGCATAAGAATAGATGCTCTTTATGATAGCATACAAAAGTAATCCACTTACTATCTGACTAAGTCTGCCAAATAATAGCATCCTTTTTGCTTCCATGTGCAAACAGTATAAGAAATAAACTGAGAATGATTTTTGGTCTCTCATAATTGACATTCTAATTCAGATGATAGACATTTTCAGAGCGTGTCACATGATAATCCCATCCCTTCAATGAAAATTGTTGTGTCAAGAATGTCAAGAATTTCAACAGTATAAGAAATCCTCAATGTGAGTCCTGAATGATACGTATGCTTCAAATTTAGTTACAGTGCAAAAGATTGAATCTACGACACTTCCTAAACCACCTAATCAACTGAAGAACACAGAAGATGAGAATACAAACCAGTCAATCTGAAATGGAAGAAAAATGCTTCCAAATTCTAGTGTCTGGTGTTCAGCATGCACCATTCTGTATCACCTAGATTGACATTCATTGCAATACCCAATATGATCAGCATGCATTTGGCTGGCATACTTAACATGGAATAATGCATTCATAACATTTTAAACATTTGCAAAGTGCCTAATATTTTACAACACACAACACAAACCCTAATGTTCCCAACTCGTACAGCTTGACTAGATGTATGCCCTAAATTAAAGCCACTGACAAGAAGTTGGGCATGCCCTCCAGAAGCAAATGGAGAGCAATAACTGCAAAATGATATTATTTTTGTAGATCTAGCAAAACAGACAAGCTCTTTGCTATAAAATTAGTAAGCCATCTCGGGATTTTAAACTTGATAAAAATTAGTAAGCCTTCCTTGGTCTAGTCTACCGATGACATCACCTTTTGCTCAATGCCCACTGCCTACAGGCTTATTGGGGAGGGGGACGTTGAGGGATTTTCAGCATTGTTGGGGTTAGATGGGGCATGACGACCCCCCTACTCACTCCACCTTTCAAAATGAAGTTTTCTACTTAGTATTAACTATTTTAGCAGTTCTGTATAGGGGAAAATCCCCCAAGTTACCCACAGATATTATTATTTTATGATATGTTATATTTTTACATTAAGATTTTATTGGCATGTTGGCCCTCCTCACTTCATTTCAAATCATAACTCATGGGACAAAAACTCAAATATGTTACTTTTTTTACCCTAATTAGCCTTTTGGAGTGGCACCTCTTGAAGTCTCTCTCTTTTTCTCTTGTGGATGAAATTGGATGCACTCTTTGGTTTGCTCATGCTTGGTGGATGCTAGAATTGTTGGATAACACATGCTCAAGTAAGTCTAACTTTTGCAACCTTGCTTGGTAAAAGGTATGTGAAATTTATATTTCTTGAATGATGGAATGGTGGCCTTAGAGCTGCATTTTCTCTGAATAGAACCTTTTGTCTGTCATTTCTATCTTCTTTGCATGGTGGAAAATGCTTCCACGAGGAGGTTTTCCCTAGTATAGCCTTGGATCTTTGATTTTTCCCTAGACTAGGCTCTTGTAACGAACCCTATAGGTTGTCACAAGAAGTCCTAGTTTAGTAGACAAGGAGAAATACTCCCAGAGGAAGGCTAGTCACCTTACTCTAGACTAGGGTTTAAGGGTATCATCCATGAAAACTCTAGTTATCAACTTTTACTAAATTTTTCTTGCATCTACATCTGTTAAAATTGCATTTTCATGCTCAATTAGGTCTTTTAATTAGGTCTGACATTTTATGTCAAAACCCTAAAAATAAAAATAAAAATTCGAATTTTTGGCCGTCCTAAGATTTTGGGCCTCTCTCATACAAATTCGGCATGCCTTCTATATCCCTAAAAACCCTAGGGCGAAATTTTAGGAAGCTCTAAAAACTTAAAAATACCAAACAATCCTAAAAACCCTAAAAACTACCAAAACACAGTCTTAAAACTGCCCTAAAACAATCATTTTCCCAAGCCATCCCTTTCATACTCCTAATTTCTAAACATAGTTGCATATATCAGCGATATATTGCCCATATCGCGATATATAGTGAGTCATTCAACTTGGCGATATATCAACACTAAAAAATCGCGACATTTACGACATTTTGAATATATCGTGATATATTGAACGTGTCGCAATATATTGGGAATATATCGCGATATTTTGGAAATATCACCCTGCTAAAAAAAATTGCATGGAATTTGGGGAAAAATCTGTTGGTTAAGTTGTTGGTAGTGTTATTAAAACCTGAGATATTAAATAATTGAAGTAATATATGGTAATATTAAATTCTTAAAGTAAAAGTGACATTCTCCTTATCTTTCATTTTTTATCCTTCTACTTAAATTTTTAACATTACCATTAATTGTTTCAAGATGTTTGAGAGTGGTTTCAACTTCGTTGGACTTCATATGCAAAAAGTAGAATTTTAGATCCCATTCAAAATTCAACAGACTTAATAGTTTTCAGGATTTCAAGATTACAATGTTTCCACCGGATTCTGTCATGTATGTGGGTATAGGAGTGGCATTTAATCAAGCACTTCAACCCCTCTATGTACTTTAATGTTGGTGGTGTTGATTGTTGAACTCCTCTATTATGACCCTAATAAAAAAAATGTACCCTTCACTCAAACAAAATCACTTATTAAGCTTAGGAAGTTTCATCAAAAAAGGGTGTTGAATCTGTTGACTAATGTCCTTGGAGGATCAACTTCGATATTTGAGGTTGATGCAAGGATGAGAGTCTAAAGGAAGGGGGCATAGGGTGCTATTTATGAATAGGATCCCGATATAGGCAATGATTTTGATGATATGTAGTTATGGGAGGGAACAACTCACATTCGCTTCCACCTCAGTCCTATTACCTTTCACCATAGCCCGAGCAATTGGAGCTTCCATATCCACCCCAGGTTCATCTAAAGCACCCACAAGACCACCTACTGCTTCTAGAGGAATTTGGTTCCCCTTACCTGTAAAAGGGGTGGAGGGGATCGATGATTCGTATTATTTATGATTGTACTATGTAGTATCTAGATGCCTTGTGAGTCTCATCTCACGAGATACATTTATTTTGATCATTTGAGGTGATTTTATATCATTCTATCAAGAACATAGTTCAATATTTTCAATTTATCATCGATATGTGATCATGATCCCCCATTTGACATCTTATGCATCTTATATATTAGTTGTATTTTCATACTTATGTAGTAACATGTTTATAAGATGTTGTTGTTGCCTTAAATGTTAAAAAAAATTTAAAAATATTGTTATTTTTGTATTTTTTTGAGGTTTTACGATATTTGCGAATATTTTCCAAACCCTCGGCGACATATTCACCGACACGATATATGTAACTATATGCATAAGCCCATAAAGAGCTTTCTTCAACCTACAAACATGAGACTCCTTCTCATCTATAACAATAAAAAACTCAGGTTGCTCCATATATACCTCTTCCTCAATTATACCATTAAGGAAAGCAGTCTTTACATCCATCTGATGTAATTTCCAACCCATGACAAAAATAAGAGAAATAATGGACCTGATAGTAGAGAACCTAGCAACTGGAGCAAATGTCTCAGCATAATCAATTCCCTCTTTTTGAGAGAAACCTCGGGCTACAAATCTAGCTTTGTGCTTCTCGATACTTCCATCTATAGCATGCTTGATCTTGAAGATCCACTTGGAAGTCACTATTGACTTCCCTTCAGGTCTTGGAACAATATCCCAAACATCATTCTTCATGATGGATTGATATTCTTCCATCATTCTTCATGATGGATTGATATTCTTCCATCATGGCATCCTTCCATACATGCTGGATGGAAGCCTCCTCATAGCAAGAGTGCTCAGAATCAATGATGTGGCTCAACTATCTCAATTGGCTCCCTCTGAACTACTGCAGTGGGAGGAGGAGATGATGTCATCTCCTTTGGAGCCACCAACTCCTCACAATCATTCTTCATATCAGATTCTTTGGACTTGTGGATCATGTGTACTAGATCCACGTATATCTTCAAGCATCATATCCACTTTAGTTGCTCCCTCTATCATGGAGAGCCATCCTACTACTTAGATCTAAAATCTGAGTTGAGAGCCATGCTCCTAGAGGCTTCCTGCTTCAAAGCATTATGCTTTCTCTTAAATACTAAACATCAACAAAATCTGCATATCCATCACTTGTCCTTAAGAACAAGTCTCGTCATCCTTTTCTTGTAGGCCATAGCATATGGTCTTTCCTACAAGTCAAATTAGTTAGACAGTTAGCAATATTGCATAATCATGAATTTCCATCAAATCATATTGACATTTCAATGTAATGATAATAGTTCACACAGTTATGTACGCATCATCTTAGCCAAAGCTGCAGCATAACACCCATCCATATCCCTAAATACACACGGAAACTATCTGGATGCCTTCCATCTCCTCCAGAACATATTATCAAGAGCATGCACTGCTCTAAGTATGTTATCAAGGAGGTTTCATCTACACTAGCTCCATCAAGGAGCTCATGGAATGTTGTGCAGCACTGTAGGTTATTTACTCATAACATGCACTCATGATTCTACTACTCGTAATTCTCAGTCATGTATAAATAAAAGAAAAGAAAAAACTATATCATATGCTCATCATGCTACACGCTTCCTAATTCTTAGGAATACAGATCTGCATACAACTATTATGACAATATGTTTAAGACATTTAGATCCAAATACAAATACTTATCTTCGATTGTTTTGTTGGTTTCCCTCTTGATCGCTTCCTCCTTGCAGAAATCACGGGAGTCCTCTGATCTTCATCTTCTTTCTTGTCAGAAGCTCATTTAAGAAAAGAAAAAAAAACTACAACCTCAGGATCTTCATTCCTCACCAATGACAATCACATCATCTAGATAAAAGCAATCATTGGTGCACACATAGAGTGTATAGAAGAAGTACTCCTTCGATGATCTTTTGTACTTTCCTCGAGATCATCATTCCTTGACCTCTTCTGTGGAGTATCTTCATCAATATTAGCAGTTGAGGAATGGTACTTTCTCTTCTTTGATCCTTGACACTGTCTGGCATAGTGACCGTACTTCCTACAGTTGTAACATTGAATGTGTGAAAGATTCTTCTTCTTCTTTTGCTCTGGAACTAGGCTTGATCTTTCACCTTTGTCTTTTCTACCAAAACTCTTCTTTCCTTTTCCTTTTCCCTTCTTGGCATGTGCAACAAGAGCTCTACTCAAATTTGTATTCTCAAATAACTTCTTCAAGGTATCAAACATGGCTTTAGCTGTCTTCTTATGAAAGATTTTAATCCTTGATAGAATCTATTAGGATCCTCCTTGTCTTGGTATCACTCTTCTTCCATTGATATTTTCCTGCTTCTTTTGGTTCTAGTACTTCTTCAACAAGATTTAGAAGATCATTTTCTTCTAGGACAATGAGTACCCTAGACTTCAAAAAATAAAGTTTGAAGCTCCATCAAGCCTATCTTCAACCTTCATGCTTGTCATCTTGACTAGACACTAAATACTGAGATCTGAAATTTGTTGCAGAAACTTTAGCAAGAGCTAGTTCAAAAATGAAATTTGGAATTTGGAAAAGCTGATTCCACAAATGAATGCGCCCTCCTAGGGCGACTTGAGTAACCCTCCTTTTCTCCTGAATCGTGGGAAAAACAATTCACAAACTGAAACCCTAATTTCTGCAGTTTCTTAGTTTCTGCAAAATTTAGGTCAAAAGTGAAACTTCACCAATCTACCATTTTCCTCCACACAAAGATACACCCTCCAAGGGTAAGTTCCAAGGGGGCCTCTCCGGATCAGATTTGTGGTTGGAAACCCTAGAACCAAGATGCCCTAGTTTCCAGCAATGGTCTTTTTCAGCACCGCTCTGATACCATGTTAGAGTTTTTAGATATAATTTTCATCTCTTTCAACTTTATCAACAAATAAGGATCACTAAAAGAATAGCCATGCACATAAACACGAGAACATGGGAATTTACCATAGGAAATCCCAAACTCGGGAAAAAACAAGCTAACCTTTCTTATTCAGAGATTTAATACAAAGTACAAGTATATCAGATATAAAAGTGATCTTATGACAAGAGAGATCAAAAAAATAGTCTTCTACAACCCAAATGAACTTTGCTTGAGTGTATAAAATGAGGAGGGCGTCACCTTTATATATACTTGACTTTTGGATGACTTTTTCACTAGGGTCGACTTGTCTATCTGCCTAGGTCGACTTCACTTGGAAAGCAGTATAATATTGTTTATTTATTTTCTTTCTAGACAGACTTAGCTAGCGAGGATGCCTCACGTAGCTATAAACATCAACAAATTTTGCATCATATAATCATCTATGATGACTTAATATAGACATGGGTTGGGTTTAGCCTGAGTGGTTTGAGCAAAGGAGTATACTATTCATGTGTATCATTCTTATTTAATTGCTTATTTATTTATTTATTTATTTATTTGCTTAGTCATGTGTATCTGATATCATTCTTATTTTATTGCATGATAATGTGTTATTTAAAAAAAACTATAAATCTATATTTTTTGTTTCCTCACACATAGCCATTATGGGGGGTCTCACATTTCCAGGTATTCCCATTTTGGAAACTTGTATATGTTTCCACGTTTTGTGCAACTCAGATCTCGGGTTATTTCTGACCAAATATTTAATTGTTGTCCAACCCCACTTTTCTGAGTTTTAGGGTAATACCATAACCTGTTTGTCAAAACTTATATCTACTAGCTAGGCAATTGAGCCCTGAGTCTCACCTGCTCAAAATCAAAATCTTCAATACAAGAGGCCGCACAATTACAACAACAATGATCTACCAGACACTGGCCTAGTGCCTCCAGTAGCATAATCTCTTGTTTTTATAATATTCCTGCTTAATTATGTGTGGAGTGCACTGTACATGGTGCCATTTTTTTAATTTGTATTTTGGACATTTATGCTCTCACTAGATAGGGCTATGATACATGCATGTTAGAAAGTTAGGGCAGTTTCAATTTAGTTTTGACAAGGTTAATGCCTTCGGCACTAGTGGCTATGGTAGTTGTCCTTGCATCTCTCTTTTTTTCAGAAAATGCTGATGAACTTATTGTAATTTAATATTTATTAATAAATGAGGCATTTCTTTCAAAAATAAATTAAAAACAATATTTAATACAAGACACAAGTACAACCCTTGTTGACATGATCAGCCAATTGGACTGTTCAAACCCCAAAATACGAATTAATGCATATAAAAGAAAAATTCAAAAACATAAACTTATCCAGGTAGCCGGTCCAGGGAGATCATCTCTGATCTGGAAGTAAATAAAAAACCAGTCTCCACCTGGGGTTTGGATGAGACAACCAAAAACCAAGCAGAGATCCTAGCTCTAATCCAACCAAAGAGTTGAGGATCAAGAAAATAACAGTTATAGGAAACTCTGTTACAGTGATTAGTCACATGTTTCACAACTTGAGACAAAAGGACACCATTCTCAGATTTGTTCAAAGAATGCAAAAGTAGGCAAAAAAGTTAAAACTGATTCAATAGCAAAGTTAACACACTTGGACTTGACAAAGACTCAGCTGGCCCATGACTCGACAAAGGCTCAGGAAAGTCTTGGCAAATCTGGCCAGACTTTGCCAAGTCAAATTACACTGGTCAATATCTTAGTTCCAGGTCCTCAGAAAACTAATTCCCATAGCAGATCATCGGGCAAACTTTGCAATAAGCATGGAGAAAAGAATAATAAGAAAAAATGGGGAGGCTTCAATCTCTGGCCACCTCCCATGAATCATATATTTCTTAAACAAAGTCGTCATGCATATAAAGGATAACGACAAGCAGCGGTGGAGTTTTAAGCACCCAAGGTCTTTAATGTTCACCTCAGCCCTGGTACCTCTTCACCTTATCTCAAAGCATCGTCATAATGGCAGTCAATATGGGATGCAGAACTAGATATAGGATTAATACTGGCATTTTTGGAATATCGACCTGACATATCGTTGAGATATATTCTTAATGAGAATGGAATTGCCAGCCATTATTTTCTGTATAGGATTTCTCCTTGCCGCTAGGCTGTATTTCATCTGTGCAGGTCACCAGCTTCTAGACTGCACAAAATAGAGTCCATGGGGGGTTTGATGGAATTCATTAGTTTTGCAGGGTACATCAGGCTCAGGACGTGATTATGGAGAATCACTTTTACCCAAACCAGTGTGTTCTGTCAAAATATCAGACCTGCGGCAAGGAGTCTATTGCTATGATAGGCACATAGAGGAGATGCAAAAATGTCATGATCTTGCAAGAGGAGAAAAAGCATTCTTAGAACTAGCAAATAGAGGAAGTGGAATCTCAACTGGAAAGTCTAAAACATAGGCACCAGAAGGATGAAATGACTGGTGGGAACAACAGCATCAGGCTAGAAGAAATGGAGAAGCTGAAAGGGCTACTGGAAAGAGTGCAGCAGCTGGAAACAAGGAGAAAGGTGGCAAGGGAAGTGGCACAATCATACTCTCCGCCTTCACATTCTGATAGATACTATGGAGCTGACAATTGAAAATAAATGGAATAAACAACAATTCAGCGGGCAGCCCATCAAGATTTGAATCGGTCAGAGGATGCCAAGGCATCCAAGGTTGGTAAAAAGACCCAATATGGGCAAGTTCCCTCTTTATAGTTTGCAAATATGTCTTGTTAGTAGACCAGTATGTAACGCAGTTTACATGCCGTATAGAATGTAATAGGCCCGAAAGCAAGGCCCAAGTATTTGGACAGCTCGGGCAGATAGAACAGCAAACATTCCCGCAGACCCCTTTTTTGGGAATTGTAAGGATTGGCTCTGCAATGTTTGTATTATAATGCTGGATGGTTCGGCCGGCAGCTTTATTTTGATACAAATACAACCGTTGATGTTATTAAATTATATATATAAGCCCTGTCCACAGATTACAGGCACTGTTTTATTGAACTACGAAAAGATGGACCGCGGGTTCAACGGTTGATCTCAGGCAATTTGCTGCATGGCTAAAGTGAAACTCTACAGATCAATCCCATAACCAATGGCAACCAAATTCCATTAACCATCTAACAAGGACCATATGGTAACGCATTTCATATTATTTTTGAGCTTTTGTTTAATTTTGAGAATCTTGGCCCTGGAGGGTAATTTAAAGGACTAAGACCAAATGGGAGGGTGGGAGCATAAAAGAAGCCGGCCCTATAAAATCGAACCGCCATGGCTATTGAAAGCTAAAATGTGGCAAATATATGACGCCCAATTTACCGAGACGTTACAGAAAAGAATATAAATTAAATAAAGAAAAGCTTACCCCAATCGTCTTCCATGGCGACCCTTGTTGAATGATCGATCTGATGGCAGAGAAATATAAGTGAAAATAAAACTCAAGAACGATACCCAGGAGAATCAGTGCTATTGTACCGCCCTCTAATCTGTTGACAGCTTCTTCTTCTTGATTCTTGTCCTCCAAGGTACCGAACTTTCTTCTTTTTCTCTGTTCTCGATGGCTCTTGGGCTTTTAATCCGTTCCCCGCCGTATTTCCCACGTGTCCAGCTCTTCTTTCTGTCTTGTGCAAATGTCTCTGCTTTCGGGAGAGCAAGCCTCTATATACCTTGTGTCAAATGTTGTTATCGTAGCCCCCGGTCCCATGAGGGGTCTAAATTCGGGTCTTTGGTGCACCATCGGTATAGGTATTTGTGTTTCTGCAACCCCAACCCCCTAAGCCAAAGGGCTTTAACCCACAATCAATTTTTAGTAGACAACCCTTAAAAGGGTTATATACTTAAATCCATTAGGTTATTGGTTCACTAGAAAGTTGAGACACCTACCATGATGATGACATATGTTTTGAATTTAGCAAGCATGCACTTTGGGAGAATGTAATTGGCTATGTAATACCTTGCAATGTTCTCTTCACTTTCTAGTCACTTTGGGTGGAGTCATCTTGAATTTGTAAGAATATGCTTTCTTATGTGTTTATTTTGTACATATTATAAAAGTTGTTGTGAAATTGGAGATCATGTTGAATGTTTCATTGAAAACGATGGTTAATTATGAGATAGCATATGTTGTTAAATTGGACATTAGGTTTAATGTATAAAAGTTGTTAAATTGGAGATCATGTTCAATGTCTCATTGAAAACCATGGTTAATTATGAAATTACATAAGTTGTTAAATTGGAAATTAGGTTCAAGGTTTTACAAAATCATAGTTAATTATGAGAGAAGATTAATTTAGTCAAATTGTGTAAATGAGTGTAGAGTTTAAGTAAACATGTATAAATAATGTTATTATTAAATATTATATAATCTATGTTAATTATATATAATATAATAATCACAATTAACATTTGTTTCTTCGAAGACATCCAATAAAATTGGAACGATAGAGAGAAGATTAGCATGGCCCCTGCGCAAGGATGACATGCGCAAATTGATAAATGGTCCAATTTTTTTAAAATGGGACCTCTTCATTCTCTTATGCCGCAACTGGTGAGAGTGGATTGCACAGGAAGGTGAGGATGAGCGAGAGAGAGGGTATCGGGTTGGAGGTCTTTCAAATGAGGGTTTGGTGTATCTCTGTGTTTTCGAGCGCAGGAGTGTTACTTGTCGTTAGTTTCTCGGTGACCATTGTTATCTTTCGGCTAGGATGACTAGTGGGGTTTCTTGGGCACCTGTTTTTGGGAATTGGGGGTTACGGTTATACTATTCTGATTTTTAGGTGTGGGTTTTCTTTCATTGGTGTGGTGGGTTATTTTTTGTCTCAACTAGGGTTGACCCTGTGGGGTTTCATGTGTTTCGGTGGAATCTATGTGTCCTGGTTTGTAGGACTCCGGTATTGTGCTTCCTTTGCTATTATTATCTTCTTTGAGGGTATGTTGGGGTCGAGACTATAGGTGTTGGGTCCTTGGACTGTGTTGTCGACAGTTTGTGGTGACGGGTTAGGTCTTCACGTTTCCCAATGGTGTTTGGTGTGGTGGTTTAGGGTTACTGTTCCTTACTTTTTTTGTTCTTATTTGAGTGTGGTGGGGTTTACGATGGTTGGGGAAGTGACGGGCAAGGGGTTTCGCGAACGTCGCAAGGTGCGGGCTTATAAGGTGCTGCAGTGAAATAGATGTTTTGTTATGGACTCTAAGAACTTAATGGAGAAGGTTACCTCTTTGAGTACGTGGGCGTTGTTGGGTAGACTTGAATACTATTGGATGGAGAAGGCGGGCTAGGTGGACTGGGATGCAAAGAACTGGAAACCTATTTTAAAATATGCGTCGACAATCAATAGGTTAAATAATGGTTGGTTTGTGTTTATTTTCTTGGAGGAGGGGGATGCAGCCCGTATCTTGGAGGGGTTATGGTTAGTGGGGAGGAGTTCTCTAGTTCTCTACAGGTGGTGGGTTGATTTTGACCCTAGCCATTGGAGGGTGTTGAAGTGTCAATTGTGGGTACTTTTGCCTAACCTTCCTTTGCAGTTGTGGACTCGAGAATCTCTGTTGGATATTGGTAATTTCATGGGCCAGTTTATTTCGTTGGATGAGAAGCACCTACATGCTTATGACAAGCGGATGGCTAAGGTCCTGGTGAAGTTCGATACCTCGGAGGGGCTCTTTGCGGTTATGGATATTACATGGGGGGGCAGGATTTGGTGCAGCGACTGGACTACTTAAATGTGACGTTTAGATGTCACTGTTGTTATTCGACGGGTCATTTACAACGTAGTTGTCCATATGTGTTGGGTGGTAGTAGATCTTTGAACTCACCTTCTGTAGCACTGGAGCCAACCTGTTCACCAACAGATTCTTTGAGGACTTTGGTACTTTCTAATGGGGAGTCAGACAAAACTCGACCATTTCCTCAACCGACACAGGGTAAGTTGGATACTTGTATTGATTTTGTTTATGTTGACTTCTCTCTGGGTGACTATGAGGTTAGTGATGACATTGCATGATCTGTCCTGGCAGGGGAGTGCCTTACTTTATCTTCTAGATTGATTTTACCATTGGTTGTGGAGGGTGGTACTCATACTGCATCTTTACGAGTTGGGGAGGGTTTGGTTGTTGATCTATGGGTGGCAGGTATTTCTTCTAGGGAGGTGTCGGTCTTTGTGGGTCTAATGGATTCTATGGGGTCTAGGGGTTCAGAGTGTGATGGGGATGGTGGGGGTGACCCTCGTCTTAGTGCTTTGGTGTTGCTGATAGAGGATTTTCCTCTGTTGGGTTCGGCTAGTGGGATTTCAGGGTTGAAGTTGGGACAAGGTGTGGATAGTCCTATTGCGAGGCCATCCTTTAAGGATCCTGAGCTCCTAGGGACTCTACCCATATTCTCTTATCGCTCACCTTCGTCATCTTTTGTCTTGCTTCTTGCTTCGATACAGCATGAAAATGTCATTATCCAGAAGGCCCGCAAAACTCCTAACCTAGTGGGTTGTTGGGTGGGAAAGTCTTCACCGAGCGCCTGTGGTTATGTTCCTCTCTCTATTCATATTAAGGACGCGACCAGGGCGGCTGCGCCTACATCTCCCCCTGTATCCTCTTGGCCACTTAAAGCTAAGAATCCCTTGGGTGCAGTCTCCTAATGCGGTTGATATCCTTCAACGTTCGTGGGTTTGGAGGGTGCCCCAAATAGCTAGCCCTCAAGTCTTTGTTGGTAGAGCTATGACCTGATTTGGTTTTTTTACAAGAGACCCTTTGTCTAGGGTTGTAGGAAATGACTTTTTTGCTTGATTTTTTCCTGCCTGGGAATTTTGTGTTGTGGATGCACTTGGTCACTCGGGGGGTTTACTTACTTCCTGGAATCCAAGGGTGGTGAAATGTAAATCTTTTGTTACTATTGTTGGTATTATGATTAAGGCACGGTTCAGAGGATCTCATATTTGTTGGAATTGTTTAAATGTTTACGCGCCATATAGTGACCGGGAGTTATTTTGGGATCTGGTTAAACTGAAGGGGCTTTTGAATCTTGATAATCTTCTTCTTACAGGTGACCTCAATTTCATTGTTTCTGTTGCAGAGGTTTGGGGTAATTATGCTCGGGTTGATCCTATGGCATGTTATTTTACCAATCTGATGTTACTTTCACACCTAGTCAATATTGTTTCGGCTAGGCTGGGTCCTACATGGCATAATGGTCTTGCGGGGTTTTGATAGTATTGGTAAGAGATTGGATCATTTTTTAGTTTTTGAATGCTTATTACCACATCTTTCAATGCATCGCACGTGGTAGCTCCCTTCAGAAGTATCAGGCCACTTTCCTATATGCATGGAATGGAGGGAGGAGCGGAGAAGACCTCCCTACCCGTTTAAATTCAATCAATCATGGTTATTGGATACTGATTTCAATTGTTATGTCTGACAGGCTTGGTTGGGGGACTCGTCTTCACTGGGGAATGATGATATTTATTCTTTAGTTGGTAAATAAAATCGGATGAAGAAGATGGTTTTGGTTTGGGATCGTAGGATGAAGTATGAAAGAGGTTGTGAATTGGCTTCGATTGAGGTTCGAATTGTTGATCTGTACATGGCATCTTCGACTGGTATTCTTACTAATGGTGAGATGGGGTTATTATCGATCCTTAGGGCTCAGAAGGAATCGTTGCTGGCTTTCGTGGCTTCGTCCTGGAGACTTAAGAGTCGGGCCATATGGATAGAGCATGGAGATGTGAACACTAATTTTTTTCCAGAATTATGCTAGTGCTCGTCGCAATGCCAATATGATATGGGAGCTGAATGACCTTGGGGGTAACTGTATTCATGAGGATGCATAACTGAAGGAGGTGGCGTTGGACTATTTCTCACATGTTTTTAAAGAGGAGGGACCAACTTGTATTCAAGACCAAGTGCGGGTCCTTAAAATGTTCCCTAAATTTTTCTCGCATGATGAGGCGGAGGTGTTTGGGAGGGAGACCGCTTTCGTTGAAGTGGAGGCGGTGCTGAAGGGTATTTCCAAGGACAAAAATATTGGGCCGGATGGGAGGGTGGCTTGTATAATTATTCTTATCTTTCTTTGATTTAGTGGGTAATGACCTACTAGCTGCAGTTGAAAAAACTAATCTAGAAGGATATGTTCCGAAGGTTCTAAATGCGACTTACATCACTTTGATTCCTAAGTGTATGAATCCTGCGAACTTTGTAGATTTCAGACCTATTTCGTTGTGCAACTTGACTTACAAAGTCATTACAAAGATCATTTCGGGCAGGCTGAAACCATTACTAGCTGATGTCATTACTAATGAGCAGTTTGGTTTTCTGAAGAATAGATAGATTTTGGAAGTTGTAGGGATTACACAGGAGGTTTTACATTCTATTAAGGTTAAGAAGATGGAGGCTTTGATCCTTAAGATGGATTTGGTGAAGGCTTATGATAGGGTCAACTGGACTCTGCTCAAGCTTATACTTTTACAGATTGGGTTGGCTGTGTCATCCATGGATTGGATTATGGCATGTGTCACAACTGCTAATTCTGCACTCCTCATTAATGGTACACCAACATCTTTTTTTAGTTCAATTCGAGGTTTGCGACAGGGATGTCCTTTATCTCTCTTACTCTTTCTTTTGATTGTAGAAGGTACACGTTTTCTTATTAATGAGACTAAAAGCTTGGGTAAGATCTGTGGTATCACTTTATCTTCAACTTTGGTTATTACACACTTACTATTCATTGACGATGTGGTATTATTTGGTTGTGGTAATTTGGAAGAGTGGTCTTGTTTCAAAGATATACTTGATATTTTCACTGCAGCCTCAATTATGGTGATCAGTGTTGATAAGTCATCCTTTTTACATAATAATTTAACATCTTCTGTGATTGATAGTATTCAGGTACTTTTCTCTTTTAATATGGAGCAGATTGATGTTGGTTTTAGATATTTGGGGTATTGGGTCAAACCACTGAACTATCTAGTCAGTGACTAGACATGGATTATTGAAAAATTTGAACACAAGATTAACAATTGGTCTTTCATATTCCTTTCACTGGGGGGTCCCCTTATATTACTTAATTGTGTGTTGTGTGGTATCCTAGTCTATTGGTTTTCTCTGGTAAAGCTTCCTAGTGCTATCTTGAATACTATTCGAACAATTATGTTCAATTTTCTGTGGGGTGGATATAAGACGAGAAAAGGTCTACATTTGGTAAGCTAGGAGCAACTCTCTTGTTCGTATGCTTGTGGGGGTTAGAACATGAAAAACTTAGAGTGGTAACATTGCCTTAAGAATGAAGAACATGTGGTTGGAAATTAATGGTTCGGGCATCTAGAACAAGGTCCTGAAGGATAATTACTTTCGTAAACTCTCCATCGTGGATTGGATATGGAAAGAGGAACACACTATCCAAAATACTTTGATAATATGGAATGATTTCTTAAGGGTATTGGGATGGATTAGTAAATCATTGTGTTGGAAAGTTGGGAACAAGAAAGCAATGAGAATTGGTATCGATTTTGTCATTGGGATGGAGGACTCCTTTAATCTGTCCGGACCACTCATCAGTTATCTCCAGGATTATGGTATTACATCTCTGCATTAGGTTCGAAATCTTGGGGAATGTCCTTCTTCTGGAGCATATTGGCTTTTGACTGAGGATATGGAGCTTGGGGGGGATTGGAAGCTTGAATGGGATGGCTATATTTCTTCTTTGAAACATTTGGGAATACATCTTTCTGTTGATGATGATCAGATTATTTGGTATTTCGATTCGGCTACTGGACAAATATTGGCGCAGCTTGCCTATGATTTTCTAGTGGATGACTTATTGATTTCTGTTGATGGTTGGAGGAGAAAGGAGCTCTAGTGATGGAAAATACCATTGAAGATTAAATGTTTCAATTGGTTGTGTTAATGATAAGGTTAGTACGTGGGATAATCTACTTAAGCAAGGATGGGTCGGGCCAATATTTGTCAGCGGTGCAAGTGTGAGGCCGAATTGATTGAGCATCCTCTGGTTTTCTACAGTTTTGGTAGGGTTGCAAGAAGAGTTAGTTTCTCTTCTCTAGGTTTGATTTTTATTTGGGAGGATGACACTTTTCAGGGGATTATGGAACGTTGAATTGGTGCTGGACACAATCCTGTACATCTACCTCTTTTAGTTTCTTGGTCTTTATGGAAAGCTCGGAATAATTCTATCTTTTATGATATTAGATCGGGGGGGGTAGAGAGTGGTGGCTGAAGTTATGGGTCTCTTAAAGGATTACCTAGAGATGCCTCGGGTTAGTAGAAGCAGGAGGATAGGAGCGGGATCCATGATACGGGTATTCACTGGTTTCTTCGACGGGGCTGCTATGAGAGGTATGGGGGGTGCTGGGGCTGTGATATTTATAAGTCAGACTCATTACTATCACATCATGTTTAGTTGTAGACATAACATTAATACGAGAGCATAACTTCTCGCTCTATGGGGCCTTCTTACTATTGCTGATGGGATGGGGTTACCAGGTTTGAATGTCTTTGGTGACTCAAAGGCGATCATTGATTGGATCAATGAAATTTGTGGGTTGGAGAGTTCTATAACTTGACTATTGGTGCAATAGAACTAAACTTTTGTACTCATCCTTTGGGTCCATCAGGTGCCTTCATATTTACCGTGAACATAACCAGATTGCATATATACTTTCGAAGGCAACATTGATGTTGCCTATAGGACACCTGTTAGTGCAAGAATTTATAAAGGATGTGCAGATTTTTGAAGACAGTTACATATTTTTCACTTAATTTTTTCCTAGTTTTTACTATTGGGAAGTCTTCTGTTGGATATCAAGACCCATGCCTGCGAAATGTTTTTTGATACCTTTTTCCTCATGTTTTTTAGGCTTGAACTATTTAATCTTACTTTTTTGTGATCGGAATATCTAAGATAGTTTACTTCTGAGATCTAGTTATTTTTGGAGCAATATGGTTTTATTTTGATACATGGATAAAGATTGTGGCCTTTTAAAATCTTTAATTATGATAATTGGTTCTTTTGATATAATATAACAACGAATATTCTTTTTCTTCTTTAAAAAATAAATAATCATCATTAATATCGTATATGAGTAAAGCTATATGTGATTTCAATATATGTGATACCTATACAGCAATGTCATATCTTCCTGAATAATATACGATCAAACACTAGTCTCTACACTTGTTAAAAATAAATACTAAATTTCACATTTTTTTAAAATAGGATTCAAAGATATTTATCTTTAAGTCATTTAATATTAAGAATATGTTATTTTTTCACCAAAGTATAATGTGTATGTGGAAAAGTAATTTAAAAAAAAATGGTTAAAAAAAATAACTATGATGTGATAAAGTCACAAAGGATGGGAGAAAAGAGGAAAAAGTCAACAAAGTGATGTGTTATCCACTTAAATCCTCCTCTGACCCATTTAATATTAAAAATATGCTAATTTTTTCACACAAGTACAATGTGTATGTGGAAAAGCAATTTAAAATAAAATTGTTAAAAAAAAACTATGATGTGATAGTCACAAAGGATGGGAGAAAAGAGGAATCAAAGTGATGTGTCATCCACTTAAATCCTCCTTGGACCCAAATGCCATGTGTGAATCATGGGTTGTCATAATGCCTCTCCATGCACATCCCCAAAAGGTAACACATTACCAAATGCCATGTGTATATCCTATGTTTGGCATTATGCCTCTCCATGCACATCCTTGTTGCATCCATTATCCATATATACTTTCACTTTGAGAGTTTGAGTTTGTTTCACTTATCTTTTTCATAAGTTGCATCCATAAGTTGGTTTCCTTCATGTTGGCCATGGGTTGTTGATAAAGAGATTTTGTTAGGTCTCCATCAACGGGGAACTAAAGTTTGTTGGTAAAGAATCTATCAATGAGTTTAATATAGGTATCACGACTTTGGATTGTTACCCAAAGGTATAAGCTAAAATGATTGACAATAACTTAATTTTTATGATTATTTTACTTAAAATTAAGTTGAAAATATTGAAATTGCATTTATAGGTTGTTGGAATTGCATACTTAGGGTGTCCTAAGGGTAATTGAGGGCATTGAATCTATTTATGCAATCAAAACTACAATTTGAATAATCAAATCGTGATTTCAACAAAAATTGTATTGCCAGATTCCAAGAAAATTTGTTGAAAAATTGCAAATCGTCTATCATTTAACTCACTCCCTCACCAAAACTGTAGCTTGACATGAGAATCATGTGTTCAAATTGTAACCTGGAAATTGAGGTATTTAAATGTGATTGGTAGGTTAACAATGGAACAGTCGAGCTAGTGTGAGTGTAGGCAATGAGGATTTGTTGGATTTGTTCATGTGCTTTAATCATTGTTAATATTGGGTGTTGTCAAATCCACATCAATATCACTAATAGAGGATTGTTGTCTTCTCTTTATTAGATTGTTTGTTTACCTTAGCCTCAAGGGTTAGCTCAATTGGTAAGACGTGCGCACACTCTCTCGGTTCGGGGAGAGGTCACGGGTTTAAGCCTTGAGTCCTTTGGGGTTAGGCCTTCTGCGAGGATAGCCGGCGGTTTACCACCTCTACCATCCACTAACGTGGGGAAGTATTGTTGAGTTTCCCATGCATATTTCCATATGAAAAAGATTGTTTGTTTACCTTAGATATTGCTACATTAACTTTGAGGGCTTTCCGAGAGAAAGTTTAAAGATTTTTGCTCATGCAGAATTTTTTTGTTTCTGACATAAACTTTTGGGTTATTGGTGTAGAGGGTGTTTGTTGCGAATGTTCCCCAAAAAAAACTCACTCTAAATTTAATTATCGTTTTCTAAATAAACTCAAAACAAGTGAATCAATGTTGTATCCCATGAAATATTCCTTTTAAAATCTTTAAGGAACCGTCCTCGAACTAAAAAGTATATTAAAATCTATAATACATTGTGATAGTTAAGCACATATACACAATGTCCCTTACAAAATAGTAAGGTAGAAAAATATATTTAATACAACGCCATGAACTAAAAAATAATGGTTTGACTTGTTTAACGTTTCCAATAAAAGAAATTTAAAAATGAAAAACAGTCATCATGCCTGTTAGTACAACATGAAATGCAAGGTCATTCATGACGTATATTGAGGTACTATGAATGTTTCCTTAATTTCTAGAAGTTTACACCATTGAAAATAATATATTTAAGATGTTCTACTATTTTTTAAAATATTATTAAATTAATTTAATAATATGAAAACATGTTTAATTATTGATATATATATTATTATTAAATTGATTTCATAATATGAAAACATGAAAACATGAAAACATGTTTAATTATTGGTATCTATTATTAGTTAATTTGAAAAAAAGTTTAATTATTTATTAATAGGAAAATTTGTTTAATTATTTGATATCTATCTTAGCATGGGACATTGAGATGATTATTATTATTAAACTGATTTATTAATATAAAAAATATGTTTAATTATTTGATATCTATTTTAACATGGGCCATTGAAATGAAATGTATTGATGTGATTAAAGTCTCTATTTTTAAAATCCATAAAATAATTAAGTTATTAAAATTCTTATTTTTTTATGGAAAAAAGATTACTGTGTATAATTTTATTAGATAAAATTTCGAACCATATTTTTATTAGCTATAAAAGTCGTACTGTATATAATCTTCATTAAACATATTACAGCTTAATATTATTCTTCTAGTTTTCATCTGCTAGTCCTTTTTAAACTAATAATTAACCATAATAAGAGTAATGTCACTCATGCGTATCAAAATGCCCCCAAAAATTGTCTTCTAGATAGATATCCCAACCAATCTTATGGGTGAATGGTTGCCTTTAAAGATTTGAGGTTCAATTCCTTGATAAAGTCTTTATCAACCATCCATAGTTGGGCATTGTCCTCTTCCAGCTGCAGTCCCTATTTGGACAAATATTATGCCCATGTGTTTCGCTCCCGGGAGATATGTTGGAATGAGATATCAATGAACATTAGTAATAATTTTCTAATATAATCAATGAGAGGAGATAAGTAAATGTTTTTTTGGTTGAAGCTTGTTGTTAAGCCAATCAATCACAAGTAGTGAGTCCCCGAACACCTGTAAGTGTTTAACATTCAAATGGATAGCAAGCTTCAATTTCAAGTGTATAACTGAAAATTTCACCATGTTGTTTAAGGCAAGACCAATACTAGAAACAACTTTGTACCACTTGAAATAAAAAATGTAGATCACACCACCTAAACCACCCATACTTGGACATCTAGTTGCAACTCCATCAAAATAACACCATGCTTTAGTCTTATCAATCTATTTCGACACAATAATCCTCTAGGATTTCTTCTTTGTGATTTGGGGGAGGTTCTCTAGAATAGCTAAAAGTGTCATGGAAAGCAGCTTTGTTTTGGGCCAGCAAGGCACCCCATATTAGCAGAGCAGGCAATGCCATGTAGTTATGGAAAGTAGAATTATTCAACCATCTCTCGAAAAGCGTCACTAAGGTCATGCCCTTTACAAACAAATGGAATGTGCATGATATCTGATACATGTCGCCACATCTCAACTAGGAGCATCCAATGAAAATGTGTGAGAGACGTTCACCTTCCAAACATCACAAAGAACATTTGCTCGGTCCTGCCAAATAAAGATTCTTGAGATGGTCCCAAACAGGCACCTTGTCAGCCAAGGATAGCCACAATAAGAGTTTTTCCTTGAGAGGGCAATTTAATGTCCATACATGTCCCATCCACCAATTTGGAGAGGGGGGGGGGGGTCTTCTTCACCTCGCAGCATATGATATCCATATTTCGGTTGATAAGTACACCCACTTGTGTTCTTTGTCCATAGAATAACATCCTCCCTTTTTGTGATGTATATGCGACATTCATCAATAGATCTGATATAACAATCCCATATATCCTTGTCCGCATCCACAAAACCAGGTGTTTAGATGTAAGCCAGGCTTGTTGTGTTGGAGAAGAAACCCGGTGGTCAATAATATGGTGTAAAAATAGTATCCATTATTAGTAAGATAGTCAATCATATGTCCCGATAGTCTGCAATCAGTCTTAGATCCGATCCCAGAATCATATCCTAGCCTAAAGAGTTTACCATTACCAATATTCCAAAAGATCTAGTCGCCAATGATATCGAAAGCTTCAATAATTGCTTTCCAAAAAATGGAAACCTGCCTCCTTTGTTTTTTCAAGCGATCTGAGCTAGTCCTGAATGGTCAAGGGGTATATGTGTGTGTGTGTGTGGTGAATCATCTTAACCCAAAGGCATTTGTAATTTAGGAGTCTCCATATCCCTTTGGCATACTAGAGCTTCAGAAAAACATTGGTGATGTTTGAGGACCCATCCTCCTAACTATTTTGGGAGGGAAAGCTTTTGCAAGGATATCCAGTGAAAGGGTCTTCCTTCAAGAGTCCTTCTCCATAAGAAATTAAATCCAATCTTTTTTATGTGTGTGAAAACACTAGATGGGACATTTGCCAACGTTTCCCAGTAAACAGGTGACCCTTCCAATATAGACTTCAAAAGCATAAAAAGACTAGCCCTTGATAGAGAAATATTACACCATTGATTAATTTAGCCTTCTACTCTTCTAATTAGCCATGCCTAGTCCATTTTAAAATAGTCATTGGGTTTGAGAATAAACCCCAAATACTTGAGGCCCATTGAATCGTCACATACTTCAAAGTTAAAGAGCTTTGAAATCCATTCAAGCGCATGTTGTTCAATAAAAGGGAAGGATATGGATGATTTTCGGGGATTACAATACATACCTATAACTGTTGAAAAAATGATAAGGATGTCATTATTTTTTTGTGTCTATCTTCTGGAACCATCGAAGAATAGCAAGATGTCATCAACAAATAACAGGTGGGTAAACAACATTCCAATATGATATCCTCTTAGTATTTCATTTGATCCGACAATTATAATGACTCTTCTAAGGCCTTCCATGATAAAAAGGAATAATAGCAGAGCAAGTGGAAAACCCTATCTAAGTAATCTATCAGGTCTAAAAAAAGAAGATGTAGATCCGTTAATCAAAACAACAAAACCCATCGACTATGTAGAGGATAAAATCCAGCTAACCAAGGAAATATCTACTCCAATTTGTAAGAGAACCAACCTAAAAGAAGTCCAGTTCACCCTATCATATGCTTTGGTAAGATCAACTTTGATGATGACTTAGCAGAGTGGAAAAATTCCTAAGCTATGGCAATAACATCATGGATTTGGTGACCTTCTAAGAAAGCAAATTGCCGATGTGTGATAAATTTTGACAACATGCTCTTCATCCTTACTGCAATAACTTTAGCAATGAGCTTATATACAACATTATACAAAGAGATAGGTATGAATCTTCCATACGCTTCACTCTGTCGATTTTGGGTATCATAGCTAAATAAGTAGAGTTAAAAGCGACCAAAATTGTACCTTTGGCCCTAGATTCCTCAATGACCTTTAGGAGATCTCCATCGATAATATCAAACACACCTGAGTAGAATTCAATGGGCCATCCATCGGGCCTCGAGCTCTTATCATGATGCAGATATTTTATAGTAAATAAGAGTTCCTCTTTCACAATGGGGGCGTTTAGGACAACATTCTGATGATCATAAACAAGTCTTAGAAAGTGAGCTAAGACCTACATCATAGGTACAATATAAGCATCTTTATCCTCCTTCTATAGGCCGACAAAGTGTTTAACGCCAACATTTGCAATACCATTAAAGCTTGAAACCAGATTGTTGTTTTCGTCCACAATTACCCAAATGGGGTTAATATGAATCATGTTTTTAACAAAATTATAAAAATACTTGGAGTTGTTGTCACCAAATTGAAGCCACAGAGCTCGACCGTTCAGCTTAACTAAGGCTTCCTCCCAAAGTAAAAGAGCTCTCTTTCTAGAATCCAAGCTGGAAATAAGTATACATTGTTCACTTGTGTTAAAACCCCTAGGATTGGAATGATAATAATCAACCAATTGTTCTTCTGTATAAATAAGTTCTTGTTGTTTTCTATACATGTTTTCTTTACACCATGGAATATTTAAAGCCTTGAGAGATTCTTAAGGTTACAAAATGCACAATAACCGACATATTATGAATACATGTAACCAAAATTATTATCAATAGTTGTGACCTTATGAATAGTCACTTAAAAGGCTTATATAAGACAAAATATTTATTGTACATTTCATAATTTTCAGAGATTTTTTTTTATAAAAAAATATTATTTATCGAATTCGAGTCATATTTTTTTCTTGCTTCTATCTAGGTGTCTATATACCATCCTCCCTGATTCCCCTCGGCACTATTATTTGAACCAAACACCTGTACCTTCCAACACCACCTTTATCGGTGGTGCCTTCAACTGCACCAACTCATTCTTTTGGGAAGTTATCATATGGACCCTATAGTCCTACATATCCTAATTCTAGCCAAGGACCTTCGGTACCGCCATCTCATATGGAACCACCTTCTCCTACATCCACATTGTACAGGTCACCCAACCGATATCTTCCTGCACCTGGATACAACACATATTTCCCATTTCCTGGTCCTCTTGTAATCCAGATGGATATAGATGGAACCCACCTACTCCACTAGCTCAAAACATTTTTCCATTTTGGCAATTTTCTAGTAATTCTTCTATGGTTTTTCATGTTCTGAACTTTCGAGACCATTTTGACGCCCTAAACAATGTTTTTTGGATTTGCAGCATCCCAAACAATAACCATAGGCTCTAGTTTGGGCCCAATCCGCTATTGTACTCCTCGACCAATATCTTTCTAGCAGTCTACTGAGCACCCTAAATGGAGATCGTATGTAAAAGTTATGACCCAAGGAAGTTGATTGTTCAACTAACCACCTTGGGGCTACAAACTTTATGACGGTTCATCTCCTAGGGTTATATTTTCATATGTTTAGGGTTATTTCCCTCATGCTTATGATAAATAGGAAATTTTAGCTTCTTTTTGTATTCAGTTAGTGACAAACGAGCATAGCCACCACATCTCTTCTCATAGATATAGCTACCACCATTCTAGCTACTTTTATTTTACAAGCAATTCTATTTCATTAATTTTAATAGAATCTGAGTTTACTATATCACTATGGTTCTTGCAATATAGTTGTGCATATATATATATATTGGAAGGAATGATGGGGGGGGCAATAGCCTGAAACAATGTGAAGACAATTTTTCCTTTTTACTAGATTCCAAGCTAAGGAACTCGAGACTCGAAAACCATGGAGATGTATTATATAAGGAAAAATGATAATTAACTAATTTAATTATGACAATCCCTCTTCAGGAGTACCAATATTCATGCACGTAGTTAATTCCGAGCAAGCATAGGAGAACATGACCTCTCCCACGAATGAAGCACCTAAGTTCGGGTTTCAACGTCTGAAGGGAAATAATATTTTGTGTACTCCCATAACATAAAATAATCATGTACCAACACAGAGGAAATAAGCATGAACGAAGAAGGACACAACCTCATTATCAGTTGGTAAGAAAATCAGATTAAATGAAATTCTGGAATACATGTCATTGGCCTTGGTAGGGCGTTTCTGTAGAAAATTTGTGGGTGAAGCAACACTACACAGGTGGATGGATGACAATTATAAACCTTACCCAAAGAAAATGTTAATATTTCACATACTATCTCATGGTTGGATTCTCTTCAAGGTGAAATCGAAAGAAGATAGGCAAAAACTGATGGATAATTAGTGGAAGTGGGGGCCCTCTGGGATGATTTTGAAAAGATGGCAGGTAGGTTTTGAAGTAGATAGAGAACCTCAGAACGTTCAACAAGTTTGGGCAATTTTTCCTAGACTTCCGATGATGTAATGGCAAAAAGAAATACTAGAAGCGATTGGAGGAAGAATTAGGAGATTCGTCTCATTAGAATATAACTGGGAACATAAGGTGGACAAGAGATGTGCGAAAATTCTGGTGGAGGTGGATTTAAGAGATGGTCCATATGAATAAATCATGCTGGAACTACATGATAGCACATGGATACAACGCCTGGATTACTGGAAGATCCCCTTCCGTTGTTTCACATGCAGACAGGTCGGTCAGATAATAAAGGATTGTCCTAAAAATTCTGTGAGTTGGGTCAGGCATAAGAAAATATGGGTCAAAAAGACGGAATAGAACAAAGTAGGAGATGGGAACTATGTCGAAGAACAAAAAGGTGGCGGGTCGTGGATCGAAACAAATGCAGCAGGGATGGTTACACAACCCAACATTGGTAAGAGTGAACCCTCTCTCGAAACATCCCCTTCTATCACTAAATTGAATGGTCTGGTACTAGACATATATTCTTCTGCCACGCATAATAACATGTAAGGAGTAGTTGGAAGTCCCATGAAAAATGGAACAATGACACTTGTACCAGAACATGGGAAAGAGAACAAATGTGCAAGCCCACAAAAGGCTTCTAGTGATGTGTCATTATCTTAGAAAGAGAACAAAGAACCACCCTCTTGGGTAAAGCAAAATATTTATAATACAAGATCCAAGGCAAATTTAATGAAAGGAAAGGAGATAGTATCGAAGGGGGGATGGCACTAGATCTGATGCCAAAGGTAACCCTCGGTAGGAAGTCACAAATTTCGAAGTCTAAAATCCTAGCAAAAATAGAAGTTAAAACTAGGAAACATGCAACAATTAATAGGTCCCTTAGAGCAGGGATAACCCGACCTAGGGTTCCTTGATGATATGAGTATCTTTCAATACTAGAGGGTTAGGGAGCTCGCCAAAATTAAAATATCTCAAAAGGATGATCACTATTATAAAACCTACGGTCATTCTTTTACAGGAAACAATGATGGAGGGAACCAAAGTGATTGAAGTCTTAGAACCCTGGCTTAAAAACTGGTCCTTTGCTTATATAAGTTCGGATGGACACTCGGGGGGATTGTTAATTGCTTGGAGCCTGGAATTATTGGAAATAAATAGTGAAAGATACAGGACAGTGTTAAAAACAGTGTTGGAAGACAAAAGCGTTAGGGAAACTTTTGCACTTTACAATTTCTATGGTCCTTATCATAATAGAAGGAAATTTAGGGAGTCCTTTTTCTCCTCAAGGTTATTAGAACCCAAAAATATGGTAATGGGAGGAGACATTAACCTATCTTTATCAGAGAGAGAAGTATGGGGATCATCGGAAAGGGTGGATAGTTTAGGTAATTTCTTTTATGCTCTTATTAACTCCAAATATTTGATTGATGTTCAACCTCTAAAATTGGAACCAACTTGGAGGAACAATAGAAGTGGGGAGCAAGCAATTGCCAAAAGGCTGGATAGATTCTTGATATCATAAAATTTGATGACAGGGCCACTCATAGCAGAAACATGGGTGATAGGTTGAAGGGTTATCAGATCATCTCCCAATCCTTCTATTACTGAAGAGACAAGAGTCTAAACCCACTCCTCCTTTTAAGTTCAACCCCTCTTGGTTCCATGAAGAAGAGTATCGAAAAATAGAGATGGACACCTGGTCTCCCTAAGATGACAGGTCCAGACACTCCTTTATTGAACAATATTTGGATAATATTATAAGAACAAAAAATGAGACAAAGAAATAGGAAAAGGTTTACATTGCTAGAAAACAGGGCCAACTAAAGGAAGTAGAGGCCAAATTGAAGGAAATTTACAGTCTCAATAGCTTTGGAACATTCATAGAGGAGGAGCTGAATACTTTTAGAGAATATGAATTAAAATGAGGAGACTTACTGACAAAGGAAGAACAACTTTGGAGGTTAAAAAGCAGGGCCATATGGATCAATGAATGTGATAACAACACCAAGTTTTTTCATAGGTATGCCTCACACATAAAGAATGTAAACACAATTTCAACAATTAAGGATGAAAAGGGAAATATGGTTAACTTGTTTAAAGAAAAGAGAGAGGTTGGGAAGAAGAATTTTAAAACCATTTTCACAGAACCAGAAGGAATCCCTATATAGGAGATATTATGGGTCTTAAGATTGTTTTCGAACATGGTAAACGACAAGATGAATAAGACCCTGACAGAAGAGGTAACTAAGGAAGAGTTGGAAAAGACAGTCTACTCCTTTCAAATAGGTAAGAGCTCAGGCCCTAATGGATTCACAATAGAATTTTATCAAGGATTTTTTTATTTACTAAAAAACGACCTGCTGAAGGTAGTAAGAGAATCACAAAGAGTAGGAAAGGTGTTCGGAGCACTGAACTCAACCATTTTATCCCTAATCCCTAAAAAACAAAAAATTTCCTCCTTTTAGGACTTCATACCAATATCTTGTTGTAATGTAGTATACACAATTATAGCTAGAATTATAGCTCAATGGCTGAAGCCAATTCTTAGCAAGATTGTCTCTAAAGAATAGTTCAGGTTCCTTTTTAACTGACAGATCCATGATGCAGTCTCATTGGCTCAGGAGGCTATCCACTCCATTAATAAGAACAAAAGCAAAGCTTTCATCCTGAAACTAGATCTCTCTAAAGCCTATAACGAGGTGAGTTGGAAATTTTTTAGATTACTTTTGTTTCATATTGGAGTTACACTGGATATAGTTAACTGGATAATGGTTTGTATACAGTATGCCTCCTTTGCAGTTCTTATCAATGGATCTCCCTTCAGCTTTTTCAAACCCTCCAGAGGACTAAGACAAGGGTGCCCTCTCTCCCCTTTTATTGTCCTTTTAATAGTAGACACTATAAGAAAAATAATTCAACAAGACAAGATCTCAGGATCTTACGAAGGAGTAAAGGTCTCGGCTACTAAAGGGTTGTCTCATATCTTGTTTGTGGATGATGTGGTAATGATGGGGGAAGGATATTGGGAGAATATCAGAGAAAGCGAACAAATCCTGGATCTATATAAGAAGTCCACAGGGATGCACATAAATGTTGAAAAATCCATTCTCATTGAAATCTCTACTCCAGGAACAATTAAAAACATGTTAGTAACATAGGTCCCCTATTTATTGAAACCACTAACATAAGGATTTAAATATCTAGGGTTCCTTCTTAAACTAAATGCATGTTCTTTCAAAGATTGGTTAAGGTTGTATAAAAAGATAGAAGGGCATATAGAATGTTGGGAAAACATGTTTCTGTTAAGAAGAGGAAGATTGGTCCTCATTAAAGTGGTTCTTCAGGGTATCCATGTTTACTGGGCTTCAATAGCTTATATCCCCAAATATATTCTATAGAAAATTCGCAAGAAGTTATTCTCCTTTTTGTGGACTACAAGAAAATGATCAGATGGCATTCCGTTGGTCAAATGGAAGATTGTGGATAACCTAAAAGAGCTAGGAGGTTAGGGTTTTAAAAATACACTCCTTTTTTTTCATGGATCCATAGGTTGGAAATCCTTTGTCCTTGCCTTTCCTCTGATCGAAGACTGGTTGTCTTGGTATGTTGAGAATGGGAAGAAAGTCCGTTTAGGAGAGGAGTCGTGGATAGGTGTGGGGGAGGGCTATAAGATCTCTTGTGATACAATATAGAAACTTAGAAGACTTGGAATATCCTGTCTTAACGAGGCATGCTCACATACTTCATTGACAGAAGAAAAAACAAAGTGGAAAAGTGCAGAATATTTAGGATTGGATGATAATTCAGGATATGAATGGAAGGCATTTACCACTCTGTTGCAAACTTGTTTTATCTGTTTAGAAGATAATGTGGAGGATAGATTAGTCTGGTTGAAAAAATCAGCTACATGGGAGTTCACGGTGAAGCTCGGTTATTAGAATTTGACCATATAATCTTATCAAGGAGAAAGAAAGCAGTGGTGGTATTCTGTCTGGAAGAACGCATGCTCTCTAAAGGCCAAGATCACATTATGGCTAGATTAGAGTAACAAATTATTAACCTAGGATAATCTCATAAAAATAGGATGGAAAAGACCGCGCTGGTGTGTGTTATGTTATTCAAATGAGGGAACAAACTCTCACTTGTTTGTTTTTTGTCATTATGCAGAGTCAGTATGGAAGGAAGCCACTAAAGAGATAAAATCATAAGAAAATCATGAAGGAACTTCGTTGTAATAGAAGTGCCAGTCATGGTGGTCAGATAGATCGATACATCATTTCAATGCATTCCCATCCTATTCCATTAATGGAATTTGGTGGGCTCACAACACAACCATATTTCAAAACTGCCTTATACCTCAAGAAGTGATGATGGCCCTTGTTGTACAGTCGACAAAGGAACACAAATCAAAAGAAAAGAACCTCAAGCACCGAATTCTGGTACCACCGGTCATCAACAAGGATACTCCATGGGCCTATTTTGATGGTTAAGGAGAACCTCCTTTGGGAGGACCTGGGGGAGTAATATACCTTATAGAGAACCACAAATTATAGATCAAATATTCACTAGGGAATTGTACTAATAGTAAAGTGGAACTTGCAACCTTTCATTCAGTATTAGAACTGGCTGTAAAAAGAAACTTAACTGGTCTCCACTTATATGGAGACTCCAAAATGGTTGTTGATTGGGTCAATAATAAAATCCAAATAAAAGGACCGTATCTTTAACATCTCTTGAGAGCTATTCGAAGGCTCTTGGACTTCTTTTCTATCTTCTCCATAGCACACGTGTACAAAGAATTTAACACAGAGGCATATTTGTTATAAAAAAATGCACTACTTTTAGTGCTAGGTCAGACAGAGACTTCAAGAGTTTGAAATACAATTTCATGTAAGCTTAACGTATCTAATTACAAATCTTAATGGAATATTGAGCACACTCTTTTTTAAGGAGGATTTCCATGAATAATGAGAGGCAATGAGCCTTTATGGGCTTGCAAACACTGAATGTAAGTCCAATGAGGACAATCCACAATCATTCTTCTTGAATGATTGATATTTTAGTTTTGGAATATATATATATATGCTCTTTTATTCCATTCTCACATAAATCCAAATCAGTGGTACCAGAGCAATATGCTATTGTATTTTCTCAGTGCATGTCCAAGATGAGATCTAAATATCGAGAGCTTGGTCTCGAACTAGTTGAGTTTGGGGAAAACCACTTTCATTGACCCAAGAAGACTCACATGGCGATAGAAGAAAAGAGATATGATGGAGAAGGATATCCTATGAAGTTGTTTCTCGAGGAATCTCTCACGTGACAAAGGAACGAGATGATGGATAATTTCTGCCAAATCCTTCGATGAATGATGGCGGCGACGAATGCACCTTCAATGAGTAGTTGTTTTGGAGGTGCGACTCCCTTCAAGGTAGAAGTTAACCTTGAAATTCCCTTATTTGGAGGCAAGATAGATGTAGATGATTTGGAGAAATGATTAAATCTATTAGAGGGTTACTTTTGTGTTCAAAATTTTTCTGATAGTGAAAATATCACATTCACACTTCTTAAGTTCCTCCCCCATATCAAGTATTGGTGGGATAGGTACTGTGAGAGGCATGCAAGAGATGAGCCTGAAATATATAGGACAATACCCACTTGGGATGCTTTGTCGATGTCGTCAAGGATGAATTCTACCTAATTAGAGCTATGATGACCAATGCACTAGGTGGACAAATTTGCACCGGGAGAGAGACCAGACAATGTCGGAGTTTACCAACATATTCCAAACCCTGCGCTCAAAATTGGGTATTAGATACTTCAAACGACACTTGGTACTAATGTTCCATAATGTCTTGCATATGTACATTCAAACAGAGGATTTATTGGACAGATCCTCACTAGGAGCTTCTTATTGGTACACTGTCAAGATTGAGCAAAAGTTTAAGCAAAATAATAAGCAAGAGTTTGGATTTTCAAATCAACAGCAGCAGAAGCCTAGGAAAGGTGGCCCTAACTTGCAACGAAAAGGAAAAAGGACAACCAAAATTATGACAACTAATTCAATCTGTAGGTAAAGAATGGTAATGGGAAATCAAAGAAGGACACCGTCAAGTGGTGCGAGTTCCACAAAATCCCCTCGAACAACATTGATGAATGCCACTCAAAACAATCCTTGTTGGCTGAGACAAAATCCCCAGAGCTAGACTTTGGCTCAGAATATGATTCAAATCAAGGAAAGGGAAAGCAGATATTTGATGCAGAACCTAGTGCCACAGTCACAACCGCAAAGATCCGACCAGAAGAGTCGGAGGAGCAAGAGGAAAGACAGTGCCTCTTCGATTCACAACTATGGGTTTATGGGAATCCACTACATTTTATTGTTAAAAATGGTATCCAAGGGAACCTCATATCAGTCAAGGCCATCAAAATATTGAAGCTTTTGACGATGCCACACCCCAAACCATACACCATCGGTTGGTTGAGCCAAGGATGAGACATTCACTTTAGTCAACAATGTCTCATATCCCATGTCATCAATCCCTTGAAAGATGCGGTAATGTGTGATGTTGCCTCGCTTGAATTTTGTGATGCTCTTTTAGGACAACCATATATGTGGAAACATAATGTTGCATATGAGTCTAGACCTAATAGTGTCATTATTACTTTGGGAAAGAAACTCTACCATATACTAGAGACAATTCCCACTACTGCAGTGTCCCTAATCACAACTAAGCAGTGCAAGAAGGTAATATTTCAGACAAGGAAATTTGTCCTCTTCATGATTCATTCTAAAGGTGAATGAAACATCACAACAACATCCACTACCTCGACATAGGATTCCTATACATAGCAGAAACATGTTGACAAGATCATGAAAGCGTACAAAAACATCTTCACCACACTTACTGGGGTGCTAGTCCATTGTCAAGTCAAGCATTCCATTGATTTGGTACCCAGACACATTTACCTAACGAGATAGTACACATACATTCCTCCTTAAAAGATGGGACATGGTAACTCTGTATTGATTACAAAGTTCTCAAAAAATCGCAATTCGGAATCGGTATCCTATCCCTGGATTAATGACCTTCTAGACCAGCTCAAGGGTGCTAAATATTTTAGTAATATTGATATAAAGTTTGGCTATCATAAAGTGTCAATTGAGTAGATGGATGTCTTGAAGACTACCTTCAAATATTTGGAAGGCATTTTTGAGTGGTTGGTCATGCCTTTTGGCTTGAATAACGCTCAAACAACCTTCATTAAGATCATGGTCGATATTCTTCGACTATTCACCACTTCTTTTTTGGTCGTATATATAGATGATATCCTCATCTGCAACTAAACATGGGTAGAACATTTGCAGAAATTCCACCTGAACATTAAATATACGAAGGGAACACTAATCAAGTCATTGATTGCCTTAGTTGACCTCCAGTAGAAGCACTAATCACAATGCTCAACTCTTGTGGCTACGAGACCTATGAGTGGCCTCAACTATATGACAATGATCCTAAGTTCACTTCCATTTATCAAGCACTATGTGTAGGCACACCAATGGTAGACTTTCATCTCCAAGAAGGATTGTTATGCCACATGGGCTATCTCCATGTTCCTTCAAGTGAGTGTGAAAAATTGATTTTGGAAGCACATTACAGTAGAGTGGAAGGGAGCTTTAGCACTTAAAAGAAAATGAAAACATTGGAGAAGTATTTATATTGTCCCAAGATTTGATAAGATGTTAGTCGATATATAAGATCCTACACTATCTCCTCCATTTCGAAACCTGGCATAAAGAAGTAGGGGTTGTACACCCATTTTCCTACTCCCAATGGGCCATGGGAATCCATATCCATGGGTTAATTGTTAGGACTACCTTCAACCAAACATGCTAATGACTTTTTTTTATGATCATGGATCACTTCTCTAAGATGGTCATTCTAATAACTTGCAAGAAGAGCATATTCATCGAAGCCTAAGCTCTTCTTCAAGCGTGTTTGGGTTAATTTTGGGCTTCCACAGACTATAATTTTAGATTGGGATAGTAGGTTTCTAAGCGCATTTTGGTCCCGCCTATGATCATTGATGGATATCAAGCTTACCAAATCAACTACCTTCCACACCTAGATCGATGGACAAACAAAAGTAGTCAACTAAAGGATTGTGCATATTATAAGAATATTCTATTATAAACATCTCCACACATGGGATGAGATCCTTCCGTATGTTCAACATAGCTATAATAGATCCCTTCATAGCTCTACCAACCACAACCCTTTTCAGGTGTGGTTGGGGTTCCAACCACTGGCCCTGATTGATGTAGCTCTTCCCATTGCATCCACATGGGAGGAATCTACCCGTGCTCAAAATGGGGCTGATAAGGCCATCATATTTGTTGAAAAAATATAGTAGATCTGTTAACAGGTCCATGACATATTGGAAAAATCCAATAGCAAGTACACGCAATGACATTACCAACTTTGGGTTCCACACAAGTTCCAAGTGAGTGATAAGGTTTGGTTGTATTTGTACAAAGAGAGGCTCACAAGAACCCATCGCAATATTCGTCTACTTACATATGGTCCGTACACCATCACCAAGACAATCGGTGAGAACGCTTTCGAATTAAGCATTCCTCCATTCCTTATCCTACACCTAGTATTCAATGTGGAGCTCCTTTGCCCATTTTTTCCACCATTGCTAGACACATTGGAGGTGAAAGAGCAGTTGACACCTACAAAAATTAAACCTGACTGCATGGAGTAGGAAACCACTGGTCATATCAGGGACACATAGGTTAATGGAACTCTCTAAGAAAATATCCAACTATATCAGGTATTCAAAGCAGGGCAACTACTCCAGTAAGGCAAGAAGCTCACCAGGAGTCAAGTTCAACATAATTTTCCCCATTTAATGGGGGAATCAATGCAATGGATACCATTGGTTCATAAGTGGGGAGAAATTACGCAGATGGATATAGGTGTCCATCCACCTATTCCATTGGCTCAAAACTATTTTCCATTTTGGCAATTTTCTAGTATTTTTTCTATTGTTTTTTGGGGTTGTTTTGAGGCCCTTAACAATGTTTTTTGGGTTCGTAATGAACTAGACAATAGCTATAGGATCTAGTATGGGATCAATGCATTATATTACTCTTGATATTGATATTTCCAATGGTCTACTAAGCACCCTAAATGGAGATCATATGTAAAATTTATGACCATGGGAAGTTGATTGTTCAATTAACCATCTTGGGGCCGCACCTTTGTGATGATTCATCTCCCAGGGTTGTTTTTTTGGATGTTTAGAGTTCTTGCCCTTATGCTTATTATAAATAATCCCTTCTAAACTATTTTTGTATTCAGCTGGTGACAAATAAACATATATGCTGCATCTATTCTTAGAGATATAACTACCACTATTTTAGTTGCTTTTATTTACAATATGTTATGTTTCATTCATTTTAATATAATATGTGTTTCCTATATCACTGTGTTTCTTGCAATATATCTTTGCATGTGTGTGTGTGTGCGCGCGCGCGTGTGTGTGTGTGTGTGTGTGTGTGCTCTTTCATTTCATTCTCATATAAATCCAGATCATCTTGATCCCGCCCTCTTGCCTTAAATGGGGGTAGATCTAGTACAACCTTCTCTTGCACATCAAACTCAATGATTTGAGAATTTAAACGTGTCTAATCCACCGAATCCTTTGATTCAGGAGGAGAAGAAAGGAAATAATAAGCAAAACCAATAACAAGGACAAGGGGGAAATCCACTTCCTTGGAAAAACCAAAACATAGGTATCCAAAGCGAGGGGGAAAACAAACCCCCTAAACAGGGGAAGAACCCCAACCTTAGGAAAAACTATGCTTACTCCACGTCCAGAGAGTATGGACACTACACACACCATTTCCCATTGATACACGAGTGTTAACAAATGCTTGAAGCAAAGAAAAATACCACAACCAATCCTTCTCAAGCACTTAATGCACCCAACCCCAACAAGTAGTGTTGTAACAACCCTTTTCCAATTAAGGGGTGGTTACCCAACAACTGGATCCTCTCCCCTCAAGTGATGGAACATTTCAAAAAAATTGCATGAACATGGTGGAGGTCAACCTCCATAATCATGCTAAAGGATATGGTATGCCTAAATCACCTAAAGGGGAAGATGTACCCACCACCTCTCGAGGGCCTTTACAGATACCTTGCTCAAATGGTGATAATATCCATCGGATCCTAAAATCACCGCTTAGACGAAACACCCATAATCCTCACATGAAAGCTATTGACAATTACAACATCGTTGATGATTTCGATCAATCTTCTGTCACCATGACAACATTAGAAGTTCTATATTACTTTTCTTCCCAAAATAAGGCACTACTTAGTGTGTTAGGCGCCATTAACCCTTCTGATTCATGCCTCATTACCTTCAACCTCAATAAAGTTGAACCACAACTACCCTCGTTAGTTTAATTCCAAATTTCGGTCTATCAAGAACATCACTTCAAAAGGAAAATAAGAGAAGCGCTTGAAATAGAAAACACCCTAATAACATCAATCACGATGAGGGCTTAAAACTTAAAGTCACATGGAAACCCATCATCCAAATCCTAAAAAATAACAATAAGGTTAACAAAAATAACCCTAACTAATCACAAAATTAATAATACATTATTATAAAATTATAAGAAGACATTTATTAATACTTATCTATATTTAAAATTTATAATAAACATTATAATTAACAATTATATATATATATATATATATATATATATATATATATATATTGAAGACACCGCAAATAATAAAAAATACAACAATGAAGTTAACATAATTAACCCTAACAAGATTAAAAAAAAGTTTAAAATTAAACATACATCCCAAAAAGCTTCATTATAGACATAAAAACTACAATATAATTTTTTTATAATACATTATTATAAAATAAAATAAACATCTAAAATACATTTAATAATAATTATTATTATAATTATATTTATATCTACATTTAAAAAAACCCTAAAATTCTCAACGAGAAGGATGTCAACAAGGCAGAATAATCAAACATTTCAAAATTAAATATTAATAAACAAAACCACGAGATTTCATTATTTGTGAACGCCTTCAATGAAGAGCTTCTCCTAACGATGGACCTGCTTTAGGGTTCGAAACTGTCAAGTGACAATTACCACCACAGGTTCCTTATCCAACTCTCTCCAGCTATGGAAAAATTAGCAATGAAAGAACATTATCATTCATTGATGCATCGTTGATGAAAGAACATTGACTTTTGTGATGTCCACTCATGTTTGGAAGTGTTTGGATTCACCAGACTTGGTAACCTCATCTAACGCTCTATACACATACGACGGGAGTTCATTGAGACCTTTAGATTTGTATTAGAATGTCCCTATTGAAGTAGGGGGGGAAATGGTCCTTTTGAAAATTGAGGTAGCTGATGCACAACACAACTACATCATTTTGCTAGGATGCAGTTATATGTATGCCATGAAGGAGGTAGACTCATCGGTTTTTTGCATCATGATGTCGCCCCATAATGGGAATATCGTCACCATTTATCAACTAAATAACTATAACCCTCAAACCAACACAAACCCATATAACATCTTACCCACCATAAGATTGACTAATTCCCCTCGGTATGTTGATATTGGTCCCTACATCTACATACAATCTCATGTGCACTATATTCACCTATGAAGATAAGTAGTAAGCCCCATCAACATCAAAATTGACCCTACCTAGCAGTTGTGCACTTATCAAATCTTAACCCCGTCGGTGCCACCTATATTTCAGATCCCTTTCTTGTACCCCCCCACCAGAGTACAAGGAACAATAGTAATAGCCCAACTCACACTACATGGGCTTACTTTGGAATATCTATGTGGTACTTAATTCCACCTTACCCTGAAATGTCTCAAAATCCCTTAAGCTCATTATGAGTTAATCCTAGTATCACCCATGAGCACACCACCAGGACCGCCTACTGAGGCAATTCCACCCATGACCCAACCACCACCATTTGTCACTAAACCCAACACTGGGGGTACATAACAACGAAATTTGAAATCCCCTATGGTATAAAGTACTACACCTACACCTAGATTCAACCCACCTTGTGCTTTGTGTAGTTAGCAAGGCCATGTCACTAACCTCTGTCCCACCTTGTTGGAGCTCCATAATCTACTAAACACCCTTATTAGGGTGACTTATGCCACCATCACTTCAACAGGGGGCACACCAACCACGTTGGCTACCCCCAATACTAAGACCGATATTAAGACATTACACACTAACCATGTGTGCACCATTTGTTCTTAGTTTGGGCATTATACACACCACTGTCTTGAACTACCTTGGTTTAAAGATGCATTGGTGACCATTTGTCTCACGCACCTCGTGGTTGAAAAAACCCCACTCGGGCATTAGGAAACCACCCCTTGTTACTACATCAATTCCAATGGCAGGGGCACTCACATAAGAGGTATCGACACCACCAATAGTGCAACTCCATGGGTGTTCATCATGTAGGCATCATATCCATGTGATATTAAGCAAATATGACATTGTTATAACTGAACATGATACTCAAATATTGATCCTTGCACATGAGATTAACCACGCTCGAGTTACTTGTCCATGTAGGTCATGTGGAGAATTAACACATTACTCGTTTTAGTGCCCCACTATGCATGTAGAACGAGTAGTATGCTTAAAGAAAATGTGGCTCGAGAGCCACCCTCCTTCACTTCAAGTAGATCCACAGGAATCTCCCATATAGGAAGTAGTTTCCCAACCAAATACCATCGATCATGTTGACATCATTAACTTATCATCATTATTAGGTTTACTTACCAGTCATAACACATCATCGTCCTCATCCGAGGAAGACCATAGTCCACCACAAAGAACATCCTCGGTTGTGGACGATAACTATGATATGTCAAACAACCCTTAGACATAAATAGAAATCAGACATGTGTTGGGAATCCTTGGGAGACGGTAGCATGCAACCTTACCACTAAGTTACGTCCAACAAAACTCTGCCCCACAAGTCAACCAACTTGGGCTACTGGATTGACATGCAAACAGTCTATCTTTTATATAAGTTGCACAGATTTCCAACACCAGTAGTCTTTAAATCAAGTAGGTGACAACATCGTTCACCCCCTACGCTGTGTCTTTCATTTTTAAGTACAATGTAGCATCTTATTTCACTATTTCATGTTTTTTAATCTCCAAGATTGAAAATATGACCAATTTTTATTTAAGCTATAAATGATCACCTCCTCATATTTATTCATCGTCTTTGCCAATTGTACGAGTCATTGGTCAAAGAATTTGGCATCAACTACTTGGGCCATTTATACCCCAACTCAAACTCTATACCACACAGGTAGAGTCTTCTTAGGGTAGTCAATAATAACCAAAAGAATACGACATAATCATCAGGTTATTGAATGATTTCCTTCACATTAGGATACAACACCTCCATGTCCATCTAGATTTCTAACTTGCCATATCGCATCTAAAAACTATATTTCATGTCCTCAATTCACACCTCTTTCGCAAGTTTTTGCAGGTGCGCCTCCTAGCATGACAGCTTGAAACCATCACATTCAGGCATGTCCATAGGAAAACAAATACATTTAATGGTCACGTTTCCAATGAGGTCCTTGATTGGAATCTGTTGCATTATTAGCCAATATGATCCTGGAAGCAAGAAAAACATATATGTTTTTACCATACAAGTTATGTTCTAATACCTACAATTACACATCAACATAAAGACATATAAATAATCATCACAGACATACATCACACATGTATGCACCAAACACATAGATGAGATCAAAATGCCACAAAATGGTATATATATATATATATATATATATATATATATATATATATATATCGTCCAAAATGTCATATACATCATGGGATGCATTGGCCATACATNTTATGGGGGTACATCAAAAAATTGCCTCTCATAGGCTATGCCAATATGGCATATATATCATGGGGATATTATCCCTATACAAAACTAAAATACATAAGTACCTCATAGTCAAGGAATCTCTCTCGATAAGGGAGCCTGAGGCACAAAAATAACCAGAGGAGGCACTTCCTGCGCATGCTCTACTGGTGGATATGGTGGTCCTAGTGGGCTTGGAGATGGCCTCGGACCCAAAGATGGTAATGGTCTCACTGGTGGAGGATCTTGGCCCTTTGCACTCCCCATGCATATGGTATGCCATTATATCCCTACGCATCACACGACACTAACCTATCCTGCACTTTGTGGGTGACCCCACCACTTGAGCTAATTGCTCATCACCCAAAGAAGCCAATGAACACTCATCCATGCCCATCGTCAAAGTTGATAGCTGCCTCTCTAGGTCAACCAAGAATTCCATAGTCTAATCTCCTAAGTTCAACCAATTCTTCCACAGTCTAATGTGGAGGATGATTCCTGTCCTTCCCCCATCCTGTAGGTCCTTTCAATCATTTAAGTGCTCATCATGGCAGATGGAGGTGACATTAAGGGGGTGATACAAACCCTACTTAATCCATCCACGTGACACATGGAATCCTTCATGTCCTCGTGTGTGCCGATCCTCAGCATGCAAAGACAAGGCTCGATCACTCGCTCCCAAATCCATTACAGCATGATAAGTAGAACTATGGCAGAATGATGAAATCATATGCATGCATTTGCTTGATGTCAAGGATATGAAATGGAGAAAAAGGCACCGGAGATCAAAGTTATAAGGTGGTGAGCCACCCCAATACTAATTAATGGGAATTAGCGGAAGACTATCCTTAATTTTCAAATAGAAACGAGTGGATGGTTTAGTTTCCCCCTCGCACAATGCCTGGTGAAGATGTGAGCAAAGGATGGATAAAGAGCAAGAATCAGTGGTTTATTTCTCCATCCATATGGAGTATTGGAAGAGGGACCATGAGATGAGGACGAAGGAGGAGCTACAAGCAATCCGACAACAACAAAATAATCTAATCAATCAAGTAGAAAAGAAAATCACGAAAAATTATGTTAATGGCATCATAAATTCGTATGCTGAGAGAGAAATTCAATGAGCAGGAGAATCAATCGCACAATATGCAATGGGAAATCAAACACCTAAGAAGAGAATTGACCCCAAGAATTTGCAAGGTAAACTTGACAGCCCAGGTGTCAATGGGTTCAAGGCTAAAATAACAACAATAGGATAAGGAGGAAATGACAGTGGATCAACAGTGCCCTCAACTGCAACAACTATAACAAAACACACACAGATCATCCACCCAAGCAACCAATCCTGGAATATCGGTTCAAAAAACTATCATGTTTTCCTTTGAATTATGTTATGTAGAACTAAGTTGTTAAGGATCATTTTTGTCCAAATCTATACTAGTCTGAAACGTAGAAGAACAAGCAATCAAAGTAGTATATGTAACAGAGACAAAGATAACATAAATTTGAACTTTGGTTGACAATAATTCATTTTGATTGTAAATATTGTATCAATGGATGAGTGTTTCAGAGGCAACCTTCCTTTTAATAGAAATTATCTTTCTCTAGTTCTAGTTTTAAAAAAATCCACACGAAATACTATTTTATATTTTTATATTGATTAGTGGTGTGTTTATTTCTTTTGGGCTACCATTGTTTCACGTATTTGAGAGCATCAAAGTAGGGTATAGTTAAAAAATCCATACTAAATACTATTTTTATATTGATTATCAGTGTGTTTCGTTCATTTGGACGCACCGGTGTGACATTTAATTGAGAGCATTGGAGTAGGGTAAAATTTAAAAAAAAAGTAGGATGAAAAATTAATTTTTAACTTTATGTTGATTATCGGTGTGTTGTGCATCTACTACTCACACACATCCGTGCAAGAAGGCAAAGGAAAAATACCACACAAAACAATAATTTTTAGCAACCTGTAATGTTGAATACCACCTAACAACTAGTGTTACTGTTAAGTTGGCAAAGCACCCTACCATCAATGTTCCATTGTGGTTGGTTGTCTTCCATCTGTTGCTTCCTATGTAGCTTTATAATTTTTCCAAATGATTGGAAATTTTCTTTATTTTGTGTACCTTGCAACTGTGCCTCCTCGGTGTGCAATTGTCTAGTTAAGGTCTTTGTTACCTTCTAATTAATTTTTTTAGTGGATTGAAAATTGAAATTCACATATAATTTGTCATCTTTCTTTAAAAAAAATTTAAATTCTACGCAGTTCGTTCGAAATGTTCAGCTCACACCGCACAATGCGTTGCTCCCTATAAATTTACAAGGGGAACCACACTCGGGTTTGTCAATCATTATTACCACATAGCGCATTGGCTTACTAGTGCGCTCCATATTAATAGATGCATCACTATGACTAAATAAGAGTGTCATATACTGTACTACATATTCATCTCCAATATAGATGTCAATTGTGTTGGAATATCAAGCAATAACGAGAGGGGGGTGAATCAATATTAATCATTCTATTTAAATTTTAATCACTTAAAACAAAATCAACAACAAAACATAACACACAATATTATCGTGGAAGCCCAATTGGGAAAACCACCAACACTTTTTATTCTGCAAAATTATATTTACAAATAGTTTATGTTTGCTACTACAGACAAGGATGCTACAACACCGTATTTACCAGCATATACTGGAAGGAGGCTACGACCCCCTGGTTTATGAGCTATTGAAAGGATGATTCTACACCCTATTTACCATCTACTTCTGGAAGGAGGCTACGACCCCCTTGTAGGCATGTTGCCTGCCCTAGCACCTCCCAACCACCCTTATATGATAATTCGATCCCTAACTACTCCAATGAATCTTCCAATTGAATGTACATACATACCTATTTGAAAGTTTAAAGCATTGTTTATATACCCTCAAACGTATCTCTTCATCTAACAATCACGTATCTTCATTGTAATTTTTCACAAACAAAAGCCAATTCAAAATTATCTCTCTGTTTATCATTTTTAATTCTGTTAAAATTTAATAGTCACGACCTTTTGCAGTTGCCTTTTTGAAATGTCCTTTCCGTAATAAAATTTCTGCAATTCGCAAGAAATCATCACTTCCCCAATTGCGGGTTGCGAATTACGGATGTGCATTTTGACTTTTCTCAAAAATTGTTTCCGCAATTACCTTTCCACAATCTGGAACTCCTTCCTTCTGCAATTGCAAATTGCGGGTTTTGGGCATCCATTTCGACTTCTGTCAAAATTGATTCCGTAATTTGTGGATTGTGGATTCCTTCTGCATTAGAGATTGTAGATTCCTTCCGCATTGCGGGTATACATTTTGACTTTTCTCAAAATTGATTTCGCAAGACTTCTTCTGTAATTTGCGGCTTCCTTTCGCATTGGGGATTGTGGATGTGCCTCCCAACTTTTTCGAAATGGGCTTCTGCAAATCCTGTGAACCGTCAATCACTTTGCAGAATCCTCCTCATCCATTGATAAATTATCAAACACAGAACTTCACTTTGGCACTTTAGAATGTTATCTTCCACACACCTTTACTTTGCAGATCCTTTCCCTGATGTCGATATATTTCCTTGATACGATCTGAGTCGTCCAACCTATACTAAATAAGTTGACTAAAACTCCATGATTCTGCGTTGATTGAACAGAGGATCGATCAAGCTCGATTGTACTTTATCGGAATCGATCCCCTCGCTGAATCATCGCTTCCTTTGTCTTACACTGAGTTGCCCTGCCATTATGTCCTAGGTTATTCCTTTGTCATTATTGAACTCCATTCAACATTCTCCCCCTTTGGCATTGATGGAAGCATCAAAACATTATCCCCCTTTGACAACAATGACAAAGGTTTCCTTCTGACAGCCTCCCCCCCTCGATGAACATATCTCCCCCTGACATGCTTCCTTTTCTCCTTTTTATTCACTATAAAGAGATTACTCTCAACTTACGTCTAAGATGCTCAGATGCTTCTTTGGGTATTGGCTTAGTGAATATATCAACAATTTGTTCTTTAGTATCCATATATTCCAATTTGAAAACCTTTTGTGACACTTGGTCTCTTAGAAAGTGATATTTTATTGGAATATGTTTTGTTTTGGAGTGCATGACGAGATCTTTTGATATGTTTATGGCACTGGTATTGTCATAATTTATCACTATTGGGTCCTCATATTTTACAAGTAGATCTTCCAATGTATGTTTCATCCAAATGAATTGTGTACAACATGATGCAACAACAATATACTCGGCTTCTGTTGGAGACAACGAAATGGAAGACTGTTTTTTTCTTAGCCATGACACCAAGCAATCTCCTAAGTAGAATGTTGCTCCACTAGTTCCTTTTCTGTCATCAATACTTCCTGCCTAATCTACATCAGTAAATTCTTTTAGAGTGAAGTTATTGCCTTTTGGATACTATAATCCATAATCCACAGTACCTTTTAGGAAACTAAGAATTATTTTTACTACAACCACATGTGTTTCTTTTGGGGCTGATTGGAATCTGGCAACCAATCCTACAACCTGCATTACATCTGGTCTTGTAGTTGTTACATATAATAAACTACCAATCATTGACCTATACATAGTATGATATAATTCTAAAGATTCATCATCCTTGCTCAATTTACAACCAGTGACCATAGGAGTACTAATAGGTTTGGAATCTCCATTTTGAACTTTTTCAACATCTCTTTGATATACTTAGTTTGAGAGATGAAAATCCTTATTTTATTTTATTGAGATACTTGTAAACCTAGAAAGAATGTTAGTTCTCCTAACATTGACATTTCAAATTCCTTCTTCATTTATGAAGAAAAGTTTACACTCAGAATTTGTAGCTCACTTCCAAATATGATATTCTCTACGTAGACTACAACAACGATCATATTTTTGCTTTCAAATTTTATGTATAAATTATTGTCAGTGGCCCCTCTTCCATATCCTTGCTGCTGTAAATACTTGTCAATTCTTGAGAACCATGCTCTTGGAGCTTGTTTAAGGCCATAGAGTGCCTTCTTAAGTTTGCAAACATAATTTCAATTTTTTGATAAGAGAAAACCTTCAGGCTGCTCAACACATACTTCTTCTTCAAGTTCTCCATTAAGAAATGTAGATTTTACATCCATTTGGTACACTTTAAAGTTTTTGTAGCATGCAAAAGAAAAAAAACATCCTAATGGATTCAAGTCTTGCCACTAGTGCAAAAGTTTCTTCAAAGTCAACACCTTCTACTTGAGCATATCCCTTGCATACTAATCTGGCCTTGTTTCTTGTCACATGACCATGCTCATTAAACTTGTTTTTAAAAACCCATTTGGTTCCAATAAAATTCATGCCTTTAGTTCTTGGGACAAGTTCCCAAGTTTGGTTCCTTTCTATTCGATCAAGTTCATCATTCACAACATTGAACCAATCCTCACTTTTGCAAGTTTCTTTAAATGTTTTGGGTTCTATTATCGAAAGTAGTGCTTGTTCTTCATCATACAATAATATTCTTCTTTTTTTAACTCCTGAATCTTTGTCACCAATTATTTGAATTTCGGGATGATTCTTTTGAACCCACCTAGATGGTGTCATTGTGTCTGATCTTGGAGAGTCTCCATTCTCATTTTCATGTGATTATTATTTCTCTAGTTTCTCTTCTTATTATTCTTCAAACACATCCTCTTCTTGTGAACTTTCTTATTTTTCTTTATCATGTATTTCTTCATCATAAGTTTCTTCAATATCCACACTCTATGGGGTTTGTATTCTTCTTGGTTTAGTATCATCGACAATTACATTTGCACTTTCTATGATCTTGTGCAACCTTATATTATAACATTTGTATGCCTTTTTGGTGGAGGAATATCCAAGAAATATGCCTTCATATGTTCTAGAGTTAAACTTCCCTAGATTATCATCACCTCTTTTATGTAGCATTTGCTTCCAAAAACTCTAAAATATTTAACTGAAGCTGATCTTCCAAACCATAGCTCATAAGGAGTCTTGTCACTATTCACTCTGAGTTGTCCTTTGTTTTGTACATAGCCAATTGTATATAGTTATTCTCTCCAATATCCATAAGGAAGTTTTGCTTCATTATGCATAGTTATAGATGCTTCTTGGATTGTCCTATTCTTTCTTTCAACAACTCCATTTTTCTGAGGATTTTTTGTTGTTGAAAACTGCCTCTTGATTCCACGAGTTTGAAAAAACTCATTGAATTCATTTGAGGTGAATTCTCTACCATTATCTAATCTTAGGGATTTAATCTTGTGGTTTTCTTCATTTTTAACAAGTGCGTTGAGGCTTTAAACTTCATAAAGGATTCTAATTTTTCTTTAAGAAATGCCACCCAAGTCATCCTTGTATAATCATAGATTAATAACATAAAGTAATAGTCAACTTGGAATCTTTCAGTCCTTGTTGGTCCAAAAAGATCAGTGTGAATTATTTCTAATGGCTGAGAGGTTTTATGTTCTTTGACTTTGAAGCTTTTTCTTGTTTGCTTCCCATGGAGACAATGTCTAGAAACATGATTTGCTGGTTTTATGATATTTGGAAAGTTCCTTACAAATCCCTTCTTACTAACTTTTACAAGATTATCAAAGTTCAAGTGCCCCATCCTTCTATGCTACAGTAAACTTTCATCAATTTGATTCATATAACATTGTTCTTCATTTTCTAGAATATACACATTGCTTGGAGTTCTCAAAGCAGTGCCAACAAGTTTTCCTGAATATTTTCTTTGGGTTTCACACTTCTTGGAATCGAAAATACATATGTGTCCTTGATCACATGTTTGGATCACACTTTCAGCTTTCATCTTGTCTCTAAGATCCACTGTACCCTTCCCAATTATTTTATAGGATAGATTATCTCCAAAAGTTACTTTTCCTTCTCTACTCCTTTTTAGACTTATAAACTTATTTGGGTCTCCTGTCATGTGTTTTGAGCATCCATTGTCTAGATTTCATAGATTTGTTGTTGTTGTTGCACATAGAGCTATTAAACATTCCATATCATCCTTATTCTTCCAAACCTTCCTTTCTCATTGCCTTGAGATTTTGTGGTGTCATTCTCCATAGGAATTACTAGTTTACAATTTCTAGGAATGTGTCCTTGATTACCATATTTGTAACATTCTATATTATAACTCTGTAGAGGAGAAAAAGAACTATAGTTTCTTCCTTTTGGATTGCTTTTAGTAACATTCTTCTTATAGAAAGGAGATTGTGATGTAATGCCTTTCCCAATAGGAACCATTAGTTTACAATTTCTAGTTATATGTCCAAAATTTTTACAGGCATAACAATTTCCCAAAAGGAGTTGTTGATGTCTTTTTGGAAAATTATTTATCATGCTTTAATTTTGAGGGAGATAATTTTTTTTTAGTGTATGCTTTTACAACTGGTCTCATAAGTGCATCAACATAACTTCTTTTATTTCCTTATTTATTTATGAAGGGGGATTGTTTTTTCTTCTTTCCATTGTCATAACCTAGTCTAGTTTTGTTACTAGATGATCTTTGACAACCTAGGATGTCATCCAGAGTTTTTGAACTGCTTTTAAACTTTAATTGAAGGGATTCTTCATTTGTTTTCTTTCTGGGCAAGATCAATTCAGTTTTGAACTTTTCTAATTCTTGCTCTCTTTTCTTGAGTTGATGTTCTAGGTTGTTTTCAGCCATTTTGGCTTCTTGAAGCTTATTTTTTAAGTCGACAATAATTCTTTCTCTATCATTGTTTTTCTCTTCAAATTCTTTCATATGAATTTTTGATTTTTTGTACATTCTTTTATACTCCCTTAATTCTTCAAGAGCACTTTTGATTTTGTACATTCTTTAATAATCCCCTAATTCTTCAAGAGCACTTACAAGTTCTGCTTCAAGATCTACCACTCATTCTACTTCTTCTTCAGATATTTCTTTCTCTAATCCCATGAATAGTACTTCAAGATCTTCACCTTCACTAGCCTGATTCGAGCAGTTATCATCCATGGAATAAAAGGTCTTCTTTTTGTTTTTCTTATTAAAAAAACATTTTTCTCCTTTTTGAATCTTCAGGGAACTCATCATCACCTTCTTGTTTGGTATAAGGGCATTTGGAATCATAGTGACCAATTTCCCCACAATTAAATCATTTTAAGGGTAATTTTCCTTTGTACTTACCAGTGCCTCTTTTAAGTTTTTTAACAAGAAGTGCTTCTTCATCATCAAATTCTTCTGATTGAATCTTTGTCTTAGATTTTTTATCTACCTTAGATGATTTAAAAGCTGCTTCTTTCTTTTGAGAATTATCTTTCCCAATCCTCATTTCATAAGCTATGGGATCCCATATAGTTCTTCCATGGTGAGTTTGTCAATATCGTCTCTTTCTTCTAGGGTGGAAATTTTAGGATTGTAAATCATTGAAAGTGATCTTAGTACTTTTTCAACTATTTCCTTTTCTTCCAATTCCGCTCCTAGCCCTTGAATTGCATTAACGATTTCATCAATTCTCTCAAAGTATTCTGAAATGTTTTCTTCTTCCTTCATTTTTAGACTTTCAAATTGAGTTTTAAAAGTCTGTAGTTTGGCCTTTTTTACCTTGGTGTCCCCTTCGTAGATGGTCTTCAATTTGTCCTAGATCTCCTTTGTTATTTTGCAATGCATCACTTTGGCAAAGATTGTTCTGGATAATCCAACCAATATTGCATTAACAGCTTTAGCATTGTATCCAAATTGTTTTATTCCTTCAATATCTGTCGAAGGAGATTTTGGATGTATATACCATGTTTGTGCATATAGCCAAACATCTAGTCCAATAGACATTATATATCTTTTCATCCTAATGCTACAGAAAGCATAATATTCTCCATTGAATATTGGAACCTTGGAGGACGTTTTTACTTGTTCATCCATAGTGATAAAATATCTCTCTTCAAGTGTTTAAAATTTTAGTGAAGAGCCTGCTCTGATACCAATTGTTGGAATATCAAGCAATACTGAGAGTGGTGTGGGGGGGGTGAATTAATATTAACAATCTATTTAATATTTTATCACTTAACAAAATCAACAACAAAACAAAACACACAATATTATCATTGAAGCCCAATTGGGAAAACCACCAACACTTTCTATTATGCAAAATTATATTTACAAATAGTTTATGTCTGCTACTACATACAATGATGCTATAACACCCTATTTACTAGCATCAACTGGAAGGAGGCTACGCCCCCCTTGTTTACCAGCTACTACTGAAAAGATGCTTCTACACCCTATTTACCAGCTACTACTAGAAGGCCGTTATGACCCCCTTGCAGGCTTGTTGCCTTCCCTAGCGCCTCTGAACCACCCTTATATAATAATTCGACCTCTGAATACTCCATTGGATATTCCAATTGAATGTACATAGATACCTATTTGAAAGTTTAAAGCATTGTTTATATACCATCAAACCTATCTCTTCATCTAACTATCACGTATCTTCATTGTGACTCTTCACAAACAAAAACCAATTCGAAGTTATCTCTATGTTTAAATTTAACAGTCATGAACTTCCGCAGTTGCCTTTTCGCAACATCCTTTTCGCAATTTGTGGGAACTCATCACTTCCGCAATTGCAAGTTCCGGATGTGCATTTTGACTTTTCTTGAAAACTGCTTCCGCAATTACCTTTCCGCAATCAGAAACTCCTTCCTTCCGCAATTGCGGATTGCGGTTTGCAGGTATGAATTTCAACTTCTCTCAAAATTGCTTCCGTAATTCTTCTTTTGCAATTTGCGGATTGTGGATTCCTTCTGCATCACGGATTGCGGATTGCAGGTATGCATTTCGACTTTTCTTAAAATTTCTTCTGCAACTTGCAGATTACGGATTGCGATTTCCTTCTGCATTGTGGATTGAGGATGTGCCTCCCAACTTTTTTGAAATGGGCTTCCGCAAATATCTTTCCGCAACTCCTATGAACCGTCGATTGATTTGTGGAATCCTCCTTTTCTGTTTATCAATTATCAAACAAAGAAATTCACTTGGGCGCTTCGGAGTGTTATTTTCCACGCACCTTTACTTTGTGGATCCTTTCCCTTCCGTCGATCTATTTTCTTGATACAATCTAATCCGTCCAACCTCTACTAAATAAACTTTCTACAACTCCACGATTCTGGGTTGATTGATCAGAGGATCGATCAAGCTTGATCAAATTTCGTCGAACTTGATCCCCTCACTGGATCATCACTTCCTTTGTCTTACACTGAGTTGTCCTGCCATTGTGTCCTTGGTTATTCCTTTGGCATTAATGAACTCCTTTGACATCAATGACAACTCCATTCAACAAATTGAAAATATAAAACAACAAACATTCTTTGGTGTAACTTCGAAACGACAGAACCAATGTTAATGGTGTATGCGCTATGTTTGAGCTTGAAGCTTCACTAGCTCAAAATAAATAAATATAAATAAATAAAATTACTAAGTTTATTTTTGTTTATTTACATCATTTTTGTTAGCCACCTCCCTTGACTTTGTGGGACTTTGGAATAACTTTATGCTCAACATTATGCTTCAAATTGTAGACTTTGATACTTATTGGATAAGGTGATGCATAACAAACACTAAAATATTGTAGATTGCATTCATAGTTTATTGTCTTCTTTGTTGTATTTAATAACTACCACATCAATGATTTACTGTGCATGCCATATTATTTACTTAGATAGTGCAATACACTTGATATAAGTTGATTGACTTCTTTATAATCTTACATCTCCACAACAAAATGTAACGAGTAATTTATTGTACACACTTGATTTGAAACCTTAACCATACAAATAGACTTGTCTTACAAATCCTTGCATCTTAGTTAGAATTAGAATGTTTCTTCTAAATATCCACATTAGTGTTTTCAATCATGATATCTTCATGTAGGAAGTTTACCAAGTGGTGAGGGGGGTTTTGGAGGATAAATTAGTTTGGTCATTAGATGTTGAACTTAGCTCATACACGGGAAATAATGAAACATGATTTTATTTATTCAAGAATAATTTGTCTTAACTCTCAAAATGCATCTTTCTTGGAGTTAAAGACATACTTGGACATTGAAAGAATGCAATTTGTAATTGGTATCAATGTTTTCCCTTTAACATGAAACCTGCTATGCTTAATTGTAAGATTCAATATTCCAAAATAATAAAGGATTGTTATAAGTATGATCAAGTTTTGCAAAGCTAGTTTTGATCAACATAAAAATTATTTCTATTAAAGGAGGTCAAAGGTTCAAACATATATACTTTATTTCTTTTTTATAAATAAAATACTATATTGTTTTTGAAATTTATAGCCATTAACAACCTCACAAGATTTACCTTTTTGAAGTTGTTATAATAAATTCACCACGTGGAAGCTTGATAGCATGTAATATATGTATATGGATATTCTCAAACAATTCTGAATAAACACACAATTTATGAAATGACCAACATATTGGATCATTGATAAAATGTAATATGATGATGTACAATACAATGCTTGGCCATTATATAGGCCTTTTAACACCTGTTTATGGAAGGGTATGCATATCTACATAAATAATTTAATTATGATTATTATTGTATTTGTTTCTTATTTTATGTTCATAACATTGTCCTTTCCTTAAGGGCAACTTTGTCCTCGAAGCTGAGTGTATTGATATCCTCTTTTATTTGGGCTCTGTGTCGAACTGATGACTTGAGACAAACCGTTTTGATTACGATCACTACTACATTTTGTCATTCCCAACATATCATGTGTTAGTTCCTTTCAAGGGGATCTCTGTACTTAGAATGCTCTCAAAAACAACAATCTTATCGTGTGTTTGATTAATCTTATAGCTAATCATATCTTATTTTGAGGTGAGAGGATAGTCAAGGTAGAGTTTGAATCTAGAATATCTGATTTCATAGACTTGATTTCCTTTGCACACGATGGGATCCATCCCTTGTCATTGCATTAATAATTGTTGTTGTTAGCAACATTGGCTTGACTCTTGTCACAATCTTTGTCAATATCATCTTCATCTTTATTGACGTGAGAATCAAACAGTGATATGGACATGGTCATGTCATTCACTTTATGTTCAAAACATCAATTTCATGTCTTTTGTCAGGTTTTTCTTCTGGACCTTGAAAATCATATTTTGATTTAGCTTATGAGTCTTTGTCTAGAGAGGCCTCTGAACTTCTTTGTTGGATTATTTAATTGAAGGCATCATCAAAGTTTTGTCAGAAGCTTTTACAACAGGTTGTTCCATACGATCAACTATTTCGTCCATCTTTCTCATTAGTTCATCAAAAATCATCCTCAATTCTTCCCTAATTGACTTCATGGCTAATGTAAAAGTTTGAGAGTTATTCAATAATACTTATTATAATAGTAATAACTATTATAATGGTTGAATAAGATGGAAATAATATACTTCGTTGATTTTTCACCACATGGGGTTTTATAAAACAATGTGTTGTTCTTTTTTCTTTCTTTCTTTTTACTTTATTTTTCTTTTTTTCTTTTTTTTTTGAATTTTATTTTTATTTTCGGATTTTCTTTTTCTATCCTCCCACGATTAATTTCTTAATTTCTTCTTCTTTTATAAAAAAACTACATGTTAGATTAGGCTCACTCTGATACCACTGTAATATTCGTATCTGAATATTCTCAAACAATTATGAATAAACCCACATATTTACACCGAAGGTGTTATTAAGGGGATGTTCTCCTCAGGCTTTCGTCATTTGTCGACGACCTATGAGGAGTCGCCCCTTGTCCACCGCTTTAATGCCGAAAATTGAATCCCTACCAGCATGAGTCAAAGCGCGTGGAGACCAAGGTTATCGGGATCGTGGGTATTGGTAGTGTCGAAAAAACAACAATTTCTTCCACCGTCAGGATAAGAGATCATGCGAGCGATCCTTTTTATCTGACGTGAGAGAGGCTGCGGCGAGTCAGTCTATAAATTCTTTGTAGACTTAGTTGATTAGGGATTTGTTACATATAGATAAAATCACAGTTGATCCTCACAACGGAATAGTGTTATTTCAAAGGCATCTGAAATATGTCCATGCTTTGATCGTTTTAAATGATGTTGATCATATCAGTCAATTAGATGCTTTTTGCCACTTAAGATATTCTTAGCCCAGATAATTTGATATTAGTTACATCTGGTGATAAGCATATCACCATAAGCTCAGGAGTCTCAGATCAATCAATTTATCATCTAAAGATGTTGAATCCACCTCACTCCCAAATGATTTTCTCTTTCCACGCCTTCCATAAGCCACTTCCACCACCAGAATTTGCAGATCTGGTGGATCGGTTTGCAAAGGCATGCGATGGATTTCCCTTGATTATCCTTGAAAGTGTTAGGGGTGCAGGTTTATGGACTGAATGAAAGATCCGCGAAAATATATGACAAATTAAAAATTAGTTATGACTCTCTCGATCCAAAAGTCAAAGAAATATTCTTAGATACTGCTTGTTTTTCCCTTGGAGAGGACGTAGATAAGGCAATGAGAATATGGGGTTACTAGGGATTCGAAATCTACAAGGCAGGTGTTTGCTGGAGGTGGGTGGTGAAAATAGGATACAAATGCATGATCACATTAGGGATATGGGAAGAAGCAATACAGAGCAAGGATTCATGCCTCTTCGTCTTTGGCATTACACGGCGAACAACATTGAAGATTTGTTGGAGCAACGGACAACTGTAAGTACTTTAATCATTCACCCCTTTGTCTTCGGTTTAATTAAATTTTTATTTGAAATTTTTTATTCAACAGAAAGATATGTTCATTGTATTATTATTATGCATTCACAGCTAAAAATCGAAGTTCGGGGAATTAAGATGGTTAGTCAGTACGATGATATCTTCCAGCGTACAGAATATTTGTATTGGTATCCATACACACAAAGACATCTATCATTTTCCAAAGGCTTAGATAGAAGGTTTAGAGATTTGAGACTTGTTGCAGCCGAAGAAGGTTACGTAGAAGACATATTGAGGAGGGTGCAAGCATCGCATCTGAAATGGCTCCGTTGCTATGGATGTTACCGTTCTTCCCTGCCTGACTGGATTCCGATGAAGAATTTAAGAGTTTTAGAAGTGGAGGGGAGCAGCTGCGAGAATTAAATATTTATGCTCCCTTTTCAGAGATTCCAAGGTCTATAGGGCAGCTACAAGACCTCAAAAGGATTTCCATATGCTTTCCACCCTTAACATCCAAGATCAAAAGTTTTCCGGACGAATTTTGTAATCTGCTATCCTTGAAATCCATAGATTTCTATGGGTTGTCGGAATCGGAGTTGCTACCTGATTGCTTCGGAGAGCTAATAAACCTTCAGCACATAAATTTGAATGATGCTGCTTCTTTGAAGAAGCTCCCAAATTCTTTTGGGAATTTAAAACAACTCAAATATTTATCTTTGAAATATGCGTCCAGCTTGCAGATGCATCCATCTTCATTTGGAAATAGAGAGTTGACTCGGTTGGAAATATAGGGTTGTGGGATAGAAAACTTGCCAAGAGAGCTTCTCAATATGATCAATCTAGAATATTTGCATGTACGGAATTGCCCTCTAAGGGGACGTCCTTTTAGAAAGGTGGTGGACGTAGACATAGAAACACTCTTATTAGAAGGGGAAAGACAGTTGAATCAATTGAGCTCCTCCAATGGCAGATGCATGTTGGCGCTCAAGACGTTAGAGCTGTCACGCACAGAATTAACGGAGGCATCTTTTGATGAGGGTGTTTGCCCTAACCTTCAAAAACTGACCTTGAGAGAGTGTTACGAATTGAGGTTGTATATTGGGGGATGCAAGAAGCTCAAGAGAATCCGAGGATTGCGGTAGCTTACACAGATGAGAGAATTAAATGTAAATGAATGCTACGAGTTACGAGAGCTGCAAGGTGTGGAAGATTTGATGTTATTGAAGCTTCTTGACGCTGGCAAGTGTCCCAAACTGCTGTGGAGAGAGGGAGTTGTCGAGAAACTCGGCCAATGATTAAATAATGACTTCATATACAAAAGACAGAGAAAAAGGTGCAGTTGTCTAAAGCCACTACAATTTCCATGTCTGTGTTTGTTGATTATATTTCTGGTCAAACTTGATAGTGGTAGTGGTTAATAGCTTTTAAGTCGTCGCATTCAATCTAAATATCCTTTATCATTTCATTTTTTTTTTAAATTGCGAAAACTAAATTGTTATTTATAATGTAAACCATAATTATTTCAATATAAAATGATTATTATCCATCTTTTTGTTTTTATTTTATTTTATTCTTCAATCTAAATTGAGTATGGAACTTTATTCATATTTTTTTATGTTTCATAGATGGTAAAGATGGTTAGTTTTTTCAGTAAAAAGTCTAAATCTTATAAAGCCATTTAAAAAAAAAGTTGTAATTATCTTAAAATAAATCTTTTATAAATATCGCAGGCCTGACAAGCATCCATGACACATTTATATGTTCTTTTCGACGACCTTTCTAAGGTTTAATCTTCTAGTTGTTTCTTTTCTTATATTCTGACAACCAAAGTATTCAAACAAGCACAAAATAACTTCTGTCAAATCTCTGTTGTTGCTACAATTTGGAAATTATTGGGTTAGGTTCAAGTTGCTTTCTAATCTAGGGCTTTTATAATAAAAAAACTCAAAGAAAAAAATCCATAACATTTGGCAGTCCCGGGGCTAGGCGTCTGTGATTCAATATCAGTTCGATTTCGAAGTTTAGAATGTGTTTATTTTACGTTAACGAGCTCAAATACGCATGAAATTATACCCATGGAGTCTATTTTCCTAATGAGTACACTATTCCATCATTTTGCAGAGCTTAGCACAACACCATGAATACGCTTTCTTTGAGGTGATTTGCAGTTTTCTCATCAATTTTGTGTAGTTACATCAATTCACTCTGAATGTGGGTTTATTATCATTCATTCTCCACGAAAAGAGTAACTAATTACATCTATGTATTTTCAACAAATTTATATGTTTGAAGTAGATCTGTTAAAGAAATTCGCCACTGGAATGGGCCATTTCATGCCATTTTTTGCATCTCGCAAGAGTTTTAGCAACCAGTTGTGCCTTCTCCTTCACGTTTATCACTAACAAAGGCAACATTTCTCCTGATGAAACCACACACATCCACTACATTGCCTCTTCGGGTCTCGAGGATATCAATTTGAGGATATCAGGTGAAACATCCACGACCACAAACTGATCAGAACACTTTGAAGACAAACGAAGCACTCGATATATGTTCCATTACATTCCAAAGCAAAGCAATTTCCAGGTCAGGGGTTCGAGTCCCGCGTGCACTTATGAGCATAAAAAGCAGACAATCTCACCATCCAATTTGATATCATATGCCCTAACCCTCGCCCGTTCCTCCAGTAGACCATGACTATCGCGATCAATTTTCATCTCAAATTCATCCCATATTCTTGAGGTTCTCAGTTCGACCTCACCTTCGTTGGTCGCATAAAAATTCTCAGAAACACCCAGATTTTCCCATACCCTCTCTTCTTCTTCTTCCCTTCTCGTTGCATATATGTATTCAGATATCTCACCATCTCCCTTCACCACCATTCTCATTGCAAAGATATAGAGAGAAATTTAGGGCGGTTGCTCCCTTCTCGTTGCAGAGACATGGAGAAAAATTCAAGGCGGAAACCACTTGAAGCCATTGCTTAATCCCATGGAAAATGAGACTCGATCTTAGATAATATTCATTATGGCCCTCCATTGACGGTCTCTGAAAGCCCCAAAATGGGCAACGACCCCATCTATAACTTTGAAATTTGTTCTTCTGAAAAGCCTAAATTACTTATTAGTATTTGCAATATAATTTCCATAGATTCACTATACTTGCTTTTAACACAAACTTACATATCTACATCATTCATTTTAGACATATTGAAGTTCTTTTCGGTGTTTCATTTCCCCTGCTCTGGGGGTATGCTAGTGAATAATTGATCAAATGTAAGATGATGGTGTACAATAGAATGCTTGGCCATTATAGGCATTTTAACGCCTCTTCCTGGAAGGGTGTTTATATCTACGTAAATAATTTAATTATGATTATTAATTATTATTATTGTATTTATTTATTATTTTATGTTCGTAACATAGCTTTTTTATAGGCATGCAAAAAAATGATGGGAAATGTTTTACTAGAATGTAAAGTATCCACTATGGATTGACATAGTAATGTGACTTAGTCTCTTTGGATTTTAGTAGTTCTTTATAATAATGAGCTCATTTGGAATCCACACAAAATTTGACATGTAACGAAAAAAATTAACATCAATTTAAAGGCAATATTTTTTTCGAATGTCAGGTAAAAAAAAATTGGTATGATTTATGGAATGTCAAATTTCAAACTGCTCCTCCCCACCTTGTAAATTGTTCATTCCTTGTGAGTCAATTATTAATTGAGAATATCTAGCCCTTGTTTACAAGCTAGAGGGTGAGGTTCTTGGTTACATGTAAAAAATAGAGGTACTAATAATATAAAATAACATATATTTAATATTTCAAATATATTTATCATATCTCAAGATGATCCTAGCAAGAAATTAATCAAGGTGAAGTGTATATATGATAAATATTGTCAAAATAAGTGTGACACAATCATCCTCCACTTTTACATCCAACCCAACGATTATCATTAACTAGATTCTTTGAATTTTTATTTGGTTGATGAATTTCCAACTCAAAAAGCATGGTTTTCTTATTTGGTTGAGTATGCAATTTACCAATTCCTCTAGTAATGCCAAGGCAATTTGTATAACCACACCATTACCTAGTGTTGGGGTTTTCCTATGAGTTCACTTCTTAGAGAGTGCATTCTTCTTCCAAAGTTTCTATTGGCTAAGCATTGAATTCCCTGATGGCTTGGAGTCATTTTTTGGTTGCATAAGGACTTTATCTTTCTTATGTTACAATTTTTCTTCAATGTAAAGTGATGTTCGTCAATGACATTTTGGCACACTACCCCTCAACCTCACTCACCAAGAATGACAAAAGTTCATTGGAGGCATTGCCCCTTGGACCCTATGATAGGCATAATGCACCTTGATGTTGGGGAACAAGGGTTGACCTGTTTGGAGGTTGGAATGGAAGATAAGTGCTTGTCAATGTGCATAAGGCTATGCAATGAATACATGTGGCTATGCTCATATTAGAAACCACTGAAAGGGGAGATCACTCAAAGAAGCAAGCAAAAGGGGAGGCTTGACTAGACAAGTGAGTACAATTGAATTTTTGAGAACATGATCAGATTTCAAACTAGTTGATCTCAACTTTGAGCCTGTAGAAAAACATTGTTTACTTGAGTTAGAAGTGTTGGTTATACCTCACCTGGGCATAGTGAAGGATAGTAAAAGCTCAACCTTTTTCTAGTTAATTAGAAGGGTTAGTTATCCCAACCCTTCATAGAGCTCAAGGTTGACTAAGACCTTTTGTGTCCATATTAAGTGAAATTAAGGACTCTTTCCCTACCTTTTTTTTTTTTTCATTTGAGCAATCTAGAAGATGGATGGTAATACAAGTATTGCTAATGATGAGTGGAAGAGGTGGTGGTGGGTAGACCTTTCACATCATTACAAGGTAGTCCAAAAAGAATCAGTCCAAGTTTCTCACAAGGTTACACATTGTCACCGAAATATTCCCCCGCTCCTAGTTTGTAGCAAATGAACAAGGAAAGCAAGAAGCTAAGGATGAGATCATGAAAAACATTTGATGTTAGGATCATCCTCTAAAGCCAATACATTTTTTCCTATATGGTTCAAGACCAAACAAATTATATATTATCAAAGACCCCACATCACAAAACTCTCTTAATCACAATCAAGGCTTTACCCCTTGTATACGATCACAAAACCAACTAGGTCGACAAGACTTGTGTTTCTTTTGCTTTGGTGTCGTACTATATCATATGGAGTAAGAGGAGTTAGGAATAAGCTACTTTGGGCACAAGTGAAGTAAGGACATAGGAAGTAAAATTTATTCTAAGCATGATTGAGAGTTTCTTATATCCATTAAAGAGAGAATGTATGAGATCCATCTCGATATTAATGAAGTTTAATTAAACCAAATACTTGAAGCCCCTATGGCAATAGGGTGGAGGAACCTTATGGAAAGTCCAAGCTACTTTGGCCAATCCTTCTAAGTTCCTACCTTATTTGAGGAAAAAATAAAAAAGTGAAGAACTAGTTACCCCCGGTAAGAGCTTAGTGAGAGCAAAGCTAGGTTGTACTCCTTAATTATTGTTAAAGTCACGAGGCAAACTAGCATACAAAAAAAAGTACATGAATTTCAATTGCATACATATTAAAATATTCAAGTGTGTGCAAATCAAAATGTGTTGATTCATGTACATACATATCCATGCCTTCCCTCTTAGTTCATTTATATTGGAATGTTTTGATTCACATACATAGATATTTGTTCCTTCCCTCCTAATACATTTAACCCGATTGAGGTAGATGTTACTCACATTAATTTGGCATGACCGCTTTGTATATAACTTGAATGATTGAGATAGGCATGAAATTATTCTAGGGAAGCCCTAAATCACAATATCCTAAAGGTATCAATTGTTAGGCTAAGTAATTCCTATCCTTGGAAACTCACAAACTAACATTAACAATTTAGTGACTTGATAAAGTTTTACATGTAGCTTGGTATCCAGTGGTTTTCCTTATTGGGTGCAATGCAGAAAATCAAATGGATAAAACAATATAAAAATACAACTCAGCAATCCTGTTTGATTTTTGCAGAAAACCATGGGTGAGGTGCAATCACAATACATAGAAAATCAAATGGCAAAACAATATAAAATACAAGTCAGCAATCCTGTTGGCTTTAAAGAAACGATGGACACAACGCTAAGGCGTAGGTTTAGACAAGGGGAATTCACCACTCAACAAATATACCCTTGTAAGCACTTGATTGTTTCACATATCGAAATATGAAATCCTCCATCCGCGTACAATGGAAGCTTCAACAAGCTTGCCATCACGAAGCAATTGCGAGTCCTATCGTTAGTATATTGACAATGATGACGAGGATATGGAGGTGTGATGACAAATGAAGACACGCCTTCCATCGATGTGATTAGGAGGACGTTGCGTAAGAGATTTTTAATGCAAGATGCAAATGGTAATGGCTATTCAACTGTCTGCAATTTCATGTTGAACCTGTCATAAAACTTCCATTGGAAGATGCTATTTCTTTTCCTGCGAATTCGTTGTATATGTTGAATGTGGTTTGTTGAGTTTCATTATCTTCTTAAAAACATTAATAAATGAGTTCCAAGTTTTGTAAGTATAGTTTCACAACAAAACCGAACAAAACCGATGGTAATTCGATAATAGCATATACCTCAACTCACTTACATTTCTCATCAAACACATTGTACATGTTCAACATGTGGTTCGTTATTTTTTTATGTCATTCATGAAAAAATTTCTTTGTAAAATTAAAACAAAACCAATGGTAATTTTCTAGTTGCATTAAGAGCATTAAGAGTAGTGTGAGGTGCTTTACAATGTAGTAAGAGAAAAATACTGTAAAAATACAAACGATACCAATTTGACAAAAAAAATTAGATCAAATATAAATATATTGACGTGTAAACTTTTGGTGAAACTTATTTATCCGACAGACTTTTCCTAGGGAGTGGAGACTGCCAAATTGAAACCGTTGGATGAAAGATTGGACGGTACCCATTTAAGAGGCTCCCCTCCCAAGAAAAAATCTGTCGAGTAAATAAAGCGCTCCGTAAACTTTTTCTATAAATCTATGCTGATAACATACCTCAACTCACTTAAATTTAAGTGTGGTTAGTTGAGTTTCATTATCTTCTTCAACTCATTGATGAAAGTGTTCCCAATTTTGTAAAATTAGAATTTCGCAACAAAACCGATGGTAGCCCTCTACTAACATACCTCAACTTAATGCACTTACATGCTTTGGCGGCGAATCCATATAAAACAGTTTATAGCAAATATTTATACATTCAACCACACGCAAAAACATAGAATAAGCATCAAATATAACATAGGTTTAAGTATCAAATCAAAATACGGGAATTCCCGTCAATGTTCCACTAAGTTAGAATAAGCATCAGATGTAACATGAGATAAGTATTAAATCAAAACACCAGAATTTCTGTCACACAGGAGCAGGGAAACACATTTACGGAACGTGTGGAAGCACCCCAATTCTAGGGAGTGTCACAATGGACATCAGGGTCTCTGACATAGAGGACCCTGCTCAAAATACATTAAAAAGATTAAAAAAACTTAAATACATAAAAACTGAAACATAAATTCGACGCTCAAGCTCCGGCACACAGTGGCAAGGGAACAGATCACAGCATTGCCTACCAAGGTCTATTCTCTCAGCCTTACCCACTCGTTCCTCGGCCTCTATACGTTAGTCGTTTTCATGTTGAGCAAGTGGAATAAAAAGGTTTATAATATACAAGACGCTTTAAGGTTTTGAGATTAGGGCATCACAGTCTTTTTTTTTTTTTTTAGGGGTTGTTCCCTACTGCGTCCACTTGGTGCTTTTCCCCACGCCCAAAAAAAGGAACACAGGGGAACATCCCTTTGGAGTACCCACATGCTGAGAGCGTGGAGGGAGCATTCCTTAAGTCAAACATCTACTGATTTTTTGCATATTTAACTCTCACAGCATTTTGTTACATTTAGTTACAGTCACTACAAATACAGATACCAGCATAGATCCAAATCCTAGGCTTTATCAAGCGCCGAGAGGATTCAAATCTATTGATCTAGGATTAAAAGCCATGCTTTTAACACATGTTTTTAAAACCATGGGTGGTTT